>BSBM01000088.1:21382500-21857500 GCA_027924585.1 Larix kaempferi
CCATTCTAATTGATTTCCATATTAAACACTTATGTTCATGTGAGTGAATTCAGAAGTCATTAAAACTTTAAAAAACAAAGATTCAAAACAATTATTAGCCCATTGTTAACAAAAAAATATTATTTTATAAATTTTTCATTTAAAAGTTATCTAAAATCATTGGTTAACGAAATATATTAACTTTATAATATAATTACTTTGATTAAATGTTTTGAAATTATAAATAATATTAAATAATAAATTTTTATTTTTTTAAAATTATTATATTATTAATAAAATATTAACTTATTTATAAAATAAAAAATAGGAAATATGTCGATAATAAAATTACAAAAGATATGCCTATGGGGGCAACTCAAGTGGTAATGATAAGAAGTTGTAATCAATTGTAAATGGAAAGTCACGAGTTCGAATCCTCCCAATCTTACCCGTGTGCCATGTTTTGGGCCCTACGAATGCACCTAGGGGTTTAGTGATAGCGAGTTTGAATCCCTGGACCCTGTGTCACGCGAGTACCAACCCAACTCCAATTATTGATTCCCCTAGTAAAAAAAATATTACAAAAGATATTGTTCATATTATTGTTATTTTTTTGTACTAGGGGAATCAACAACTAGGATGTGGCTGGTATACGTGACACGAGGTACAGGGGTCCAATCACGTCTGCTACCACTATACCCCCTAGGTGCAACCACCAAACCCACCACAATGACACATGAGTTATCTAGAGTTTGAACCAACAACCTTTTACAAAGCTTACACAGAATTTACCAACTGATCTACACCCTGATGAACTATTGTTCATATCATTCTTGAAACATCATCAAAATTTATTTTTTGAGTAAATGATTTTACATTTAATAATCATCCAATAATTTAAAATATTTTTAAAAACATATTAAATTCATCATCATAAGTTTATTTTATTCACTAAATTCTTTCTTCCCAAAATTTGATGCTCTAATTCCCTTTTCTACAAAATTTAGTATCTTCTCTCGTACATAACAACCACCTTCACATGTCACATGAAAAATTTAAACCCTAGTTTTTCTAATTAATTTAGGAGCATAACCAAGTGTAAGTTACGGTGAATCACCTGATGTCGACACACCACCCATATTATTAACTTCCAATCTAATTTTATTTTGTATGTTGAATCACTTGTTCATGCCTACACCAATTAATTGTTGTTTACTATTATTAATATCTACTTCGGTTCTGAGGATTTTGATGCTATGGATATTTCCCTAACTCTCAATTCCCTAGATCCCTATGGTGTAATGTTGTTTATATACTTCTTCCATAAAATTATGATCAACCAATATTAAATATGGATTCCTTTGGATGGAAAGATCTCGAGGACATAATATCTTTATCTGAAATGTTGATATGTATTATTATCTTTTTTTTTATAAATATAAGGACATACACAATTATCTAATAAATACTTAACTATTAAAAAGAAGTAGAATTTGTGCGATGTCCCCAACCATAATAATTGAAAGCATAAAAAATAAACTTATAAATTATATTAGTTAAATGATATTGAAGTATTTTTTAGGAAAAATGTTGTAACTAAAATGTGATATATGTTAAATTAAACAAGTGAAATTAAGATTAGAATTGAAATATTTGAAGGAAAATAAAATTAAACTTGGAAAATTATACATGGATTTTTATTTGGAAAAAGTGGTGGTCTAAAGACAACAGTATATGTTTTTTTTGGTGATGACAATAAGGGAACATTTGCAAAATGTGATTTCCTATTGCCACTTGTGCATCCATAGATTTGACCTATGTTCTATTAAGTTTGTATGCATCATATGCTTAATTTGTTTTTTTAACACACCACCTCCTTTTGTTGAAGAAAATGTTGAAGTTCCTCGTCTAACTTATAATTAATCTCATGTTTAATAGCTTTTTTTAAAGTAGGTAGAAGTATCAAACTTTAAGAAATATGAATTTCCCTAGCCATCCCTAGTGTACTTAGGATATGTCATTGGTAGAGGGTAGTTTAATATTGACCTTATAAAGATGGAGTCCATCCTAAAATGGTCTAACTCTTACTAATTCCATTATAGGTAGGATCTTTGTGAGAGCAACATAATACTTTCAGAATTTTAGAGCATCCTTTTTAATTATGGATACATTATTCTATATTATAACAACCATAAGAATGAGCTTTGAGTGGGGAACTAATACACATAATATTTTTGAACAATTAAAATTAAATATTAGTTAAGCATCAATTTTGGATTACCCATTTTATAGAAGCCCTTTGAAAGGAGGTTGATGCAAATGAGTATGCTTATGAGTTGTATTGATACAAGGGGAAATATTGTTGATTTTCTCTCATTTTGAATCGTTTCATGTAATTGTTTTTAACTATTGCACATATGACAAGCAAACCTATGCTCCAATTTAGGATATTAAGAATGGAAGTACCATATCACTAATTCATTGAGACCATCATCCACAATGATCACTAATTTTTGAATTAATTGCAAGCCCAAAGTAAACTTCAACGAGCAAGGCAGTACAAATGAATGAATTTTTTTCAACACTCGCATCACAATAATAACAAGTTGAAAGACATGTTATTAAGACTTGACACACACCCAATTTCATACATTTGTGTACTCTTATGAAAATGTGTCCTTTCAATTACAATAAATACAAAGAGGATTAACATGAGATAAATACTTGAAGGAGATATTTTATTAGTTGCAAAGCCAAGTACATGAAGAAGTAGATTATCTCAAGGATACCGACTATCTCCAAGATGGTTTACTTTACAATTCAAATAAGTTATATGTGCCTAGGGGTGAGAATATATAAGTTTTAAGAGAAGCTCATACCTCTAAAGTTGCAAGTCATTTCGGTGTTGGAAAAATTGTATGTAAGGGTGAAAACACAAAGTTGGGTAACGTTTTTTTGAGAATGGAGTTGGAAAAAAACTAGTGCACGCGGATAAACACACACAAAAAAGTCAACCTCAAACTCTAGGCCGAGAGTTTGTGAGAGTTTAAACTCTCGGCTGAGAGTTTAAAAAAACTCTAGGACAAAAGATTGAACCAATCATCGTGTCATATTTAAAAAAAAAATACCGGATGAGAGTTTGAACTAAAATCTCGGCCGAGAGTTTGGAAGATATTTTCTCGGCCGAGAGTTCATGGTCAACAAACCCTACAAAAATATCCTTCTGCAACTTCAGCAAGCCCAAACCCCTGCAAATTTTAAAGATTATTTGTCGGACTTGATAGCAATGGATTCATCTCTGAATCTAGTTTCCAATGATATAAGAATTGTTTCATTTCGATTTGAATTTCTATTTATTAATATTTTCTTTCTAAACCTTATCCCTTAAGAATTTTATTTTTTCAGAAAATCACCTGAAATGAAAATTCAATATCATAACAAAGACAACAACAAAAAATTTGAAATCTTCTCAGAGATCTTAATTGCCTTGTCCTATTTAAAAGGGTAATTTTATTTTTTTCAATAAGAGTCACACTAAAAAGAAAATTGAAGCTCACCAACATGTGTCGATAAGGCACCGTTTTCTGAACATATGCTATTTCGATAAATAATAAAAAATAGTTCCCAATTATGAAAAACCTCAAAATATAGTCCACGCACAAGTGCAGTGTGTGTAGATTATGAGCATACAATTTTTTTTCCCTAAAATGAATAACCATATCTCAAAAACTAGTGCTCATGCGGGTCACTCATTATCCATACCTAAAATTTTATGCTATATGCCGTTTGTGAGCACCAAATTTGTCCCATGATATGTCCATAAACAAAATTTAAAAAAATATGAGTACGAAGCTAGTTCAATTATCTAAACATTTGTGTTTACTTCAAGGTGAAATTCCTAAGGGAGATGTGGGTTTAAAGGGGTTGAAGTTGAAAAATATAAATTTTTGCAGTTTTGTTTGTCAAAAAACAAGCAAGAAAGGTTACCCAACTTCATCTTTTCACCTGTAACTTGCACAAGTATGTGTACTAGCAGATAATGCAAGAAGATGTCATTTGGTTCACTAGAGGATGCATACTTTGTTGTACTAGTAAACCCAAAAATAGAAAGAAAGGTATATAATGTCCCTTAACTATACCTACTAGGCCATGGGAGAGTTTTTCAATGGATTTCGTGGGTGGCTTGTTAAGAACTAGGTGGGGACATGGGTATCTATTTGTGTTAGTGGAAACATTTAGTAATATGTGTATCTTAATGCCTTGTAAAAATACCACAAGGGGACAAGATGATACAATCTTGTTCTTTGAGAGGCTTTAGGTTCCCTAAGGGTTATGAAGGAGGATAATTTATGATAGAGATACAATATTTCTTAGTTCCTTTTGGAATACACTTTAAGAGAAAATGGATATCAAGATGAAGAGATCTTCAACTTGGTATCTATAACTACAATCCAGATCATGATGTATGGGAAATCTACTTGGGTGCTTCATTTCATTGGAGTGGTTTGATGAATATGAAAAGTACAAGGGAGGTGATGTTGTCCTAGAAGATGACTCGAAAACCAAAATCATAAGACATGGAAGGGTCAAGGTACTGCACAAATATGGAAGATTTAGAACTCTCCATGGGATTCTACATATTCCATATCTTCCCAAAAAAATGATATCCATATGTAAGATGAGTGATGTAGGCATGCATAGTATATTTGAAAAGGAACCCTATTAGATGGTTCAAGGAGCAATAGTGTTAATGAGGGGAGTTAGGGTTGGAACTATATACATGCTATTGGGAAGCACTATTAATTATGGGTTTAAAATTTTTGTTGTCTCATGGATATAAATGAAGAAGATAAGACCACTTCTATCATTGGAGAGAATACAATTCTATGTCACCAAAGACTAGGACATATGGGAGAGAAGGCCTTCAAGCATTACATGGTAAAGGTATGGTTGAAGGTATGTCTAATTTCTCATTAGATATGAATTTATGGGAATATTTTATATATGGTAAATAAAATTAGGTAAGATTCCCTTCTATTGCTACAAGATCAAAATGAATCTTGGAGTTGATACAAAATGACATGTTTGGACCTGTGCTTATTCCATCACTAGGTAAATTTATGTATTATGTTTCATTCATAGATGATTTCTCAAGGAGCACATAGATATATTTTCTCCAAAATAATCTGAGGTTTTTGATAAATGTGAAGAGTTTAAGGCACTTGTAGAAAACCAAATAGAGAATAAAATAAAGGTGGTGAGGATAGATCATGGTGGAGAGTTTTGTGGAAATGAGTTTGAGGAATCATGCAAGAAGTGTGGAATAGCAAGGAAAAACACTACACCATGGCTCAATAGAATGGATTTGCATAAAGGATTAATTGGACCTTGATGGAAAATGAAATAATTCTGCTCAATGGTGCAAGGTTATCATTGGAACTATGGGTAGAGGTAGTCGATTGTACATGGTAAATCAATCACCAAAATTAGCACTAGTTGATAAAAAATTGCATGAGGCATGGATTGGTAAAAACCCCTCTCTCAAACATATCAAGGTTTTTCGTTTTGATGCTTGTGTGCATGTTCCAAAGGAAAATTGGATTGAGTTAGAAAATAAATTTGAAAATTATATATTTATTGGTTATAAATATGGTATAAAGGTTATGACTTTGGAACCAAAGAACAAATAAAACTGTATACAGTTGAGATGTAGTAAAAATGTTAAATCTATTCCCAAATGAGAAGATCAACCAAGGGAAGAAGAAACTATAGACAACAGAGTTTGAGTTGGAGGGTGACAAATTTGACCCAACAAGAAAAGATAAACCAAAAGGGGGATAACCTTAGTCTCTAGTCTTTAGGAGACAAATAAAAATGCATTCAATTGAGATGTAGTACAAAGGTTAAATATATTCCCAATTGAGATGTAGTACAAAGGTTAAATCTATTCCCAATTGAGATGTAGTACAAAGGTTAAATCTATTCCCAATTGAGAAGTTCAACCAAGGGAAGAAGAAACTATAGACAATAGAGTTTGAGTTGGAGGGTGACAAATCTGACCCAACAAGAGAAGATCAACCAAAAGGGGGAGAACCTTAGTCTCTAGTCTTTAGGAGACCACATCAGGAAAGAAGGAAATAAGAATGGTATGCACCATCTGATTTTTGTTACAATTTTTTATGTTTATTATTGATGGTGATCATAGAATTGTTAGAGAGGCACTGGATTCATAGGATAGTAAACTCTAGAATAAGTCCATGGTGTGAAAATCCTCACAGTAGATGTAAGAGCTGATGTATACCTCACAAGAAGATTAAGCGAAAAAATAGAAGAAGAGTGCAGAATGGAGCAGCAGAACATAGATGCAATAGAACTCAGATAGGAGCAGAATAATCACACATGTTTCATTAATCTGTATAATAAACAATAATGCTACAATAGATAGGATTCGAATACCAAGGTGGCAATTCGAATTAGCCTGCATGAAGTCATCATCAGATCAGTAGAGTGTCATCAATGCACAAGTAACCATCAACCATGTGTCAAACTGAGTCTAACTGAATGTAGTAAGTGTAACTGATGCATGGAGCACTAGTGTAGTGAAGGAGGGCGCATGAGGAGCTAAATGCAGTCAGAATAGTCAACCAAGTCTCTCTAGAGGTCCATCGAAGTGTTTTAGTGAGTTAACTAGTCAATTTGTCCTCAAATCAAGGAGAGATCTACAAATCAAGCAACTAACTGAGTGTGTCACTGGTGGTAGGTGAGAGAGAGCGCCTTTCACATGTGGTAGGTGAAAAGAGGGCACATCATTGACTAGGAGGGATGGAATTGAGTGGAAAAAGGATCTCGGGGCTAGTAAACTAAGCACTAGGTGCTGGGAGACACCATACTAATGACTGAGATGCATGCAATTGCATGACTGAATGCAATCCTGGTAAGACTAGGATGGGGTATAGGAATATCCTAACACCCCCCCTTAACCCATCCAGGGCCCTGGTAACTGAGACCAAAGGTCACCCATACAATCTAATAAATGGTAAAATAAAAAGAACTGTCCATAAACCGAGGAAATGGGGAAAACCTCATGGGAAAAATACCCCCCGTCAAAAAGAACAGCAAGGAACTCAAAGAACCTTCATAATAAGAAGAGAAGGAAATATCTTTCCTCAGTGAAAACTTTTGCAAAAAACTAGGCAAGTTGATCCTCTGTAGGATGCCTATGCAAGTGCTAGATCTGGATCTGGTCTTCTGATGTGCCTCCCACTATGTAGAAGATGTATTGTCCAAAGCAAGTATTTTAGGAAACCTTTCTGCTATTGGAGCGAATGGCTCATGGTGGTCCAAATTATGAATCTTTGAGTATGTTTTGTCAGACAACCGAGAGTGTCTCTTGGTTGTAGATCCTCCATGGTGAGTATTTCCAAGAGATTATAGATCGAACCCCACTATCATGCAACATCTCTCAGGAAGAGGTAGATCTACATGGCATAGTGAAAGGTTGGCATGATATTGAGATCTGGTGGTTCCATGATAAGATGGATCCTCAACTGTGTTCCCAGCAACTGCAAGGACTTTGTGAGCCCATATTGGCCTTGGCCCTGGATTGGGAGCATGTGTTGGTTCTGGATCTGAATATAGATGTTCTTGAACTTTGATCTCATCATCAAGAACTTGATCTTCATCTTCAGTAGGAGAGGATTCACTCCTATCTTCATCAAATTCTGAAGGAGTAGGCAGAGAGAAGGGAAGAAAATGTGAGAATTCATATGCCTTGGAGGCATGATTTGCAAACCCTTTTGTTATAGTATTCCCAGTGGAGATCTCTGTAATCTCGACTGTGTCGGGACCAAAGATCACCTTCTTTGGTGATCTTGTGTGACTCATCTGATATACAAACAACAAATTTGTTGTTAGAGAGGGAATGAATAGAACATTCTTGAACTTGCCATGCTCCATATGTGTTGTACCCATCCCTTTGGCAAAGATCTGAGTGTTGTCTCCCATGTGAATAGTTGGGCCATCTTTGAGATCTAAAGAAGAAAATGATTCTTTAGAGGAAACCATGTGGTTGCAGGCTCCTGAATCTATGAGGAGGGCCTTTGATTTCGAAAATCCAGCCTTCAATGCATGGCATTCCTCATGACCATCAGATTCACTTCTAGAAGAATCTGATCTATTTTACCACTCTTGCACCTTTTGGAATGGAAATGTTGTTTTGTTCAAGAATCTTGGTTAATTGATCTATTTTCTTGTGCATGCAAGATCTCTTTGGGTGGTTTCCTTTCTTGCAGTAGGGACACTTAGATCTATCAGATATTTTCTGTTTGTCCTTCTTGGAGCTACAGGCTCCTTTTGATGGACTTGGCTTGGCATTCAACTTGGGTTCAGATGGATTCTTGTCCTTGCCTTTGTGCCTCCCTTTCACATTCACACTATTTTCTTCTCCAACTAAAAGAGCTTGATCATTGGAGGCCTTGATGGCACCCATTTGGATCAATTTGTCTTGTTCTTGGATGAGAGCTGTAGTAAAAACTTCTAAGGAGGGAATCTTCCAACCAGGGATTGCCATTCGCCCAGAGTGGAAGGTAGATACAAAGACAACAAATTCAGATCCTAGCTTACTCAGAATGGATAGCACCAATTTCTCATCCTTCTTATCAATTCCACACTGCTTGCATTGCATAACCAAATGTTTGAATTTCGAGAAGAATTCCTAAATGGACTCAAAACTACTTGGTTGTAGGGAAACCAATTCATTCTCCAGAACATGGCCTCTTAGCTCATCTTGTTTGCTGAAGAGGGCCTCTAAATTCAACCATAACTCTCTTGGAGTCTTCAACCCTTCAAGATGAAACAATAGATCTCTAGAAATATGAATGCACATGTAACCAAAAGATTCATCTAATCGATTCAGATGCTTGGTTCTCTCCACAGCTGAATTTGGTTCGGTGTCCCTTCCCATTGTTATCCTGTGCAGATATTTGCTTCTCAATGACATTTCCATATCAATCTTCCAATCAAGGTAATTGAAAGGTGTCAGGATTCTAGGAGTGAGGGGAGTGTTCGAATTGCTCATCTCAACTACTGGAGTGAATACAAGGTGAAATTGTTGCTACTGCAGTAGGTTGTTGCAACTGCTGGAACTTCGAATGACCTGCAAAAAACTCTCAAGAATGGAGATGCAAAAAAATCTCAAGAATGGAGATAGACTATACTCTCAACATGCTATGATACCATGTGAAAATCCTCACAGCAGATCTAAGAGCTGATGTATACCTCACAAGAAGATTAAGCAGAAAAATAGAAGAAGAGTGCAGAATGGACCAGCAGAACATAGATGCAATAGAACTCAAATAGGAGCAAAATAATCACACATGTTTCATTAATCTATATAATAAACAATAATGCTACAATAGATAGGATTCGAATACCAAGGTGGAAATTCGAATTAGCCTACATGAACTCATCATCAGATCAGTAGAGTGTCATTAGTGCACAAGTAACCATCAACCATGTGTCAAACTGAGTCTAACTGAATGTAGTAAGTGTAACTGATGCATGGAGCACTAGTGTAGTGAAGAAGGGCGCATGAGGATCTAACTGCAGTCAGAATAGTCAACCAAGTTTCTCTGGAGGTCCATCAGAGTGTTTCAGTGAGTTAACTAGTCAATCTGTCCTCAATTCATGGAGAGATCCACAAATCAAGCAACTAATTGAGTGTTTCACTGGTGGTAGGTGAGAGAGGGTGCCTTTCACATGTGGTTGGTGAAAAGAGGGCGCATCACTGACTAGGAGGGCTGGAACTGAGTGGAAATAGGCTCCCGGGGCTAGTAAAGTAAGCACTAGGTGCTAGGAGACACCATACTGATGACTGGGATGCATGTAATTGCATGCATGACTAAATGCAATGCTGCTAGGACTAGGATGGAGTATAGGAATATCCTAACACATGGTTGAAGAGACTAATGCCTTGAATACAAATTATGCTTGTGATTTAGTTAATTTCCAATTGGAAGAAAACCTACTAGTATCAAATTTATGTTCAAGACGAATTTGAGTGCATAAGGTAATGTAGAGAAGTATGAAGCTTGCATAGTAGCAAAGGGATATTCACATGTCGAGGGAATTGAGTTTGGTGAGATATTTTCTCATGTTGATAAATTAAATTCTATTAGATTTATTTTGTATATTGTTGATACTTTTTATCGTGAAGTAGAGTAGATGGATGTGAAGACAACATTCCTATGTGGGGATTTTGAAGAAGAAATCCACATGAAACAACTAGAAGGTTTTGCATAGAATGGATAGGAGGAGTTGGCTATCAAGTTGAATAATTCTTTGTTTGGATTAAAACAACTTCCGAGAATGAGGTATCCAAAGTTTGATGGTTATATTTTGGGGCTTGCTTTCTCAAGAAGCAAACCTAATCACTATATGTATATCAAGAAGGTTGGTGATCATTTTATTTAAGTGGTCTTGTATGTTGATGATATGTTTCTGATTGAAAACAAGAAGGAAATCGTCAAGGATGTCAAAGCTTAGTTTTCTTATAAACTTGATATGAAATATCTTGGTGCTGCAAATTTCATTTTGGGCATGGAAATTAAGAGTGATTGGGAAAA
Source organism: Larix kaempferi (assembly GCA_027924585.1). Taxonomy (NCBI): domain Eukaryota; kingdom Viridiplantae; phylum Streptophyta; class Pinopsida; order Pinales; family Pinaceae; genus Larix; species Larix kaempferi. The sequence continues at coordinate 21,393,102 of BSBM01000088.1, forward strand.
TATGAAACTCTAGTTGACTTGAAAGAAATATGTTGAGACAATATTATAGAGGTTTAATATGCAAGAATGTAAACCCATAAAGGTCCATATTCTTGTAGGTGTAAAGTTAGGTGTAGATCAATATCCCAAGGCACAAGAAAATATAGAGGGTTTGTCTTGTGTTTTCTATGAAAGTGTTGTTGGAATTTTGATGTATGTTACAGTTTGTACTAGACCAATCATTCCGTATGTAGAGGGAGTTTTTTGTAGGTATATGTTAAAACTAGGGAAGGAATATTTAATAGTTGTAAAGAGGGTTTTAAGATATTTATGTGGCACATGAAATTATGAAATGTGTTATGAAGGAATACTTGGACCTCATAGAGAGGTAGATATACAATACTTTGTTAATGCAGATCGGGTTAGAGATCTTGATCATGAAAAATATACAAGTGGTTATGTATTTAACCTATTTGGTGGAGTAGTTAGTTGGATGAGGAAGAAGTAGGTTGTAGTTGCATTGTCAACCATAGAAGCCGAGTACATGGAAACCAATTATGGATGCAAGGCAGTTGTATGGTTGCAAATATTGTGTTAAAGTATTGGTGTTGTTTAGAAAAAAATGATATTAGGTTGTGACAACTTAAGTGCAATTTTTTTGGCAAATAACCTTGTATATCATTCCAAGGATGAAATGATATTGATGTGAAATACCATTATGTTAGAGACATGGATGAACACAACCAAGTATTGTTGTAGAGGGTTGATACCTTGAAGAACATTGTAGTTTCACTGCCAAATTCTATTAGTAATGAAAAGTTCTCTTGGTATAGAGAAACAATAGGAATTGTTCCCCCTACCAACTAAGTACGAATGTCTTTCCCTTGCTCCCATTTTATCTAAAGTATTCAACAAGTAGGTGAATGTTGGATATGTGTTATATCCTTTGTAAGTACATGGGGGTTGGCCCCCAAATGAAGGGGGTTATTGGGGACCCACCTCCCATATCGGGGGTAATGGGGGCCAACATGTGCCCTATATAGGGGTTCAGGATTGGAGCATGAAAAATTCTTTTGGTCCATTATGCATTGTTTCAACAAATGGTTCAACCCATTGTAAACTAATTCTGATCAAGGAATTAAGGTGTAATATAATTCGATTTAATAGATTAGGGTTTTGGATGATGCAAAATACCTATTGTATGGTGAATGGTGAATTTAATAAAATGAGATAGAGAGAGGCATAGCTCTCACTTCGTCTAGTTTTCTCGATTAAGGTTTTATAGGGTAAATCTTTGTGTCCTTTGTGTGTGTGTCATTGTTATTCTTGTGTTTTAAATTACGCTAGTAATTATTTTCTTGCATAGTTTTATCAAACTCTTCACTTCCATGTACATTTACAGAAACATGTGGAGCTTGCTACATATGGACTTCCAAAGATATTCTTGAGGGTCATAGAATCTTGACTTTAATTGAGAGTTGGAGCGTACAAAACCCTTACCCTAATGAATTTGAGGACATTTTTAAAACTAAGCCATGAGAGAAGAAAAGGGTTCCACTATTATTGTATCGATTTGTGATACCCTAGATGAATACAAAAGATGATTAAGATATCAAAATAAAACATAGGAAGAAGGAAATCCTATAGAAGCTACTAACTTGCCATAATGTCTATTATGCCCATAGTGAGTCAATATTTCTTGGTATATTGCATTATAAATTTGAGAATAGAAAAGCAAGGCACAGTCCTTAATTCATGATGGTTTTCCACAATGAGTTTTTTAAAGGTACATTTCATGTTCAATGTGTTGATGGTGTGTTCCTTCTACTACTAATTTTTTTTCCTCGGAAAACAATCATAATTTTATTAATGAAGTATAAAATTACAAATGCAGATATATGATGGGCATATATTTTCAGATAAAAAAGTCTTCTGGCTTGTAACCCATACATAAAGCAAAAATAAAAAAGTCTTATGTGTGGATAGATTTTCTGTTTGCATGTCCCATCAATCTAGAGGAAGTATCGGATAATCTTCTGCTATAATAACCAGATAATTTTCCGTTGAGTAAGCTTCCAAAATAGTCTATCCTTTAAACCAGACCATGTTTCTTTCCAAAAATGAGAGTGTGGAGAATAAAAACTGTAAATACTTTGAAATCATTGTTACACCATGGCCAAAACAGATCAACCTGAAAACTATGTCTCCATAAAAAAATCTGTCCATTTCCTCCCTTGAGAGATACATCCCGATCATTATGTTCTTATGTGATTTGCTCAGGTTCCATAAGGGTTGGTGGTAATACTGAAATGATTGATTCTACCTCTCCTCTATTACTTTAAGTTGTCCTTTACCCAAGCTAGTACCTTCTTTAGATGATGTGTTTGCTTCGTAATTGTGCTCACTGTACACATGATTTCAAGAGAGACTGTTAAAAATTCCTACAATTTCCTGTATCTCCTCCAACAAAGGACTCAAGTGTATATTTTAGCATCTTTGGATTTTATTGAACCAATTTATAGTCAACATTGAATCACCGAAAAGTTGTAATTTTTGACATCCTTTTTCTAATGCAAACAACAACGATATTTTCAGGGCATGAAGTTCAATGTAGTTATTGGTTCCGTCTCCAAATTCCATAGCAAATTTGAACATATGATGTTCGGTTAGGTTAAGTACTACCCCACCCCCACATAAAGAGCCATCTTATTGAGATGCTCCATCAAAATAAGGCCATGAAATTTCCTTATTTATTTCTTCAGCTCGTATGACCCGAATTGGAGGATTGTCCTTAACCTGTGGGAAGAAAGAAAGGATATTTAGGCTGTTCATTGTAGTCCTCTATGGAACAGATTGTTTTTCAGAGAATATTTGATTGTTTCTAGAGATCCACAATCCCCAATTTATAATTAGAGGGAGAGATTTATATGCTTCGAATGATGAATTTGATAACCACCGTTGTAGGGCCTGAATGGTGGCACCTTCCCAAATGAGGTTTTGATTTACTCTTAATGAACATTCCTTCCATACCTGTCGAGCATATGGACAACTTATGAAAAGATGCACCGTCGACTCTTCTGCATTTTTGCACATAGTGCACCAATTTGGACCTTTGAAGCATTGTTTTTGGAGGTTGTCCCATGTTGGGATTTTATTTTCCAAGGTGTGCCACTTCAAAAGTCTAGCCTTGGGTGGAAATTTGAATTTCCAAACCTGCTTCCACCACCATTGGATTTCTATATTGTTGGATTCTGCACTTAGCTGAATGCAACATTTTTTGGAGTGTTTCTGCCTGAAGAATCAAGGACCCATATGAGTTCATCCTCCTCGTCTCTGATCCTCACATGACCATCCTTGAGCCCTGCTATGTACTAATTCTAGGTTGAATAGTACTCATTATTTAAACCCAAAGCATTAGAAGTAATCCACCCCTGTCTCCACAAATTTGTTGTATGTTGACTAACAACTTGATTTAGAGTGAACGTGCCAAGGTTGTGGAGGCTTTTCAATATTTGTGGAGGAAGAATATGTCGGACCCTACAACCTAACTAGGGGTCTAGTCTGATCCTAATTTTAGCTCCATTATCGATGCGATAGGCCAGACCTTTCTCAATTAAGTCAAACGATTGAAGAGTAGCATTTCAAATAATCGATTCCTAACCAGGGGTCTAGTCTGATCCTAATTTTAGATCCATTATTGATGCGTCAGGCCAGACCTTTCTCAATTAAGTTAAAATACTGAAGAGTGGCATTTCAAATAATCGATACATTGTTCTTTTTTTTGCAGGCGATTTAACCTAGTCTAAGATAGACATGGGTGATATATATTTTTGTTCCACATTCCGTGTCCATAGAGTTTTAGTGGTGAGGAGTCTCTAGCCACATTTTACCACCAATGAATTTGAGAAACGAAGAATTTTTTTTAAACCCCATCATCCATATGCTTTGGGATTTGTAATTTTTTCCCACCTTACCCAAGGCATCACATTTTGATCTTTATGGTCGCTCCACAAGAATCTAGCACACAATATTCTATACATTTCCAAGATTCATTTTGGAATCCATGCTAGAGCTATCCAATAGACTGGTATGGATTCAAGAACTAATTTTATTAAAACCAATCTCCCAACCCTCGAAATCCATCTATAGGACTAGATATGTACTCTTTTCTCCAACTTAGAAATTAGCCACTTCCAATATTTTTTCTGGTAATTGTTTGGTTTTAGGTGGAAATCCAAATATTTAGTCTGTCATCCAGATTGCCACTTGGGAATGTAAAATGTTCCTTGTAGTTCTGAATCTCTTCATCCTCCATATTAAAACAAGACAATGTGGATTTTTGTGTATTAACCACCATCCCTGAGGCATCACATAATAGGTCCATTATTCTAGCTAAGGTACCTGCATCCCTTCTAGACATGTCGCAAAATATCAAAATATCATCTACAAAGAGTAGATGAGTTATTGAAAGAGTATTGGATATTTTTACGCCTTTGAGATTACCTCCTCTTTTTGCTTCCTTCAATTCCCTAATAAGACCTTCGGCTATAAGCAAGAATAACATAGGGGATTGTGGGAATCTTTGTCAAATTCCTCTCTCAGCCTTGAAGAAAGGGGAGGCCGGCCCATTTATAAGGACAATAAAGGAAGTTGTGGTGATGCACCTCATGACCCACTTGATAAATGGAACCTTAAACCCTAGGTGAGTTAGTAGGAGGTGAATGTAGATCCAATTTACCTTATCAAATGCCTTTGACAGATCAATCTTGGTGAATACACCTTTATCCTTTCTTCCCCTGATATTGTGGATAAACTCCTCTGCCACCCCAATGGCCTCATGAATTTGTCTTCCATCCAAAAATCCAAATTGTTCTTTAGATATATGGTTGGACAGAATGGCCTTTATTCTTCGGCGATAATTTTTGCAATAATTTTGTATATACCATTCACAAGCGATATAGGCTTGAAGTCATGAAATGAATCGATATTGTCCTCTTCGGGTATTAGGGCTATGAAAGTGGAGTTTAAATACTCTATAACTCTTCCTGTTTGTCAAGATTCCTCCACGGCCTTCAACAAATCAACTCCTAAAATATCAAATGATTCCAAGAAGAATTCCACTGGCCAATCGTCCGGACCAGGGATTTTGTCTTTTTGGAAGCTGTGGAGTACCTCAAGCAACTCAGATTGTAATATTTCTTCCATAAGATCCCTATTATCCTCCTCGTTAACAAATCTAGGAAACGATTTCTATATCCTCTGAATTTCAAGGATTGATGCTTTCTCTAGAGCCTTAAAAAGATTCGAGAAATTGTTCTTTCTCAATTTTGACAGCCCTTTGAAAGTTTTTACCTCTCAGCTCTCTGAACCTTTCATCACCCATATGGTATTCCTGATCTTGTGTCCTTTAGCTACAACATGGAAAAATTTGGTATTCTCATCCCCATCGTTGAGCCAAATTGCTCGGCTCTTGAGTCTCCATACCTCCTCATGTTCAACAAGAAGCTTCTTCTTATTTATTTCTAGTTGTAGTAAGAGTCTTCTTTATTCTTTGGACTCCAAACCACTACTTTCTAAATCATAAATAGACTGTAATCTCTTTGCTACACTTCTAAGTTCCTACTCATCTTTTATGCGCTTTTAATGTGCCCACTTAATCGTGCCCTGCTTTAAAAATTTCATGTTTTTTGCAAATTGGACTGAGGCCGATCTACTATCTTTTGGATATAGTGGTTGCCATACATTGGCTAGAATAACCTTGAACTCCTCATCATTCAGCCATATAGAGTTGAATTGGAAGGTATTTGGAGGCTTCTCCCTTTCATTGTTGAGTTCAAGAAAGATAGGGAAGTGATCTTATTCACCCCCTGAGACAATCCACTGCCTCACCCTCTGACATCTATCTATTAATCCATAATTGATAAGAAATCAGTCTAACTTATTTGCAATATAATCTTCTCCACTTCTTCTGTTATTCCATGTGGGGTTCAGCTTAATAGGTTGAATATCAATTAGATCTTTGCTCTCAATCTGATGTTGAAAATAGGAAGCTAAGGGTCTGGGACTGCCTTTGGACCCCATATTTTTGAGACACTGAATGTAAAGTTTATATCACCCCCCATAATGAGATTTGGGTTTTGAAAGAGATATTTTGATAGAAATGAGTCCTAGAAAGTTTTCCTCTCCCCGTAAGGCCCATAACAATTTACAACTGAAATTTCTAGCTCATTGCCCGTAGATAAGATATTTACCCCCACCATAGATTCACATCCCTAGCTGTACTTCACTTGAATAGAGGACAGGTTCCAACCAATAGAAACTCCACCAGATCTCTCCTTAACATCTGATGCCAGGAAATTCCATCCTTTAAATAAATTTTTAAGTGTAGCTTCAACCTGATTTCCCTCTCCCAAAGTTTCCTGTAGAAGAAGAATATCTGGAGAGTTGGCCAAAACCAACCTCCCGAGTGACAATTTTTTGGATGGGTTCACCAAACCCCTACAATTGAATGAGATAATATTCATTCTTTAACTCCTTCCAGGGCTCCCGCTACTCTAAGCACCCTTTGAATGGAAGATTGTTTCCCTGCTGCTACCTCTATGATAGGTTGTTCTCGTGCCTTTTGAATGTTAGGTTTCTTGCCTCACCCTCTTCCACCATTGACAACATTTTGAATCATGCCCATCCCCCCTTCCCCAAGACTATTCCTAGATGTTCGAGGCCGAAAATAATATCTGGAAATTAAGTTCTTTGAGCCCATAGATGTCTCAAGGTTCACAACCCCCCTTAGGGGGATGTTGGTGGATGTGTCCCTTAAGTCCAGGAAATGAGTAGGAGGGTTTGGGGAGTTTAGTGTGAGGGAGGAAATTGAGTTCAAAATAGTAGATGAACCAGCATTAAATTGCAAGGTGGAAATTGTTTGGTGGCTTGCATATTTGTGGAAGAAGCGGCCTATCGAAAAGGAACCTCAAACGCTTCCTTCTCCTTCCCCTCGCTTGTGAATTGCATCGGATTATTCTCGCCCTCTTCTGTTCTGATTCGAGCCTCTTCTTGAATGAGCTTGGATTCCCCTTACATTGCCTCTATCCCTTATCTAGGGATCCAGATATCCATTTGTCCACATTTGGTAGCCAAAGTTCTCTTCTCACCTAACTCCCTGCTTTCCCTCCTTTTGAAAAATTCGCTTAAGCCCCTGTTGTCACTCCTTGGTTTGAAAGGAAGGTTGCACAAATCCACCAAATGTTCATGCACATGACACCTTCTGCACCTAAATGGGACCCCTTCATAGTTCGGGGATTAGAGAATGGTAAATTGTCCCCATCCTATTTTAATGTCTTCTTTTATTCCTTCTCTGGTTTCCATCCTAACTAAGATCCAGGCCACACTCATCTCACCCGTCTCCTCAAAACACCTATCCATCTCCAAAAATTCCCCTAGTTGATTGTTGATTCCTCTAAGAATTTCCAACAACTAGAAATCTAGCGGAAAACCTAGTAGTTGAACCCAAATAGGAGCTATATCCAACCTGTCCTGGCTTGCATCAAATAAGGGGTTCAATGGCTTTAAAGGAAGTGGCATCGACCTAATACACCAGTTTCGTGTTAAGATCCATCTGGGGTCTTCTAGCTTCTGGAGAATGAAAACAATCCACCCTTTGGCCAAGCACATAATTTTTGGAGTATAACCCAACCTCTCTCCCCACTGTTCATTCGCCCATTACGTAATATTTTTAATAGAGAATTTATTTCCACGAACCCAACCACTAGCTCAACCATGCTAGCCACTCTGTAAAGAAGGATGCCTTCCCCTACCACAGACTTGTTTTCCCTACCATTGTTTTCTAGAATCCATTTCTTTTTCTTTCTTCTACCTTCTCCTTCCCTAGAACCACTGGATCCATGTTGAATCCCTTCCCTATTTACCTCCTCTCTTATATCGACATCTATTCGTCGATCCCCGCTAGGAAAAACAAAGTCCCTTTCATTTTGAGTGAACTTAGGGTTACTTTCAGGACGCCCCAGACTACTTGCAAAGAAATAACTTGGATCTATGTCTTTGCCACCCATAATATTCATTGGAATTGACATGCTTCCTTCCCTTCGAACTACACCCACTCTCGATCCACTGTTTGCCAAGAAATCATGTCCCAACACCTCAAAGTGTTTTGGTCCCCAAAGAGAAACCTTGGATCCTAGAGCCTTGGACCAAGCCTCCAAGGGGTGGGAGTCACCCAGGCCATGTGCTATCCCCATTTGAAGGTGTGAAAGATCCAAGTAATCCGCTTGTAATACTGTCAGGAGATGGCCATTATTTGGGTCGGTTTCCATTTTGTCTGTAGGCTTAGAGTTCGCAACTGATTTTGGAGAAACCCTAAACCCACCTCCTTTTTCTACCTCCACGTATATTCTTTTGATAGGGACATCCCATATGTCAACATTGTCATAAGGGTCAATTGTACAGTCTACTAAGTCCTCAACATCCATTATTAATGCCCCATAATCAAAACCCTAATCCTGCACCTTTAACCCCGTCTACCTTAGCATAGCCACAGAGCTCCTCCTAACTTTTTTTTCCCAACTAACCACCATTAATTATTTTACACTTACCCTTCTTTCTGCTACTAAGTATTATCTCTTAATTTCATGAATTAAGTTTCATATCAAGCATGATATTCTTATACTAATAGATTTTAATCATAAATAGTCATCATGTAATAATGTATAACTTCACTACTTGTACATTAGCATTTAAAAAAAATGTTGTAATGAAGAGTCCAATGAACTTTCCACGAAAATTTATAGATCATAATTAATGTTGTTGATGCTATAACCTAAATATATTATAATAAATATATTATATTGAAGGCATCAACACATATTAGAACATAGAAACATAACTTAAAAAATAACCCATAACCAAAACTAAGTATAACACATTTACATAACGAATTTGCATGCTAAATCAAAATAATATAAAAATAACTATGTTGACTTATGAATGTATAAATGTATACAACCTAAATAATATAAAAACTTTGGCCATAAGTGATCTCTAATACCCTATATATAAAATTGATTTAACTATTATTTATACCATCAAAGTAAAAGTAATAGTATTATCTATATAGTTAGTTAAATAAATAAAGAAAATAGTAAATTAATAATCTAATAATAATATAATATATAAATAACATTAATAATTATATAAAAAGGAGTTAGAAAATATATAAAAAGGAAAAGCTAATGAAGAAGTGCATGCTATGCATCGAATTTTTTACATAAATAATTTTAGAATAATATTTAACGGATGTTGAGGAGGTGGTGAAGCCATTTTTTTAATTGGAGTAATATTAATATAGAAATACTTTTTTTGAAGAAAGAGATAATAATAGAAGTTAGTATAGGTTATTGATCGAGGGCTTGGAGGTTTCGGGAATTTTAGTTGTATTTATTAAGAGGTTGGTTGGGAGGAGGGTAATCTCCATATTTGTTTGGGAGTGTTTAGAAATTAATTGTTTCACTATTGCATCGCATTGATTATATATTGGTTCACATTACTCCTTACATTAAATTATTTAAGAATTGGATTTTATACTAAAGTCCAATAATATTAATATATTTAAAATAATGGTTAAGATCATCTTTCCACTGTAGTGTTCATTATATGTAGTTTTTAATATTTTTAAAGTTGTACATATGATACGAATATATGTGTTAACATACAAGTTATAAAGTGAATATATAATCATAATAATAATCTATTTTTAAGGTCACTACCAAGAGAGACACCAATTTGGTGTATGAGACCCTCTTGTTTGTGGGACAAGGGATCCCTCTGCACACCGATTTAATTGTTAAAGTCTACAGAGGTGTACATACCCTACCCCCCTCCGGATTTGAACCTATGACCTCCTAGGAAGGAACACATGTTCTTAATTGTTAGGCCCACTCAAGCTATATATATATCCTACCACTAATATGAACATGAGTTATAATGGACAATACAGAGAAACTATGTAGTGAGTAAATCTATTTTGAAATTACAACATGTAAATGTTAAATCTTGTAAAACTACAATGATTTAGAAAAGTACACAAGGATAATAGTAATATAGAAAATTCCATCTTGGTTTATATTTCTTTTATATGCATTAATATTTAATTTCTATGTTCATTAAGAGATAACTAGGAGATAATTAGTGTTTCTTTACTAAAGAATATTAATGAACCGAAATAATGTAGTTACTTGGATTATTCCATTTATGGATCTCTGTGTTGAGTTGCATCTTATAATTTTTATTTATCACAATGCATATACTATGAGTGTAAGGGGGAACTACATCCCCAAGGATATCCCATTGCGTAGTTTTGAGTGCAAGATTCACACATCATTAGTCTTTTAGAGTATTTGTGGAGCTATTCCAAGGATATTTTATATTTTGGATCTTACTACTGGTGGCTATAAAAATATTGGAGTCTAGTTTGGAGTCGTAATATATTAAGCAAAGATTTCTAGTACTAAGAACACATTGTTTGAGCGAACTTTGGTGAGATACTAGAGGTGTCAAGGACATCCTCACAACTACTTTGGGTGTAATACATGTGACTCAATACATTTCCAAGTCAACACGGGAAATTATGAAAAACCCTATGTGGAGTGAAATAGAAGTAGTGATGCATGAGGAAAGGGGATTTGCACTTATCTCCCTTGACCTCTATAGGATGCATCTTCATTTTCACTTCTTCTTCTCCCTTCTTTTGCATTTTCATACCAATGGTAAGAAGTAAATTATACTACCCATATGCATGGATGATTATTAATATGAGCCCTAAGACATATACCATGAGGCTAATTATATATAGACTATGAAATTTCAAAAACTCCTACAATAGGCCTAATGATTCTAAAACACATGCGATAGTAAGTGCAGGATATAAGCACATACAAAACACATGCTGTATATATGTATGTCGGACTAGGATTGAAGATACACACTGACTTTTATTTACTCTTATAATGATAGGAAGCCTTATTGATTAAACGTTTTAAGACTCATAAATTGAGAGTCTGGTTCCTTGCAAATTTTAGGACTATCTATGGCCCCGAAGTGTTGAAGGAAACCATAAGTTTTCCTCAAGACTGAAACCTAGTAGAGAAATTCATACTACATTGTCAAAGAGAAATAACCATTATTCATTATTAGTATATTAGTTATGCTTAGGTCATCTTAGCAGTAGGTTACATCATGAACACTTCATATCCTATTTATAATAACATAGATTCATTTATAGAATCATCTCATCATTTTCTTCTACATTTAATACATTGTAAAATGAGGTTTTCCCTCAAAGAGGATTCTTATTCATCTCTTTATTTTATTATCAAGGCGTTGGCTTACTCCCTCTTTCTAATTTTATGCTATTTTGGGAATTTGGTGCATAACATGATTTGGTATCAAATCCATTTTCTCTATAACGTTTTTTTAGGGATGTTTTAGATAGTGAATTTTTTAGGAGACTTAGGAGACATAGCTAATTACCCGTGATAACATTGTAGGTCCTGGTTCATTATAAGTTCAAGGTTATAGTCTATGGAAGTTAGGGTTATTGGCAAGCCCAACAATTAGTCTCAAATAGGTGTTCTCGGTAAAACTATTCTATTTGCATATGGGAAGCTCCAAATTGTGTGCTAGTAGTTGAATAAGAAAGAAGATAGAGCATAATATCTATGGTAGAAATTTCAGAAGCATATCGGAGAAAGTGGACATTTGGTAGGTCGTACAAGCTTGCTCTCCTAAAAAGGACAAAAACAACAAGTTTTGGGAAAGTTACCATAACTTTCTCTTTACACATCGAAATTTTGTCAAACCCATGGAATTACAAAGAAGACATATCAAGATACTACAAGCCAAAATTTTAAACACAATGGGGCCAAAATTTCAAAGATAATTTGGGAGAAAGGTTGGCTAGAAAGAAAACCTAGACCAGGGATTTTAAATGTATGTTAACTTGAAATTTGCATAAATTGTGATTGGAATATCTATTATAGGTGATCCAAAAGGTGTGTTAATGAGAAAAAAGAGGAAAATTATTGGTAAATATTACTTTGGGTTCATATTGCAAGGGGTTATGTCAAAAATTCTAGACCAATTAAACCTCTAGTAAGCTCAACCATGATTAATGAAGAAAATGAAGCAATGTATAACTAGCTACAAATTTGAAGGACAAAGTTAATGAATTGAGTGATAGGTCAGTGACACATGTCCAATTTTTCAGCACAAAAAAATAGAATCTACTATGGAACAAAATATGCAAACAATGGAACAAAAGATGGAAGGAAATATTGATTAGAATATGGCCATTCTCATAAAAACCTTAGAATAGAAATTCCCCAAAAGTGATAATGTGACGAAAGGAACTCATGAAAATAAAGATAGTATTAATGTGGAACAACATTTGATTAATACACATATTCCAGTAGGATTTAATCCTAATCAAGGATGGGTTTCTAAGGGTATTCTCTTCTCCAAGGTTGAATTAAGAAAGTTTGATGGAGCATATGTGTTTACATGGGTGACCCAAATAGATCAATACTTTGAATTGCCTAATATTATTGATGATAAGCAAAGGATTTCCTTAGCTACATTGTATTTTGAGATAAATCCTATGAATGATATTAATGGATAATTAAAGGAATCCTCCTTCTTATCATTATACTTGTGGTCTATCTACAAGAGACCTATAATATCAATATGGTAAAGTTTGAGAACAAGATTTCTCTAGTTAGTTAACAAGAATCAAGCACTTAGGTGGCGTTGAAGATTATAATTCAGAATTTCAAGTATTGTCCATAAGGGTGGACAACATAAGTAAGAAACATTTGTTAGAACCTTACAGGAGTGGATTAAAAGAAGACATTAAACATGAGCTTTGCTTTAAACATCCTGAAAATGTTGTGAAAGCTATGCAATATGCTTGCCATTTTCAAGCCAAGAAAATGGGTACACACAACTCTACCATTGGAACATATGTAGGAAGGAGAGATATAATTTTGTTGCATATGGAAACCCTGTCTCAACATGCTATAATATAACAAAAGGAAATGGATGAAAGAAGAGAAAACAAACTATGTTTTGGTTGGAATAACGAATGGTCAAATGGGAATAAATGTCAAGAAACAAAATTGTTTACTCTAGAGAATAATGAGGAGGAGGAAATAGAGGCATCCACACAAATGGGTGAGGACGAACTTCTGAACCAACAAGAGCATGTAACATATGTATAAATTTTGCACAACATATATCTAAACATGTGTGAAATATTAGTTCATGCATTGGTAGGTGTGTTAGCATCTCAAACGGTCAATATTATAGGACACATTAAGAATCAAAGGGTCATATATGGTGTTGATAAATTTAGGTAGTACGCATAACTTCATTGATAAAATATTAGGAAAGTGCCTTAATTATTTTGTTTATCCGATGAAAAATTTTCAAGCATTGGTTGCTAATGGGGAACTATAAATTTTGGACAGAAATTCCATAACCTTAAATTACTTAGTATGGGATGCCATAATATGTCAAGCCTCACGTATGCCATTCCAATTGGAGGATGTTGTTCTAAGGATTCAATGTTTGAGAACTTGGGTACAATTTTTAAAAACTATAATGAATTATTCAAGAGATTTGAATAGAAAGGAATTCAATATGAACTCAAAGGGTTGAAATCTCCAACCTTTTAGATCATTATCTCTCATAGAATGTAAAATCCCATAAAAGGGGTTTTATTGGAGTTATTCCTAGAATTTATTCTATGGAAGTGAAGCATAAAGATGAAAATATTTCAAATGAATTAAAATGTACCTTAGAAAATCACCATAGAGTCTTCCAGGATATTCTTAAAGGAATACATCCATATACATATCATGAACATCAAATTGAAATCATACCCGGAAGTACTCCTCATAAAAGTCCTTATATATTTTTTCATCAATAATAAGGGGAGATTAAGAAAATGGTACAAGACATGGATAGATGTATTATTCAACCAAGAAGGAGTTCCTTTTAGGAACCAATAGTGATGGTGAGAAGAAAATATAATGTTTGGAGGATGTGTCATGATTACAAATATCTAAACAAAATCACCATCAAGGATAAATTCCCCATTCCAAATATTAATGAATTATTAGATGAGCTTCATGGAGTGGCTTATTTCTCAAAGTTAGATATTAAATAATGATACCATTAGAAGACATTCCCAAACATGTTTTATAACACATGAAAGGCGCTATGAGTTATTGGTCATGCCTTTTGGATTAAATAATGCTCCTTCTAATTTTCAAATCCTTTTGAACAAAAAAAAAGTGATCTCATATTATACATTTTTTGTTGGTTTTATTTGATGATATACTTATTTATAGAAAATCACGGGAAGAACACATCAAACATGTGGATCGAGTTCTACAAATTCTTGAGAACAATCAATTTTATGTAAACATGTCCAAATGTGCTTTTGGGAAACAAGAAGTAGAGTATTTGGTTCATATTGTTTCACAAGAAGGGGTCAAGGTGGATCCTCAAAATATGAACTCATCACAAAATGGCTTATTCCTAAGAACATCAAGAGTCTTAGAGGATTTTGGGGTCTTATAGGATATTATAGGAAATTTGTTAAGAATTATGCATGCATTGCAGGCCCACTCACATCTTTCTTGAAGAAAAAATCATTTGTATGGAATGAAAAGGCTACCTTGCCATTATCACTCCCAAAGGATGTTATGTATTCTACACCAATATTGGAAACATGTTATTTTAGTAAAAAATTCATAGTAGAATGTGATGTAGTGGGACAAGGAGTTGGAGTAGTATTGATGCAAGAAGGGAAGCCATCGTCTTCTGAAAGTAAACAATTAAAGGGAAAATACATGGTGAAATCTACATATGAAGAAAAAAGGTAGCATCTTGCAATCAAAAAGTGGCAACAATATCTCATTGGGAGGCATTTTAAAGTCGAGATAAACAATGAAATCTTAAAGTAATTTTTGGAACAAAGAGTGTCATCAGAAGAGTAGAAAAAATGGGTAGGGAAAATGCAATTGTTTAATTTTGAAATAACCTACAAAAAAGGAAATAAAAATTTGGTAGTAGACGCCCTTTCTAGAATAGAATAATCCTCCAACTTATAATCCATAACATCTTCCATTCATGTGTGATTGGAAGAATCTCACTATGAATGGAAGGAATATATTAGTTCTAGATTAAAAAAATTCAATGTCTAAAAGAAGGGAATATCTCTATGGAACATTGGCAGAGGACAACATATATTGTTTGGTGCAAGGGTAGAATATTTTTATGCCCTCAATCAAAGTTGAAAGGAATAATATTGAGACAATATCATAACTATTGGATAACATGACATTTAGGGTTACTTAAAACATATTGCTCCACTGTTCAAGGACTCTATGCATCACTTTTTTATCTATTATGAGAGAATAGTTCCCTCCTTGAGTGTTTTTAGGGATGTGCACCTCATTCATATTCCTTCAGTCAGTTGCATGTTCCTTCAATCATTTGCGTGTGCCTTTTGTCAGTTGCAATGAGTTTCTCCTAGCATGTAGGGATCCAAGTTCACTTAGGGAAGTCATGAGTCAGTTAAATTCATCTTGGAGAGTGTGCATGGATAACTAAGGGTCTCTGGATCTAGTTAACCCTAACTAGCATTTCATGCATTGCACGAGTAATTCAATTTTCCTCCATGACCAATTTGAATTGCCTTTCCTATTTTTACATTTTAATTCATTCATTGAAGCTTGATGTAATACAAAATTCTCTTATGTTATTGACTTTTCTATTTTGTGTAATTATTAATGTTTAGCACATTTATTGGTTGAATTTGTTAGATTGATAATCTCTTTCATAATATTGGAGGGAATAAAGAAATATATTCAAACATTTGTAAGAGAATACTAGGTGTGCAAAGAAATAAAGGAGAGATAATCAAGCCTCCAAGGTCACTTCAACCCTTACACATACCTAATCAAATATGGGAAGAGATATAAATTGACTTCATTATAGGCTTACCAAAATCACAAGGTAAGGATGCCATTTTTGTGGTTGTGGACAGGCTCACAAAATCTGCACATTTTTGTGGAATTCAAAATACATATACGACAAGCCAAGTGGAAGAAGTTTTTTGAAGGAAATTCATATACTTCATGGATTCCCTAAAGTAATCATCAATGACAAAGATCCAAAATTCACATGAAATTTTTGGAAAGATGTCATAGACCAATTGCCCCCTATAGTAAATAAAATAAGAGCTCTTGAAAATAAGAATACTATGTGAAAAGATCAAACTAATTAGTTCTTTTGTAATTGTGAAATAATGAAGAATTATGATGTAATAACATAAAGGGTCATTAGTTTTCACTAGGAAACCCTTCTACTACTATTTATTTGAAAGTTAGCCAATGTATTAGGAAGGAAAAGGAATATTAGGAGATGTGGCGGTGATAAGATAGAAGTGTGGCTAGGGTTGTATTCGGGTGGTGACCTTGGAGGTGACCCAATATAATTATTCCTTTTCTAATAAGGAAATATAGAATCTCCTTGTAGTTATCTTTTTCAGGCCCAAGATGAGCATAGATAAGTCCTTAGTACCTACATTTCTATTTAATATGCCTTATTGTTATGCAACATAATGAGTTCTTGATATTTCCTTTATGTTAATATGCCTTCTTATGTTGATAATTATATCAAATTAATATTGTGCATTTATTTTATTTTGTGTATTAAATAGTTACCATGCAAACCATGAATTGAATAAGAAATTTTAAACCAAGGAAAAGCAATCCATTACATTTGGTATGTCTAAATTTATATTTCTCAAATTGAATAAACCAAGAAGTATAAAAAAATAAAAGATAAACTTTTGGTAAATAGTTTTACCAGATTTTCATGGGAGGCAAGTGCAGGAGTGGGGGGGGGGTTATTTTTTTTTATCCTGGAGTAATGAAGGTCTTCTCATGTGCTTGGGGTCTTGGGAAGAAAATGAACAACCAGGAAGAATGGGTGGTCTTAATTCAAGGCATTGAAACAATGGCCAAATTAAGAATTGAGTCATACCAAGTTTTCAATGACTCAAGGATTGTCATTCAAAAGATGCGTAATATACAGTCTGGTAAATACCACAAAGCGAGTAGGATCCAAAAAATAATCCTAGCCTTTATTCTTGAAATATACAAGATTCAATTCTTTCACATAAAGCACCAGAACAACAATGAAGCAAATGCTACGTCTAATGAGGGATCCAAGTTTGGCCAAGGGGAAATCATGGACAATAGATCCTTAATCTTGTTTAAATGGTTATCATGCTAGTTAGGGAAAAATGTCACCCCTCCTTAGTTCAACACCTTGGGAGAGAGGGTGACATAATGCGGACCCTTAGCTCTAAGCCCTCATCTCTCAGCGGGAGAAACGATGGAATGCTGTGGAGTAAGGTAAGAAGGTTGAAAACTGTAAGGAGATGTGAGTTGATATTCCTTAATTGCTCTTTAATGGTCATTCTTCTTGAGAATTTGAAGGAGTGCTTCGGTTGGGTAAAAGATTTAATGGCCCAATAGGGAAAGGACCGGGTCATCACTCCACATGCTTCTCTGACATGAAGCCTAGTTAAAATGGAGAGGATCTATATTATTTTGCATAATATGGAGAGCAGTTTCACGAGTTTAAAGCTGAGCACTTGTGAAGGTATTGAGCAGTTTCACGAGTTTAAAGCTGAGCACTTGTGAAGGTATTGAGCAGTTTCACGAGTTTAAAGCTGAGCACTTGTGAAGGTATTTGGGTTTTAAATTCCTACATGAAGAGGAACCCCGCTACCATTAGCATAGAAATGGAGAATATCTTGGGTGAGGTCAGGGAAATGAAGAATATTTTGATGAACACAAGAAAGATGGTGCGTTGTACCTTTGAAGTAGCCAGGGATGCTATGGAGGAAGGATGAAAAAATGCTCAGGATATTACCTGCTTGGATTCTTGTGTGGAAGATATCGAGACCCACTCTCAGGTGAAAATAGGCGAAGTGGAGCAATTGAGGAAGATAGTGAGAGACATGGGGAAGATGCAGTTGGAAAGGTTTGAGGTTTTGAAGAAAGCTATGGTCGACATGAATTTTTCAGTAGCAAGAATTTTTCATGTCTGGTAATGAACATAATGAGGATTGTTTCATTAAGCTAAAGGAGATACTTCTTGAATTCTAGAGCGATGTGGAAGGGTACGAGGAGAACTAGCGCAACCAGAAGCTGCAAGAGGGGAACTCCTCAATGGAAGAAGATGCAGTTTTGCAGCCTAAAATAGCAAGGAACCCGAATTAGGAATGAAGTGCCACCCCCATCTATCTTTTTTGAAGTAGAATTTTATGTTTTTTCTATAAGTTTCTATGTAACCGGTTTGTTAGAATCTATACTACATAAGGCATAAATTTAGGACTGTTAAGTTTTTATGCAAGTCTTCCCGATCCCTTGGAGACTTTTTCCTCCTGGATGACTTATGCCCAAGATTTTGGCTTGATCTTTTTTGGAGGCATGTATGTTCCCTGTACTCTTTGTTTATATATATAAATATATTTCACGTTTCTGTTAAAAACAATATTTTTACCAGATTTTACTATATCCATTAATGAGTTTCTCTATAATGTGATAGTGAATCATAGTGAATATCCATGCTAATGCAAGGTAGTATGTACATGCATGCATGCTTTCTTATTATTATTTCAATGAGATATATAATTTCTCACCTTAAATTTGTAATGCATGGTAGTACATGCATGTTTTATTGTTGTTATATCAACCAATGATTAAAAATTAAGATATGGCAATTAACTATTGAACAATCAAGTATTTCAAAGTTGCTCAACATAGAAAATGGATGATTCCAATAGTGATGTGAAGGATTAAGTATATATTATAAAAACAATCACATCTCTCTATTTTCTAGCCATAATATATATAGTCATTTTGAGTACCTAGAAAAGTCAAGCGTAGATATAAACCATAGCCAAATTTTTTTAATTCAATATGATAGAAAATTTAGTGAATAGTTTAACTTGTGGAGAAGTCACTTTCTATGGAAGTAACAAAGGAGTAATATCTCCTACTATTATTGTTGATTAGTTGCATGGTGATTATGCTCGTACATATTATTTGTTTATGATTGTTATGCCAATATTTATGGATTACATTTTAAGTATTGGGTATGCGTAGAGAGGATAAAGAATAATAATAGTTTAGGGTCACAACAACAAAAATATATTATGTTTATAAAACAACCATATCACATATTAAAGCGGAGAGATGAGATGCATACTTCCTATGTTTTAGGTGGTAAAGTATGAAGTACGGCATACAAAATTATTTTATAATATGATAGGATTTTGAGGTTTTATTTGAATTATTTGTGTTAGTATAAATTTAAAGTAAATTTGTAATTTTGAATGACTATAATGTATATAATATGCTAAAAATTTGAAAAGGTTTGGTAATTAATATAGTTAATGTTTAACTGTATACACATTTATTTATTTTGAAGAGATATAGATGGTTGAATATATATATATATATATATATATATCCAAAGGAAGTTGACGAAGAGGAAAATTATAGGTATGCAATGGAAATTCTGATTAATGAAGATTTTAAGGTGCAGATAATATTATTTGCCTCATTCAATTACATATAATTTTATGGTAACTATTGATGAAAATAATACACATTGTATTTTAGACTTTGTCATTCATATTTGAAGGAAAAATTTAACATTGTTCATACCGACAAACCCCATGTTAAGTTCCAATAATCTTGACTTGCATGAATGGTTTTGATTTGATGATTTCAAGGGATTGATAATATCTAGACCATTCATGGCATGGCACAAACCATTAAATCCCAATCATTTCCCTTTGCATGGATGATCGTGATCTGCTAGTGTGAACAATTTGAATTAATATGGGTTGTTCTCGCAATGATACCTTCGGTTATCATCCAGTCATTTTCCTTTGCATGAATGGTCATGATTTAATGATCTATTGAACCTATTATGATCTCAATTTTCAATCATCTTCTATCTACCAAAAGAAGATTGAACCCAACAACATGGCATTATGAACCTTTATTAACTGACATAATCAATATCATTACAAATATGAAAAAAATTTCCCCATTTTCCTCAAACGAATCGACCATTATAGGTGATACACACAAGATCTAATCCATGTATATATTAAAAAACCATTTGATCATTTTAAAACCATGAATTTATCATAGGCATTTCATTAAGCACTTTTCCTGAAAGGTCACATTTCTTGCTGTAAATAATCATTACTACCCGTACAACCCCAATGTTGCAACAAAGAGCTCTGATGCCATCCTGTAGAGTCCCGATACATGATTTTGACTATACAAGGGGGTAGTTATGAATTTCATCTTTCAAAATATTTCCCCATGGGACCATTATTTGAATTTAAAACTAATTTAATCCTCACATGGGAAACATAAACTATGAAATGCATGTGTAGGTGCATGTGTATAAACATAGTGGATTAAAACTATATTCACACACACATCATGCATAAACAAATATATTTATAACATGAAGTAAATGTAATCATTGCACATTCATACACAATAGAGAATACTTATCTTTTAATTGAAGAAGATCCAAGAAAATGGATGTGTAAGAGAATTTTCCACCCAACCATAGGTAGTAGTTGCAAATACCATCTGCAATCCCAACTATGAGGCCACTGGAGAAAAAGAATCACCTACATGCTTCATTTTCTCTCATCCCAACCCATTTGCTTGCATGCTAATCTAATCTACTCACCACTAAGCACTACTGGAATTTCGTTCAGCCATCCCAACCATGGAACTCTCTTCCACTTCCCCACACAACACAAGGAAGGCCTACTTTTTCTTTGTTAAAAAATCTCTCATAGTGCCCAACCCTTATAGTGTTATTCAATGTGTGCATAAAGAGTCCAACATGTTGTATGCTATCAAAGAACCTCAAGTAAAATAAATTCATGGATTTTCACGAATCCAAGAGAAACAAATAAATAGTGGGTAAAGGTTCCTACCTTACCGAACCTCTATGCTCACCTACATCCATCGTCTTCAATCGAATGTATGCAATTTCCTCACAATGATAGTAATCTATTGTTATTTTCACAGTCTAGTAAAATTTCTCATGGAGAAAAACAACATGAAGCTACAAAGTGTATGAATTATGCGTGGAAATGAGTTATAGACCCCAACGAAGATGAAAGCATTGGTGAAAAGACAACTTCCATTACTTCTGACCATAGAACTAAGGACTCTTATAATTGGCATAAAAGTATATTCATCTTGTCCTTACATAACTACACAAGAATAATTTTCCCACCAACTTCATACATGCATCCAATGATTGGATATAATAAGTCAAAAGGAGGTAAATGGTTTATTTGAAAAACATGGTAGAAATGGATGAGTTCTAAGGGGTTGACATTTGGAAAAAAATGATTTACTCTCCCATATTCCCCCTTTCCTCTTCCCCTCTAGTGGAATCATAGCCCCTCTAATGCCCTTTACATAGCCATCTTCGACCATTCTATTATTTTCCATCATAATATTTACATAGCTTTTAAGTCGTCATCACAAGCCAACCACATGGCATATATATAAATATCTACACTATACATGCCTAGACTTTCACTAGTCAAGCCTTAGGCTTGAGTTTCACAGTGGGAATTTTTACTAGCAAATTTACATCATTTACATAATCTAATTAATACATTCCACAGGTAAAAATTGGGGGTATTACAATAGATGTTTGGAAAGAGACTACAAGAGTCTTAGGAGTCAAAGATAACTGTGATAAAGGGTATTTGGAATTATATGGTTTGTTGGATTGGATCATTTTTAGGGTTGTAGTAGACATACAGAGCTCTTCCATGCTTTGGGATCTAGACATGTGTAATACCCTGTTTTTTAAGCCCTAGACTTATGGTCTTTTATTTGACTATGGACTTATGCTGTATTTGTTAATGTGACTATGGAATTATGCTCATTTGCTTGATGATGATATTATTAATGCTAATGTTGTTATTGTCATTGTTGTTATCATTGAATGTTGTTGCTATTAATTAAATAAACAACTGGCTCAACAAAGGAAACTAAAAGAGCATGGGAAACCATGGATATCACGGTGTGAGGGGGAATGGGGGACATCCCTATCACCTTAGAAATTGTTGTTGAATGGTAGTTGTCCATCCTAGTTCATTTTGTGCCTTGGTGAATTTAGTAGTGTTGGTCACCCAAACATTGTACAACAAACCCCATTTTTTTATTTTTTTTATGGACTATGGAGTTATTATTGCACCTTATGCATACTTTGGTGGGCCCCTCTTTCCTAGTGCACCTTCATTGGGATAAATTTTCCCCTATTGATGTGTTTTTGTTATTTATGATCCCTCTCCCTAGATTCTAGGAGTTGTAAGCTAGAATTTAGCTTCCACCTCCTTGATTTGTGCCTCCACCTCCCCAAGTACACCAAACTCCTCCATTCACCCCTATTTTTGTGCTTCTATGATATTTATGACCCTATTGGATCCCATATCTCACCCAATTCGCCCTCCTTCATGTTTTGTAACCCCCCTTATGCATTAGTGTGCCTCTTTGTGCTCTTCATGGATCCACTCCTTGGTTTTTAGTAACTCCTACTCATGGTACTAATACGAGAAAGGGAATCTCCTAACTAGGTGTTGCAACTGCAACCTCCCTCCCTAGTATTTTCTCTTGAAAGACTAGGGCCCCTTCCATTTGAACTCAACATTTTGCTTGATCCACAATTTTAGTCTTTCTTTAACAACATTAAGTACTGCTTCAAGTTGGATGTTTCATGGTGAAAGTAATTAAGAAATTTTTCTTTGGCCTTCGACATCTTGTTTTCCCAAATTTAATTTTTCAGAGAGTTTTTCCAAACTCGCTGAAACGTCGGGGAGTTTTCATTATTGCATCGAAACGTCTGGAAAATTTTGAAAATCGCGTCAAAACGTCGGGGAGTTTTCATTATTGTGCTGAAACGTCGGTGGAGGTTTTATAATCTATCTAATGTGTCGCTCCTCATTTTCTTTTCATTGCCGAAACCTTGCAAAAATTGTTTTTATCATCGAAATCATGTTTTTTTGGGAAAATTTGGTGAAATTCAAGTGTCTTCGCTCTAGCCAAGTTTTGCCGAATTTTAAAAAATCATTGAAATGATGACATCGTTTCTCTAGACTTACAATTCTATCTCCGAGCTCATCAGCGGGCTTTCCAATTTTTTCCTTCGAAATTGTTTCGGCGTAAAACAATTTTTTCCTTCGACATAGTCGCGGCACTTTGGTTTTCCTCGCCGAAACTCCGTTGAGTTAAACTATCAAAGCTTAGTTTTATTCTATGCCGAAGTGTATCGGCGGAAGGTGAGATTTAGTGCCGATATGTATCGATGGATAACGAGTCTTATTGCTGACATGCCTTCACAAAAGAAATTAAATCCTCTCCGACATACTTCAGAGTGACTTGTTTTTCTACCCTCCGAAATATTTTTTAAATCCATTTAAAGAACAACATGGTCGTTTTGGGCTCATTAGTAAAGCAACTTAGTGTTTTCTGAAGAAGTTATTTTAAGATTTAAACCCCGTTAACTAGATCCTTATGTTCTCATTTCTAACACCGTTTTGTATCCTTTGTGCCACTTGAACGAAGATATTAGTGCACTATGGTTGCAGAGCGACTTAGTACACTTGTCATATGTCCAACTAAGTGGTTGTTGTCCTCATTTTGGTTGATTTTTCGACTTGGTGTTAAAATATTGGTGTCATAAGAGACAAATACATGATTGGTTGTTAGGGAAAACAATTGTTTGTTTGAAGTCTTCATTTTTATTGGCCAGTTTCAACTCCATGAGAATATGAGTAATTCAGCCGCCCTATTTATGTACACATTTTTGGAACCCTATTATTCAAGACATGTCTTTGGGATGTTGTTTTGTAAATTTCTCAAAGAAATGCTTAAACCCTAAACCCACAGTACACACACCATTTGTTCCTTTCAAACGTCCATGGGATTTGAAGCTATGTTTTCTTGAGAATGGATTTAGTGTTCTTTCCATTGGTGGGAAATTATGCATTCACGCCCTTAGAAGCATTTCCCATTGAAGAAATTTTGTAGCTATTTCTTTTTTTTTCAAATTGCATCTTGCTTACAAATTTAATGGATTTCATGCAACATGATGATACCTCTTCCGTTTTATAGGATACCGAGATGTCGAAGAGGGTCCCAAAACGTTCTTCCAAGGTTGTATTGGATTCCAATGATGAAGCAGCTCTAGAAATGGCTTTGGAGATTAAATTTGATGACACTCACAAATTTAATGGATTTCATGCAACATGATGATACCTCTTCCGTTTTATAGGATACCGAGATGTCGAAGAGGGTCCCAAAACGTTCTTCCAAGGTTATATTGGATTCCAATGATGAAGCAACTCCAGAAATGGCTTTGGAGATTAAATTTGATGACACTCAACCCAACAGAGGGGTATCCCATGAGTTCAAATGGGGTGAATTGTATCATTTGATCAGAGATCAAACTATACCCAAGGCAATAGTTGAAGATGACTTAATTTACCAAAACATTAAAAAGACAGGTATTCACAAAGTTGCTTCCCAACCAGAATTGTTCCCATACACCAAGATGATAGGGTGGATTCTCCCTTATGTTGAAATTAAATATTGTATCATTATGTGTGCTACAGGAACATGTTTTGCTTCATTTCATCCGGTGCATATAGGAAAGGCTCCCAGCACCGAAATTCTTTTTGAAAAAATATTGGCTTAAAATCCATAAGTTGGACTATGCAGAGTGTGAGAAGAAGATGTTATTTCTTGGGAAGCAATTGCGTCAAAGAAGTAGTGAAGAGTATGAGACCAAGTTTCTAAAAACTCCCTTCAAAATTGTTGCTACTCTCCTATGTAGATTATATGGAAGACACAACTTAGCCAAATACAAACTCAGTTGGATACCTTTACTATATCATATCACCATGCATGGCACCATATTCAATTGGGAGGATACCATTTCAGAGAATATGGTTCATGCGATTGATGATACAACAGGGAATCAAAGAGAACAAGGATGAATTTCATATGTCATCCTATCTGATTGTATTATGACCCTACATCCATTCCCAAGTCTTAGATGTAGGTGTAGTTCTAGTGAAACTCCTGTGTATGTGGCATATCATATTTTATGGACTCAGAAACATGCGAGTTATTATAAACAAATTTGCGAAGACTTTTTAGTTCCCTTGTAGAAGTTTATTTTTGAAAAGGAACTAGACTATCTGTCAGAGGAGGTCTTTACAGTGGTCGCACAACTAGGAGATTAGTATTTGACTCCTAAAGGTACTTATCTGCGTATTTATGGAATTTCAAAAGGCTCATTGTTTCCAAAATATGTTATTGATTATATCGTTTTAAAGGAAATCGTAAGACAAACATTCATAAATGGCATTAGACATTTCTTGCATGAAAATAAGAAGGCCCTGTGGCCTCCACTCCCATTGTCATTTGGGGCATATAAATTCAACAAGATTAAAGATGCTCAAGAATTTGTGAAAGACTTAGATTCATATCATTTTGGAAAAAAAATATTTATGACGAACGACAACCAACAGAAGGTGGCCCTACATTGTCAATCGGTCAAGATTCATTATGAGTATGCATATCAATTCTTGTGAATGGAATAAGTGTATAGACGGGTAAGAAATCTTACGGAACTAAAAAAAAGGCTTAGCAAAAGGAAAGGTTCTAGTTCTAGCAAACCATCTGACACATCAACACAAGGATACCTAGAAGAAGCTACAAGGAAGAAAGCAGTAGAAGAAACTCTCTTGGCATAAAATGCCAAGAGACTACAAGAAGAAGAAATGGAAAAGAAGGCAGAAGAAGTGAGAATAGAGAAAGAAGGAGCTGAATAATTACAGAAAAAGGATGAACAAGAGAAAATTGAAAAGTTGGAAGCCGAACAAGAAGAAAAGAGACTACAAGAAGAAGAATTGTGAAAAAATAAAGAAGAGGAAGAATTGCTCAAGCAAGCTATGGAAACCCAAAATTACTAGAAGGTGATGGTAACGAGGATATGGATATTGATGATACAACATGTAGGAACAAAGAAGTTCCTCTCACTGGAGGATAGATCCCTCTATTTGAATTGGGAATTACGCCATTTATGTCATCCAAGCAACATGCTATTGCTAAGTTGGAAACCATAGTCTATGACTCGAAAAGGAAGACTATTATGAAGAGGACAAAAAAGAGACTCAAAATTGATTCTCAACCTAATGTTGTCATTATAGAAGAAGTTTCGATAGTTGATGGAACTAATAAGGATCCAAAATTCACATCATTTTTTAATGTTGTCGCGGCCTTAGCTAACGAGGACAACATACACAAGCTAATGGAAAATGTAGAAAGCAGTAAGTCCAAAGTGGTCAAACTGAAGCACAATCTAGTGTAAGCTAGAAGTGAAGGGATAGAGATAAGGAGTTAGCGGGATGCTATTGAGCTACAAAAAGAAGAAGCCATGCAAAATATACAAAGCTTAGAAGAGGAGAGAGACTCACTAAATGTACAAATAGTAGTCTTCGAAGGTGAAAAAGCGGATCTATAGTCCCAATTGAGAGGGATATAAGAGCAAGAAAATCAATGGGACCAACAGGTAGAATCTCTTACCATATGTAAAGGAGCTCTGCAAGCATAGATAGAGGAGCTTAACCGAGAGAAGGAATCACTAGTGATTGAATTGAATACTACACAAGAACAGAAATAAAACTTGACACCATTTTATGATTGTGCTTCCTCTCTTCAGGAGCAACTATTCCACTCACAAGATTTGATTACAAAACAAACATATGAAGTGCAAGGAATGATATCTTGGCTCAAATAAATATATGAGGAATCCACCGCCACTAGACAAAATCTTGCAGATATCTACAACATGATGAAGAAGTTGACTACTTAGAGGAAGACAGCCAAAGATATCCCTCCACATTTTCCCAAAATATCCACAGTTGAACTTAAGTTGGATTTTGCAACCCTGGACAACTGCCAAAAAGATGAAAATAAATTGTAGAATGAAGTAATAGCTTCCATTTCCAAATGTGAGAACATTCGCCAAAGCATTACTAGAGCTTTTGGAAAATGCCATTTTCCTTCTCCTGACACATTTGAAAGCCCGATACCAAAAGAGTAGCAGATGGCGGAATTAAGGACCATCAAAGATGAGGACATTGTTGCTATTAGAAGTTTAGACACCATCACTCCGGAAGATCTACAGGAACGTATTGGGAAAGCCACTCTGAAGAAAGAAAACTTGGCCAATGGTCATAATGCAACAACTAAAGGACTAAATGCTATGGTCAAAGATTTATCATTTCATGAAGTAGCCCTAAGGTTATTAGAACCCCAACAATTAAATATTATAGCCTATGAAAGTATCCTTTGGGATAAATATATTCAAGATCAAGAGGGCGCTTCACCCTCTTAATGTAATATTTAATTGTATTTTAATATTTTTCTCACTTATTTCGTAATCAAGATAAGACAAAATTTTGGAAGGCAAAGAGTCATAACTGAGGGGAGGTGAAATGACAAGTCACCTAAGAGATAGAGTTGTAAAGATAAATAGGATAAATTAGACGGGAATAGGGATTTTGCTTGTGAAAGATTGTACTGGAACTCATATGTGAGAAACTATTTTCTGCTAATGAAAAAAGACATTTTTTCTGGGGTGAAGCATACATGGAAGATTGTGTTGATGCATGTGGACAAATGTGTAGAACTAATTTCTCTATTTTGTTTATGGCAATGTAGTAAGATTTTTATTATTCTGTTGGATTATTCTAATAGCTTCTGAATCATCTTGTTGTATGTGAATGCAAATACAATTTTCTGTGTTATCTGTGAGCAATGAATCCAATAAATTTTAATGCTCAAGTTATCTATGTGTTAACTTTATTCTGTAATTGTTAAATGCATTATTTTCAGTAGTTATCTTCTGTAATTGTATGATACAATTTACTGTCATTGTTCCTTCTTAATTTTTCTCCTTGCAAGGATAGATTAGATTGAATAGAACATTGCATTTAATTATGACATATTATTGGTTGACCAATAGTAAAGAGGTGATAAGATGAGAGGTAAGAACCTGCGCATCACCAAGTGAGGCTTCTTTCTACTAGTTAAACAAGCGTATGTAGAAGCATGTACATGTAGAATTAGTAACCTTCATTTCATACAAAATTAAAAAAATCTAAATGGTGGATTGGGCCATATCCGATAAACTAAATAAAAGACCATCTTATACAGTAGCTGGACAGTAAACTAGATGGTTTCCCTAATCCAAACAGTGGAGAGTTTAATTCGGTCTTTTCATTGGGGAGAACCACTACTTTCGATGCAAGGAATTTTCTAGGAATCAACACTAGGCCACCACTCCACTAATTTGAGTTAAGTCTCCATGATGAATTCCAACCACACTCAAACCAATTCTAGTTGGCCACCTTGGGTTCGAATTTCCCTCCTCAAGCTATTTATTGATGTACTCTCTCCTTGTTGAAGCTAATATTGAGCTTTAGATCACTTGACTTGTGCTATCTCACCATGATGGGAATGTTGATAGTATTGAGAGTGTGTTGAGACTTAGAGCTAGTCTAGTTGTTTCCCTTTAATTCCATTATATCACTCTACTAGTCCAGATTCTCGCATAGTAAGCTAGGAAATGGGTTGGTGAGAAGAGTCACGTCCCATAGGCAGTGGAGACGGATATGAAAGTAGTAGTGGGAAGCATTGTGGTTCTTGGAAGAGGTAGTTCCAAGAGTTACTAGAATAGGTGTGCCTCTACCTGTGGATCCATGGTATCAGCTCGGGGGTGACCTGTTCAAGTGAGGAAGATTTGACTAATTCTATAGCTGGGAGGAAAATTGTCCTGCTGCAGCCAGTTGCCCTTATTTTGAGATAAGTATTTCTCTTATGTTTCATTTTTATTACATTATTTTATTTGGTATATGTGCAATGGTGGTTGAATTGGTTGTCGTCATGTTCATGTATTGAATTCCAGGATCTATATGCAGGGAGGATGAATTTAATATAATATTTTGCTATGCTCCTTACCTTCTCTCTATTCTTCTTCCTCTTAATCAAAAATTGTAATTTTGGCCCTATGGTTTTGAGAGGAGCGCAACCATATGCTATTGTTTGCCCATCTATTCTAATTTATGTATTGTGAGACCCATTCCATTGTGTTCAGGACAGTGTTTCCAGTAACTAACTCCTTTTGTTTCATTGAAAAATCCTTTTGGGTGACCAAGATATGTATGTTTTGGTCCAACAGTTTTTTGATGCCAAGACGAGCGCACTTGTCATTTGATTGTAAAAGTTTTGTTCACAGATTTGTTCTTTGTTGCAGATATGAGGATGAAGTGATGTATTCTGGATGTAAAAAACAATGGCTAGAGGGTGTCAGCCATGTGATCTTATTTTTATTAATGAGAGATGATTGTAGGGGACAGTCATCGAGAACTAGTTTTGAGGGTTGTAGTTGTAGCCGGTGTTCTCTGTTTGCTATTGTTTTGGTGTGGCTATATATTTCAGATTACAGATGTTCCGTGATATGTGAGTTTCCTTACTTTTTATCCTCACAAACAACACACACATAACAACGCCAAAAAATAGATTAATTTGCAAATAATTGATGACATCAATACTTGGTTATTTATAAACTTTGTTATCAAACAAATCAAAAGTACATGAATTAATTATTCACACTAAAGATGATGTTTATCATGCCTTAATCATGTGCTTGTTGCGATTACAATCCTTATCTTGCACTTTGGAAGTTATTAATTAAGTGTCGCAACTTTAGTTATAAATCAATCTCTAGAGTTAAAAGTTTTAACTATTTGGGTGAATAGTTAGTTAGCCTAACCATAATTTATCTGTATCCACCATGCTTAAACTTAACTTAGTATTAATATTAGCACCCTTAACCTTAGTTAATGGTTGGGGACACTGCAACAAGTAGGAACAAAATGGTCTTCCAAGATCAACTCTTCTCTCCAACCTTGGTGGCTAATAAGATAAGATTGGCAATGGAAGAAAACAAAATTCCTTTAAAAGTCCCAAGGGACAAAATCCTATTGGAGTCATGTATCAACAAATACAAAAAATTGGGGATTTTTTTATGGAGCATGTCAAGGTGACCTAGGTATTTGTGGTGCAGAAACAGTCTTATTTATTGAAACTTCCAATATTTCATTATTAAATATGTAACTAGACCAATAAATAATATCCTGGCTAAGTTCCTTTCTCTTTGGATTTTAATGAAAACTACCATCGACAAAGAAATACAAAAACTCCATGTTTTGAGTGACTGAAAGCTTGTGATCGATTGGGATAATCAACCCTCTAATATTAAGAACATGGCATTGATCCCTATTTTACAACAAGTCTAAGAGGTGCAATTCAAATTTGAGACATCTCTTTCTCTGATATTTATGGAATTCAACATACTAGAAAATTCCTTATCCAAGGATGCTTTAATTTTGCAGGAAGGAATTGTGTATGAAAAATCCTTTAGGGGAGGCAATATTCTATCACCTACATCAACTATTTTATAATAAACGTTGTTTTTTGCGAAGATTAGAGGTAGAAGAGGGACTTTTAGCATGTTTTTGTAGACATATTTAGGTATTTAAGTATATGTTTTTTTAACTTCAAGAAACTAAGATTATTGTTGTAAGTAGTTAAGAATAATGTATTTAATATTAGAATAGGTGAGGCAACTAGGACTGTGTTTCCTTTTGTTGAACAACATACCACTGATGACCTACTAGGTCTATTCAAAATTTGAAATATCAACATAAGGTTTTTTTAGGGGAAAAAAAAAATTAATCTTATACTTCAGTGATGAAAATAAATGAATAGTTAATTAATAAATAAGATAGTAAAATAATAATAGTAATAATGAGAATATAATATATAAATAAAAAGAATGATAACTAATAAATAAATTTATTAAGAGAGAATTCTAAAATTAGATGAAAATGAATTAAAAAAAGATAAATAAAAAAAAGGGCAACTAAAGAGGCATGTTATGCTTGGGAATTTTTACATGGCTAGAATTTTAGAATACTATTTAATGGATGTCAAGGAGGTGGCAAACGCATATTTTCTTGGAGTAATCTTGATCTTGATAGATTTTCTTTGGAGCTTGACGTAAATAAAAAGGAGCAAGAACATCAATAATTAACATGAAACAATGAGATGAAGGAAAAAGCCAAGAGCCAAAACAATTTTGTACTCACCAATAAAGTACATTTATAATACAATATCCAATAACCAAATTTAATGGTCCACATAAATAACACAAGATAGTGACAAGGTGGTTTAGGAATGAATGATTAGAGACAAATTGCTAACAATC
This sequence comes from Larix kaempferi, assembly GCA_027924585.1. Taxonomy (NCBI): domain Eukaryota; kingdom Viridiplantae; phylum Streptophyta; class Pinopsida; order Pinales; family Pinaceae; genus Larix; species Larix kaempferi. The sequence continues at coordinate 21,424,635 of BSBM01000088.1, forward strand.
CCCTCTTAATCATAACCTCATGAGTGTCGATGATGATCCACCTAAAAAAACCACCAAAAGTGGATGCTAAAAACCAACTTAGCTGGAAAACTTAGTGTGCAACAAAAGAGCCAGATATCCTCCAATTATTCTCTAAAGTGAAACCAAAATCGATGAGAGCAAATTTTGATGAGAAATGAATTGGTTGCAAGTCCAACACATCCCATATTCTAAAAATCCATGACAGTCCAATGTGACAAGAGAAAATGCAAAAGAGTTAGTTGTCCTTTACAAGGTCAATAGACCATCCACGTGAATTCCAAAGACTATGAATACCTCAAATATCGACACATAAAAGAGTTATCAATAATCCAACTGATAGGAAAAAGTATTGATCAACATCGAAAACTTGTATCATGTAAAAACCATGCATGAAAACCTATCACGAATGAATCATAATCCTGCCAAAAAACCTATGAGAACGAAACTAGGTGAAGAACTGGTATTTCTCCAAAATGATTGATGCCAAACTGCCATCAAACATGTTAGACAATCCATAAAATTGCAAAGAGTGGAAAACCATCCATCCAAACCAATATCTTGGAAAACCATCAAAATATCATCAAAATCCTGAAAATCTTAACCAATCAAAACATTTATGTGAGTGATTTGTGCCAACATCATCAAATCCTTAATCCATCATCTATCCATCATCATGTCTTGAATCAATCCTTAATCCATCATCAATCATGTGCCAAAATAGTCATCATCATCAATCATGTCTTGAATCTATCCAATGTAAATCGATCATCTTGATTAAACCACAATCCACAAAATTACTAAAGAGACTTCCAAACTTGAAGTTTGACATCATCATTATATTCCCCCTAGAAACTAAAAGGTGATAAGTCCTAGGACTTGTAAATCAACAATGTCAAAATATCCCCTTAAAGTGGAAAAGGGTAACCATATTGTCTTTGAGCGGAATGTGGAGACTCGACCTTCAACTCAAAAGACTACATCAAGTGGGCCCCAATCATGCCCTAAATCATCAATAGCTTGAATCAAAATATTCATGTCTATTTACTGTTGAAACCTCTCCAATCAACCATGCTTATACATGTGTATGAAACTATTGATAAGACCACTCCAACAAATTGGCTTCCAATGTCTAGCATCAAGTGCTTAACCATTCAAAATTTACTTGTATTCTCTTAATAAGTTTGTTTGCTTCTAACACCTTTCTGAAAGTTGGTTTGTCTTCCCACAATTGATACTGCATGGCTGAAAATAAAAACCTTATAATACATGATGACCAAATATATGACAGTGTTGGCATTGTTGGTACACCATTTGAATTATCATCATCAACTGCAGTATCATAATCCTCATTCACATGTTCCTCATCTTGATCATCAAGTTTAGGTACTTCATCTAACTTATTATCAATAGTATACCTTTGTAAATCATCATCATGAAATCCAACACTCACAAACTTCATAGGTTTGGAGTAATGAAGAATATGAAAGAGATCACTCTCTATCTTGTCATATCCTAAACCAAATATGTTTCTCTTGAAGTGAAACTCTTTCCAAAGTCTTATGATTTTGTATTGATTTTCAAAACTATCCTTATTTGCTTAAGTGTCTTCATTCAAGGTATTTTTTGTTTTCTTTGTGTCTTCATCAAGTTCATTATTTGTCTCCTTGGTTCCTTCATCAAATTCATCTGACTCATTCATAGTTGTATGGTGCTCGATACCCTCTTGCTCACTTTGAACAACAATTAATCCAAATAATGGATTATGTTGAAGAAGTATGGGTTCAAATTGTTGTTGTTGAAGAAGTATTATTAGTATCAACCAATTATGATTTTGAGAATATCAATATTTTTATGCATAACTTGCAGAGAGGTGTTCACATCATTGAGTGAATGTTTACTATATGAACAGTTGGTCCTTGTGCAATGTTGATTAAAGTGTGGAGAAGATTGAACAAGTCTTTAATGTTCTCGGTCATCTTGATCCAAAAGTGCTTCACATACCCAAAAAAAATACTAAGTGTCACAAATAATAAACACTAAACACCTTTGGTCTCCCTATCCAATTTTGGGCCAGATGAAGACTCAATGACTACAAAGATGGATTCCAAATAATGTCAACCATATAACATCAAATGCAAACTCTGCAATGCATTTTTGCAACACCAACCTAAAGTAAGGTTTCTAAATACTCAAATACAATGATGGATTCATAAACTTCTAACTAATGATGTCAATCAACCTTAAAAAAAATGGAGAGAATCAATGTTACAAAGTGCATATTATTATATTCCTTCACTCTCAACACCACCATATTCATCGATATCTGTAGCGCCCTCTTCTCCAGTAATGCTCTTCACCAAAATATGCATCACCCTCTTATAATTGTGTGGCAGAAGGTTTCCTGAAACCAGGATCCAGGTAACAATAATTGTGTGCTTAACTGGCTGCACAGTACATTATACAACACCACCTCCTTCTCTTATGGGAACTCCTCAATTACTATAACTTGTGATGCAACATTCACCATCCATCCAATGACCTTCTGATCTCTTTTATGGAAAAATTACTGTAACTTAAAAAAGGACCATGCACACCAGTTAACACTAATCCAGGGGCCTGCATGCTACGATGGTTGTTGTATTAATAGACTATTAGCACATTGAAAGTTTTTATTTTGTAACACTAAAATTATATTCTCCCATCACGTACATGATTTTGTAACTATAATTCTTGTATGCAGAAACTCATTCACTCAAACAAAAATTATCTTACCACAAATTTTCATAATTTCACTTGTTTTTGAGTTATTTCAATTACAAACCCTTCTTCATTCACTATTTTTGCTTCTGCTCTCCCGGGAATGGAGAATTGTCCATCAGATCATAACCTAAAATATGGCCATGGTGGTGTTGATTCAATCCATTTGATAACAACCATCATAAACATGGCATTACATTTGAAACACATTTTGCCAAGAAAAACAAAGTATTCTATCCCATGAAAACATATTATGTTGAATAGAGAAGTTTTATCACCAAGGAGAACAAATCTACAAAACAATCGCTAATAATTGTTCGTGCCAAAAGAAGCAGTCCTATTCTGGCAACCGTGGGGAATTTTCTCCCCTTCTTTAATGGAGTTCAATTGAGTTTTTCTTAACTCAATTTCGAATTGCATAGGCTCTCCCAGAACCCCTTTTCCACAGTCAAGACGTTAAGTTGCATGGCCACAACTTCCCTTTGGATTTATGTCCTCTCTAATTCTCTTCGCCTTCTTTCTTATTAATATGGATGTGGTTGTCTGCAAAGAATTCAGCCCATCGTACTAGTCATCTGATTTGATTTTCGTTCTATTAATTTCATTTCAAGTGAACTTTTCTTTAGAAATGCTACAATGGAAGACAATTTTGAACTTCCCAAGAACATTGAAACCGGTGATGAAGTTTAATTTCATTACACCAGAACTCTTGTGGATGGTACACAGTTTGAGCTTGACATCTTCATATCACAATGGAAGGCAATTTTTTGAAGAAGCAATTATATCTAATGCAAATTGCAGATGATCTGGACACCATGTGGGATGGATTGTGATAAAATTGTATCATTAACAATCCAACTAATGCTAAAAAGATTAACTTTGAATATTTTTTCTAAATAACATCTATTTGTGTAGAGAAAAATTGTCCAAAACTGCAAAAAATGCTTTTGAATTACAGTTTCTATTGAGCCACCACTCTGATCATCTTGTACAATCACAAGAACAACTCACATGACAATATGCAGAAATGTAGGGAACATATCTCAGAGGAATCTTCCAAAAACATTTGTATTTTTATTTATTTACTTTCTCTTCTTCACAATTTGTTTTTCCAGCATAACTCAAATGCAAAACATAAAATGTCAAAACTAGAACTTGTTACAATAAAATCTTAAATCCTTTCCATGGCTTCCACTTTTCTTCAACAAAACGTTGTTTCTTATAAGAATGATTATACAACTTTAACATTCAATCCATTTGTTCGCAAGCGCTAAAGAGCATGCATTCTTTGTACCAAATGACGTAAACCATCCTAGATCCAAATCCTAGGCTCTATCAAGCGCCGAGAGGTATCAAATATACCGAGGTGCAAACCTCTCCTCGAATAGCTCCTTGAGTGCAATACCTGAGAAGAGGTTTGTACCTCGGGATATTTGATCCCTCTCGATGCTTGATAGAGCCTAGGATTTGGATCTAGGCTGGTTCCAGTCGTGGGCGGTGACACAAAAATGGAGTTTGATCAGCATTGTAAGGAATAGGTTAAGTTGAAAACATATATACAATTATGAGGATTATCATAATGTAAGTAATAAGTATTAAGGATTGAGTAAATTGGAAAATTGGAAAATAGAGACAATAATTTTCTAAGGATTAAATAAATGAAAATATGGTTCACATCGTGATCATTCTCAATCTATCTTCTTCATATTTTCTTATATTCACACCTGGTAGTTTTGACATCTTCTCATATCGATCATATGAGAATGGAGGTTGAAATCGTAGACCTGCCAAATCTTTAACTCGAGATATTGTTGTAAATGTCATACCTTGCCTCTCTTCGTAGACCCTACTGTAAATGTCATCTCTTCTTGTAATTTAACTAAACTCGGTCCTCGTAAATGATTAATTTCTTTGATCGGCATATGAAGTGCAGAATGGACCGTTGTTGTGGATATGTTGAAAGTTGCCACACCTGTAGGAGCTAGAAGAGGTAATGGACTTTTCCTTGGATGCGAGACATTTTCAAGTGTATTTTTAATGGCTCCAATCAAATATGAATTTCTCGTACCTACAGTTCCTTGGATTATCATGCGTACTAAATCAACACCCGATCTATAATTTTCAAGGATAACATCGTATGATATTCTTTTCCTAACCCCCAAACTATCAACTGAGTAAGACTTTGCATGTTGATTAGTAGAAATCTTTTTCAATTTTCGCATCTCAGAGATGAAATGAATTGCATGACTGGAGGTCTCTTCATCTACAAAAGCAGTGTTCCAATCATTCATACGATCAAGATCCATATGTCCAAGCATCTAAAACTCATTACAATTTATAAATTAATTTTTATATAATCCACATATGATCTCGTTCTTCTGTTGTCAATTCGTCTAACTTTCTTTTTCGATATTCTTTTTGTCAATCTACATTTCATTTTCTTTGTTCTTCCCGTTCTTCTGCTGTCATTTCGTCCAACTTTCTTTTTCTATATTCTTTTTGTTGATCTTCTTTTGTTTTCCTGTCTTCTTCTCGTTCTTTTGTTGTCATTTCGTTAGATTTTCTTCCTTGATATGCTTTCTGTCGTTTGACATTTTGTATTTTTTGTTCTTCTCCTGTTTGTCTCATAGCATCTTTCGCATGCATATCTTCCATTTTTAGTCTAGAATCTATATAAAAAATGTTGCATTAACATATACACTGAAATTTATGCATCTATGAAATCTACACTAAAATTTATGCATCCATGAAATCTACACTGAAATCTATGTGTCCATGCATTAACAACTACACTGAAATTTATGCAAGGATAAAACACCATACACTGAAATCTATCAAGGATAAAACTCACTGTACATATTAATGAAATTCAATATATTTTCAAAAATGACACTTTTCAATTTGACTATATTTGCAATTATATTTAAAATATATTTGGAAAAAAGATTATTTAAAAACATTTTTACTATTTAAATTATTAAAACATTATAACTATTTACAGCAATATCTCATATCCCTCTCGGCGCTTGATAGAGCCTAGGATTTGGCAGGTCTACGATTTAAACCTCTCTAGGATTTGACATCTTCTAATACCCTCTCGGCGCTTGATACAGTTAATACTTTCTTATACTCTTGAATACGCACACAAAAGCTATACCCTGCCTTGTTCTTCTCGTTCTTCAACTATCATTTCGTCCAACTTTATTTTTTGATATTCTTTTTGTTGTTCTTCTTTTCGTTTCAAGTCTTCTTCTCGTTATTTTGCTGTCATTTTGTTATATTTTCTTCCTTGATATGCTTTCTGACATTCGACATTCTTTATTTTTTGTTCTTCTCCTGTTTGTCTCATAGCATCTTCTACATGCACATCTTCCATTTCTAGTTCAGACTCTATATAAAAAATGTCAAGCATTAACATATACACTGAAATATATGTATCTATAAAATCCACACTAAAATTTATGCATCCATAAAATCTACACTGAAATCTATGTGTCCATGCAATAACAACTACAATGAAAATTATGCAAGTATAAAACTCACTTTACATGATAATGAAATTCAATATATTTTCAAAAAAATTAGGTGATCTGGTAGTATCGAATCTTGGACCTCACTCCCATTATCCCAACACCCTTACCACTATACCGCGGGTAGTTCTTATTATACATAGTAAAGAACTTATATATATACTTGAATAATATTGCATTTGGCGAAAATGGGGGAAGGGTGGATCAATAGGGTTTGACCTCATGACCTACCTATGACCACCACAATGTGTTACCAATGGGATACACCCAGTTGTTTGGGAGTTAAACGAAATAATATATTTATATGTTTGAATCGGGACTATAATCCCCATACTTAAAAAAATAATATTTAAGTTAAAGCATAGTATAGGCATGAAATTAAAATAATATTTATATTTTAATTTTAATATGTTAAAATTAAAAAAAATTATATTATATTTTAATTTTAATATGTTAAAATTAAAAAAATTTAAATTATATTTTAAATTTAATATGTTAAAATTTAAAATTTGGAGGGCGATGGTGTAGGTGAAGGAGGAAGTGAGGAGGGGGTGGTAGAGGATGGGAGGAGGGGAGCTGCAGGGCTGCGGAGGGAGGGGAGGTCGTAGAGGTGACATGGGAGGGTGCAGGCGGCGGCGGGGTGGATACGGGGAGCTGCAGGGCTGCGGAGGGAGGGGAGGAGGGGAGGTTGCGAAGGAGGGGAGGTGACGTGGGAGGGTGCAGGAGGGAGGCGACATGGCAGAGGATGGAGATGACATGGGAGGGTGCAGGCAGTGGCAGGGTGGATACAGGGAGTTGCAAGGCTGCGCAGGCGGGAAGCGGAGGTCGCGTGGAGGGAAGGTGTAGGAGGGGAGGTCACGCATGAGGGAAGGAACAACAGTGATTTGGATCTAGGATGGAGTTGGAGAATGGCGAGGAGCTGGAGCTGGAGAATGGCGAGGAGCTATATTTAAAATTACCTATTCGCAGAAATGCTTACTTGATCAAATTCCCTCTTCGCGGGTTCCCTTCTCTTTGTCGCAGATTCTTGACCCATATTAATTTTTGTTGTTGTTATGTATATTAGCTTTGGTGTATTATATAGCCATTTATTTCATTCAAACAAAAATAAACATCATTTTATTAATGGCCGACATAATATTTATTATTTTTTATTATTCTTTGGTTAGGAACAAACGTTACAACATCTTCCTCATTCGGTAATATTATTTTGTTAGGAACAAACGTTACAACATCTCCCTCATTCTCGTAAATATTATTTATGGCCGACATAATATCGACAAACGTTACAAGATCTCCCTCATACTGGGCTATAGAGCGCCTCTCGACGCAATAACAAGGAAAAAAAATCAAGAATTACCAAGAAATAAGGAGATGGATCAAAAAGGTAAAAGATGAAACAAATTTGTACTCAACAATAATACCTTTATAATACAATATCCAATAACCACTATTAATGGCCTACATAACTAACCCAAGATAACAACAAGGCGGTTTAGGACTTAATTATTAAAAACAAAATGCTAAAAGAGCTTGGGTTTCAAAAGAAAGAGATAAGAATATACGTTGACATATTGATTAAGAAGTTGGTTGGAATCCCTCGTCCCCCACACACATGGTTTCCCAATTGGTTTTTGTTGGTGGGAGCAAGTGGCTGGAGAAAAATTGTTCAATCTTCACCTTAATTGTTATAATATGGTACCCTTTCTTTTTCACCTTAATGGTTATAAGATGGTACCCTTTCTTTTTCAAGTATGAATCTCACACCATGCTACCCTTATGGTAGATTCATGCAATAAGTATTTGGATGAGGTTAATACTTGTGTTCATTTAAAATTTATTTCTTGTGATGATGATGATGACCATGATGATAGTTAACATCCACTGAGATCGACTTTGTTCTCTCGGACCTTAAGAGGATTACTTGGATTGCTGTAAAAATTTATTTCTATGCTAAAAAAGCTTAGAAAGAAGTGTCCTTAGGTTTCCATTGGTTTTACAAGTTAGAAGGTTAGGGAGGTTTTTATCGCAGCAAATATTATGAAACAACGATCTAATGGGTGTATGTAGGGAATTCTAAGAGAAAGTGACTTTCGTCCTCAATGCTTGTAGTCTCATAGAGATGACAAATCCTTTCCACCCATCGTGTTTTAGGAATTTTTCTTTCCCTTTTTATGCAATTGTGACTATAAATATATTCTCATAATAATACTATCAACCATTTGGGTGTAGAGGATGTTCCCCAATCATGAGTGATTACACTCAAAGGAACTTAGCAAATGAATACATACATAATGAAGATGCCAAATATACATCAATATCCTTGATTGAAGGGAACAAGGGGATTTGAACTTGAGCAAGTATGTTATTTCAACACTTGCAAATCTTGATCACGTTATATGATTTAATTGGTAGGCCTTCAATTTCTTTTAAGACCAATGTCTTTTAATGGTTCATATAGGAAAGTTTTAATCAATTAATAACATTTGTACATCAAGTGGTGATATGGTTTTGTATTTAATTTGCTTCATCTCCATAATACAATCCTAATGATGAAATTTCCTTCACCTTTTGTTGTTATACATATGTACCAAATTCCTACTTTAGAAATGGTTCATTGCATGGTAAAACACAACATGTCATATCATAGGATTTGGATAGCAAGTCATTGTGACAACAAATACATAGAGATTATGAAATTCGTATGTTACAACTTATGTATCACAATTTTTGGATATTGATTTCCTTGTAGGTCGCTTGCGGGTTTCGCTTAGTGAACTGACATAGCATATGCGTTCACTAGTTATTAAAAATATCATTAATTTCACTAGATATTAAGGAATATATTCCCAATATCGTTTTGTTGAACCCCCCTCCCAATACACCATTCCAATTTTAAAAATACCTATTTTTCCTAGATATCCTAGCCATCTATTTTTTTCTATGACATTTTTAGTACCCATATTTATTTCTATCCCTAGCATGGTGACATGACACAATTCTTATAATCCCTAGGAATTTTGTTGGGTGAAATATGAAATCAAGGTAGGATTAAATATTTCAGGATGATGAATAGAACCTAGAATGTGGTTGGGATTCACAGATAGTCAATATAGATAGATTAACACAACTTGCACACACAAATCATACCTCTTCAAACTCCAATCTAGCTTCACTCCTAGTTGGATTCACACAACCTTCACATGTATATTTCCTATTTTAACCCCCTTGATATCTAATTCAAACTACCCTCCAAACCAAACCTTCTTACCTAATTCTAAACAATCGCCCCCCATCCGCCCTAACCCCCAAATATCTATATGTTGTCAATATATTAAAATACTAGGAAATTTATTGCTTCCACTTTTTAGAAGTTTAAAATCCTCAATATGAGCCCATGTGGTATAATACTTCCTATTTAGTTAACCCCCCGTGATAAGTCAAAACCTTTTAAACCCTATGTTCTTGAAAGGGTATTATTGGAAAATTTTATTTGGAAAAAATTGAATACATGCTTATGGTGGTTATGCTTTCTTCTCAATTGGCCTTTCCTCCACAACACTATTGTAATGATGACCCTTTCCACACTTTTTGTGTCCATATATTTGTATTAGGGGCTTATTTGAAAAGAGATTCATTGCATGGTAAAACATTGATCTATCATGCCATAGCCTATGAACATTAGGTCATTTTAACCATACTCAACCAAGACACATGGATATTCACAAATTCCACAAAGATATTTTGAAACATGTGTGTTACAAATTATATTTCATGATCTTGGCTTATTGTTTTCTTGTTTAGTTCTCAATGGCCTTGAAGGACCAAATGATTGAATGGTTCCTACAATGCTAAGCCCCTAAAGTTTGATTGGAAATTACAAATTAGCGATGCGGCCTAGGATATCATGAAGAAGACACATAAGGTTGTTATAGACCAAAAATTCATACTCATATACATGACCATTTTAGAAATATATCAAGTATAAGGTCGACCTATAGAGAAGACCCAAAAAAGGGGCCTAAAAGGTATGTTGATTAAAACTGGATTAAATTTTAACTAGGAGCTCTATATAAAGTGATTCAAAAGGTGTTCGAATTAAAGGGTAGAGGATACTATATAGGAAAATATATTCTTACAGTTCTAGGATAATAAGTTAAGATTGATATTTAGAGGTTATGAGGAGATCCAAATCTCATAATTTTTTTGCTATTCTATAACAAGTCAATTTTTAAGTTAGACATGTATAGTGTATTGGCATCTATAAAAATAGATATTTATCATTAAGTTGGTCCAACTTTGCGTAGGAATAATACACATAGAGAATACAAGTGGGGCCATCATGGGATACCCTCATACACCTTTATTGGTACTTGGAAAGTACTACCATATTAGATTGAATCTATGTGTGAGTTTCATATTCCACATACCCTATGTATATCAAAATCCCCATAGGCATATGAGGGCACACTTAGATAAAATTTCAACTATATTTTTCAATAGTACATTGATTAGAATACTTGGGGATGTCACTCTCACATACTTGAGAATCATGTAGTACAACGAAAGGAATGGTCCATCCTCCTTAGTTAATGGTGTGAAAGACCAATGAACTACTAATGTTGGAAACACAATATTGGTTTATTGGAGAGATCTAGAGCTTGAAACTTCCTTTCCCATAATACCTTAAAAAACCCTATCATGTCATGTCTATATGTTCTAATCCAAATGTGACTCCCAAAAAGGCTTATGAAGGCTCATCTTCGACAAAAGAAAAGAATGATGATGATGAATTTAAGGTGTCCAAGATAGAAGAGAAATCAGCAAGCATGGAAAATAAAACGGTAGATAAGGTTGGCATCCTAGATATGACAAGTAAAATATAATTCCAAAATTCTAAAGCTAATATCAAGTCAAACATGGAAATCAGAGATGATCTTAGAGGGATGGCAAGTAATGATGATATCAAAGATGGAAAACATGAGATATATCAAATAGATGAAGGAGGACCTTATGAATGAGATTAGAAGCCTCCTTATCCTAAATTCTTCTCAAGAACATGATAAGGATAAAAAAAAATTGAATCCCAATCACATATGAGAACATTTTAAAACATATGGATAACAAGAGTATTGATCCCCGAACACCTAATCATTCACCACTCCAATATACACGCTGTCATAGTATTCAGGACCAAGGAACCACTTCATTCCTAATATAAGTATGAGTATGATTGATGGTAATGATCCCATAGTAGGGTTATGTTAGATAGAGTAATTATTTTATCTATGCTAATTTCCATCTCTACAAAAGGTAGTTAGTATTGCATCATTATATCTAGAACCTAATTAATTTGTGTGGTTTCGGAGACTTTGTGACCACAAAAATGACTCTATTGTATCCTGGTATGTTTTTATAGATGAATTGATAGTGCACTATGGATATAGTATGAGTAACACCTTCTTTATCTAATCTCCAAATATCAGGAAAAGAGGTCAAATTACAAATCACGTTCAATCATTTCAAAAATTGAGTCTTAGAGTGAATAACATTGCATACAATAATGTGCTAGATATTTTTATAAGTAGTTTAAATGAGATCATTCAACATGAGGGGTTTCTCTTTGAGGTTGAATCCTTGTATAAGAATTTTAGTGTGGCGAAGAGATTTGAAAGTAACATCATGGCTACCAAAAGGGTTTCCACTAAAAATTATATAGACTAAAATGTTCCCACTCTTAACCTCATTGAATCTACAAGGGTGACATGCTAGTAATTGGATGAAAGAAAAGTTAAGGGACTATGTTTCAACTATGGAAACAAATATAGTAAGGGATATACGTGTGGTCACTAAGAAATCATTCTACATTGATTTAGAAGAGAAAGAATAATAAGCATTCATGCCTTCTTAATATCCAAAACTAGAAGAGACTATTCTAACTTATATTATCATATTTTGGCTGGCATTAGTACTCCTCAAACTCTCAAAGTGTAAGGATATACCAATATTTTTTTTTAACAATGTTGATTGATTATGGTAGTAGCTTTTATAAAGAAAAACTTCCTATGGCTTGGGGTAGACCACAACAGACAGATGAACCCAAGAAATCAACTCACTTCCAAACATATGCTATATAAATGTAAACACATATAAATGGAATAAAGGACCTACCTCAATCCAGATGTCTGATGAAGAATCTCATTGAGCTTTTGAATCACCACACTTGAGCCTGCAACTTAGACTCAACAATAAATGCAAACAAGTGCATATGATATATAAAAGAGGTCAACATATACAATAGCACAATCCATGAGATATATAAGCAAATGTACCCAATGATAATAAATGATCATTCACAATATAAATGGACGAGAAAATGAGTATTTCTATAAATATGAACAAGAAGTACAAGATACAACCTCCTGTCGGCAACTCATCTAAACCAAGAACTAGGTCCCTCCACTTGTGCCTCCACCACTTCAATCCCCCATACAATGGAGAACAAATCCTTCACAAGATATGAAAGAGTTTGGGAGGTGAACATAAATGGTTCACAACGACTAGGATCAATGGATGTAGACTCAAGCAAGGAAAAATCTTGATAGAGTTTCAATGCTCTTCTCTTTCTCACCTCCTTCAATGCATAATGGCTCAATATATAACCCTCCAAAGGAAAGTGAAAGGTCGGATTGAGTCGTTTCAAGATACATGGAGGGACAAAGGTCACAATGGCCGCTTTTTGGAGTGAAAAATGAGATTTTACTCTCTTTTACCAATTAACTTGATGTACGCAGGCTGTAATGGTGCAACCTGCGTATGCGTGAGTTGCATTGAAGAAGCTTGTGTATAGGAGTAAAAATAGTATAAAAAGGGTTCCAGGACGACCAAAAATGTGGTTATGAGTCCATAAATGGATAATGGAGGCCAAGGAGTGCTAATGCTCACAAGGTGGAAAAATATGGTGTAACAAATGCCCCCTAATGTGTGAGGTCAGAGAAGGTACTACGATGGCTGAAGTACATTATAAATATCAGAAGTGGAGTGATGGAGACACAAATGGAAGGAGTATCCCACTCGTCACAATACAATTATATCTCTGTGTACATATCGATACAATACATAGCAATCTGATACAATGGCCACGAATAGGAAGTATATAGTGAATACATTTCATGAATGGTCACAGCCATGAACCATATACAGTAAGATATGGTCTCCTGCTAAAGAGGAAACATATGATGCAGATTGATGGTACAAACTACTGATGTATGAGAACAATCTCTCATAAATACAATCACGATCACAAGTAGCATATACAAGATGCCACTGAAGTCTAAGGTCTTCTACAAACTGTCTACGGTGCATGCCCCATCAAGTGAATAAGGGTATTGATGTCAAACCTGATGTGACATCGTCTGATTATCGGTCATTGATGTATACCATTGACAGACGCGAGATAACCCACCAATAATGAAAATGGGCATCAAGGCACTGAGTACATTCATCAAAGTGTGAATAGAGGTGTTGGGGTCGAACACTCTTACGAATCCATTGATCATGGGACATTAATTAATTACCAACTATCGATGGTGAGAGGACCTACCACTAATGACTGCAAGTCTCAAGGTACTCAATAGGAATCTAAATCTCAATTCCAGAGTAAATGAGTTGGATTCGATGGAATAAGATTCGCTGGAAGGAGGGCATTAATGGATCCCCCATCAACTAGCACGAGGTAGCAGCTAGGCTGAAATATTTGGAAGAAATCGGACGATTAGGCTGAATGAACCAAAACCCGCGTGCGTCTCTTATGCATGTACAAGATGAAAGTAGTGCATGGAAGAGACCTCCTGAATAGCAGCCAATAATGAATACTACTGACAGGAGTGAGGAAACAACCAATAGGATCAAATGGAAACCAAGGCATAAGACGAATCCCAATGTGTGAATAGATGTCTTGCCGTCGAACACAAGGGAAACCACTTAGTCAAGGACCAATTGTGAAGTGTCACTTTCCAAGTTCAAGGTCACCCATCAATGATGAATAAGACCCGGGTACAAGGTGGAACATCTTGTGTGATCGGAATGGACTCATTAGGGATGGCCGACATGTAATAGTCAAGAGATCTGAGGAATCGCTGACTTTGGATTCAAGACTTCCTTTGAACAAGAGCATGAGCAGATGGATAGACTTGGGAAGCATAGACTCGACACTGGACACTAACAATACTTTGAGATGGAGGAGGCATCAAAAAAGGCTCCATAATGACTGGAAGCTTAACCATTCGGTAGAGTAAAATCTCATAAATGAGTACAGCTTCCTAAGGTCATGGCTAATATCCCGACCCATGATATATGAAGTGGACATGGATGCTTTGTTCAAAGGAGACACGAGAACTTCCAAAAGAAGGTAGTAAAAATTCTCCCGTCCGACTTTTTAATTTATATTTGTCCTTTTCATGTTATAAAGCTTAAAAAAGAATAAAATTGCTTATGGTACAACAAGTGAGGGAGCGAGTGTCACGAGAAAGAAAACTAGTTCCAGGAAGTGGAACATACCTATGCTCAATGCAAGGAAGCATGTGCGAGATATAGACACTTGGGGGTAGTGTTCCCTCAAGGTAAAGGGTCATCAAGCTGTGAAAGATAAATTAAGGCTCTGCTTGGCTCGAAAGGCAAAGTGCTCAGAAAAATGGCTAATAACTGAGAAAGCGGGAGGCAAGGCTCAAAGGCAAGCAGGATAATGCAATGCATTCACAACTCGACATAAGAGGGGATTCCTTTTTCGTAAAGTGAATCTCCTCACCCGAAAAATTGTAAAACAATGAGATAAGAACTCTTCTAGTCATGTATGACTAGAGTATACCTTTTTCCTAATTAATCCACAAAGGTCCGGAAAAGGGGTAAAATTATACCTAAGTGGATGTCGCTTCAAATCCTTTAACGAGTCTGAAATGACAAGTATAATCGTGACCTCCTTACTGTTTTTAATGAGCTCAAAGGAGAGATGGAAGAATGCTCATCATGGGAGCAGGCGAGTGTCAGGGATATGCGAGACTAGTTCCAAGTGCATGGAACAAAGCTATGCATAATGCAAGGAACATGAACAAGATAAAGACACTCAAGGGGTGTCTCCTCTGGGTAAAGGATGTGAAATCACAAAGGCAAAGTGATACATAGCTTAACGGAAATGAGATCAAAGATGGAGGTTTATATAATGAGTTAAAAGCGTGGAATCCAGCATTAGGCTCATTAGCGCAAGCGGGATCAAAATAAATGCACATGCGACTTAAAAACAAAAATGGGAGCCTTATCAGGGATGGCCACAAATATATGAGAAAGAAAGATATGAGGCTTCTTCTCAAAGTCATGGTAAATCTAAAAAGGCTCCCGAGCCTGTGAAAAAAACTCAGCATGGGCACCAAATGGCATAAGGGTGCTGACTAGGGTGACCCATGTTATGTAGGATCTGTTGTCGGACTGGTGCACAATGCATATAAAGATGGCTAACATACCAATAGCCAATATGTTTGACCCTATGGCGAATTCAGATGGAAAAAGGTTCAAATGCATCATAACAGCGGGGAAGCCTAAACCTATATGCAAGGTTCTGAATATACCTGACATGATCGAACAAAGTTTCGAAAAGGACCAGTAAGCAAGCATAATTCCAGCTAAGAATCCTGTCTCCAAGAAACATTAGTACCGAGATCATATGTAAAACATATGTAAAGAAAGATCCGATACAAGTCACTGTGGTAGAAATACTTTCATCTTTCTCAATAAGATCAAGGTTGGGAAGGAAATAAGATATATAATGAAGGTCCTCCAAAGGCTTGTCATTTCCATTCATGGCCTCGAAAATGGCGTCTTCTAACGGTAAAGTATCATCAAGGAAGTCATGTGAACAAGACGATTCAACTACCCATGCGGGTAGCGTAACAGGATCTTCTTCATCTATCCTTGAAGAAGAGAGGTCCGACTCTGCACTGACTTGTTGAATATCATGATAAGCAAGTTCTACTGTAGACAAGGGCATAGCCATTTTGATGTGTGAAGTATCTCCCGACGTAGGACTCGTGGAAGGTAAGGTCCATGAATCACCAAAATACAATGTCCGAAATGGTATAGGAGTCAATGACAAAGGGTTATCATCGAAGATGGTTCCTATAAAGGATATTGGTGCGGAAAAATCGAAAGATCCCATTAAGGAGGAATATAAGCCTACACCAACATTCCCAGTTGTCGGCTGAGAATTTTCGATTTGAGGGACTACAAGTCCCCGCGATTCTACGGAATTAAAGGATAGTTGATTGATCGTCACAATATTTCCTTCATGGGGAAAGCAAATAACTCTAAAAACAGAGTATACGATCACTTTCATAGCGTAAATCCAATTCCAACCCAGTAAAAGGTTGTAGTTGATGGGCGCATCAACCACCTCGACCTCTATAGGCACGGATTTCCCACCCAAGTGGACCTCAATGGAGGGGAGAATACCATGCGGCTTGAAATACTAACCATCAAATGTTGTAAGCAAGGTCATAGACTTCGACAACGGGGGTGAGCCGAGAGACTTCCAACAAGATAAAGACAGTACTGAGGTAGACGCACCTTTGTCAACGACAGTACGCTTAACGATCATCTCCAAACACCTAACATGAAATTGGAAAGCTACATGATAGGCTAATCGAGGATGAACATCAGTAGTGTTAAACTTGATGACATTCAGGCTATCAGAATCGAGGGCTCCCAAAGCAGATAAAAGGGTGTTCCTTTGCGAAGGACAAGCCTGAAGTACTTCGAGTTTCGATGTAGCACACGGGGTTTGACCCAAATCTTCCACAATTGAGTAGTTCTAGGCAGCTCGGGCATTAGGATTATGTGCTGAGCGCTTGAGGACACCTTTCGGTACCCACGGCATAAAATTGGGCTTATCGATATGCAATGCAGTCTCAGGTGGAGGGGGCTCATTCCCCATAGAAGTTTGTGGAGCTCCATAATCACATGAGGGAGTAGCAACACAAACCTCATATTTAACCATGTTTACGCATCCAAAAGTGCCGTCATGGGTAGAAGAAGTTGAAGTTTCATTAGTCCCATGACCGGCGGTGGAAACACTAGAAGCCATATTCTGATGATGAGGAAGGGTATTTGTCAACACAACTGGGTTCTATGAGATGTGCTTCAATGCTTCCTCCATACGAGGACACAAATGAGTAAGATGATCCTCAAAACAAAGTTTACAGGGAAATTTCACCTTACGCTTGGGCTTTCGGTCCCCCCCAGCATTTTCGCCATCCCGAGGAGGGTTTGTGTTCCCTTTTTTATTCTTATTGTTCCCACCCATACGGTTAATATTCCCATTCTTTTTCCCACCAGGTTGTTGGTTACCATATGGGTTCATTGATTTCACAGAATGTACATCCCACGATTGGGCAGAAACGGACAAGGCAGAAGCATGTCCAGGAGTGGACTAGTTAATAGACAGATTTTGCATCTGATTCATAACCAAGTCTACGGGACGAGTACTTGCGGAACCAACAATTCCATCGGCATGCAGTTCAGGAACGGTTTTGGGCTCATGTCTTGATCTCGGTGCGTAAGGTATAATGTCATACAAAATCCTAGACTGAGTATAGACTAGGTCTAACTGCTAGGCTTTAAAGATGGCTTGTTCCTCAGTCATAATTCTGGACAACGAAACGTCTTTCGAAATATAAGGGAGAAAAGAATTGAGGAACCATTCTAGGATAAAATCCAAAGGAATGTTTTCTTTTACTAACCTCTTCTGCCGGTGCCATTCTTGAATGTGATTAGAAATATGTGTGGCCTTATCCTGATGGAAGGTGGACAAGATTTTGGTGCCAGTGTCGTAATGAACCGGCAACTGGAAGTGGTCGAGAAAAACCAAATCCAAATCATAGAAGCTCTTGTAAGTGCCCCCAGGAAACTCGACATACCATTTCGCAGCTACCCCTGTAAGGGTGCGTTGAAATAGCCTCAAACAGATAGAATCATGGTTCAAGGAATTCTAGGAGCACTATAAATGGAAAGTGGTGACATGATCACCTGGATCCTCAATCTTCTTCCCTTCAAACTTCGGAACATCAGAAGGGAGCTTGGTGGGGACTGGGGGCCATGTATATTCATGACACACTGGATCATTTGTGAGCTTAGAAAGATAGGGCAAGTTTAACCAAGCAAGAAACGAGAGCTGAGGCTGCGAAGCTTGAGTACAAACTCTCGAAAGAGACTGACTTTGCGAAACCAAGGATGAGACCGTGTACATCGAAGTCGACACTTGAGGTGCCGACGAACTTTGATAGAACCCATGACCTTGAACAGAAGGGTAATATGCTCCTCCAACCTAACCCGTATGAGGATTCACAGGTATGTGCATAGAATGGGCTCCATAGGGGGGGATGGTATAAGGGCTGAAACCAATTGAATAATTATAAAAGTTACCTCCATAAGAATGGGATATTGCATAACTACTTGACATGGAAGAACCAACCGAGTAAGGACCATAAGAAATTGTTATGTTCCAACCCCAGGGAATTGAAGAAATAGGAGGAGGATTCATAATCATATAAGCGTTCGTGGCCACAGGCACATGCATAGAGGCATAGGGTTAACGGATGGGATATAAGTTGTAGATCCGATGCCTACTGTGAAACCTCCACTAGAGAATGGATTCACACTAACACTAGGGGCTAATGAAGGACGAGGCCATCCTCCAACATTCGTAGAAGAGGGAGGGATGTGACCACCACTGAACTAATAGGCAATAAAAGGGGGTATAGTGCCCCCAAACCCAACGCTAGAGCTAGCATGACTACCGGACAGGGAGGAAGTAACACTCGACATAAAATCGGGCATACCTAAGGTAAAAGGGTCTGAGGTCACAGAGACGGATGCAGAACCAAAGCCTGACACACCCGTAGATGAACCATACAGATGACTTGATGACCATGTATCATCAAACGGGTTCCTACTAGTGGGTTGGGATGTCCAAAACCCATGAGGAGTGGTGTGTGATGAAACTCCCTCCTGTCCAATCCTCGGAGCGTATACGTGAGGAGGGGAAGTTCTCTTCATGCCAACGGATGGAGTCGCGGGGAATCCTAACCTTCCATATGCAGAACTCCCAGAGCTCTCTGAAGTTCATAAGATGTGAATAAAGGACTAGTGATAGTCCTCCGACGTCTCTTGTGAAGAGACTATGACGGATCGCTAGCCGGTAAACCAGCCAACCGACGAGATTGGCGGAGGGCCTGATATCGATCCACAATGACTTCAAAGAGTCAACAAATAAGCGTCTCCTAACGGCCTACTAAATCATCACAGAGAACACGCCTAAAAGAAACTACAACCAAAATGCACACAATAGGGGACTGGCTCAAGGGACCTCCAGACACTACAGCCGGTATGTCTCACCTAGGAGAGGCTTGAGACTCCCAAACTATAACCGGAGGTAATAGAATCAGTTATAAGGGCCCTTAGACTTCAATGTGCAAACACAACTATGATGTCCAACCGATATCTGACTCAGAACAGTCACAGAATAACCGCTACAAATTCCCTATGTGATACCTACGTAAAGCAACTATGGTCACCATGTATAACCAATGCTCAGGAGAACAGTCATAGGTGGGATACGTCGTATGGGCAGGGTAGCCAAGCCTGAAACTCAAAAGGGTCAAATCCCCCAAGAGTCCCCAGATATGAACAAATCACGGATATATCTCCCACGTTGAGCAAGTATTGGAGGGATATCTCCGCAACCTACCTCTTGTGACCTCGTGCTTAACTCTGGTGTGAGTAGAGGATCCTAAGAACATCGATGTATACAATGGGTTTCACCAATCCCTGGTCAGACACATAATATTTTTTGATAGTCTTGGATCATTTACTCTCAAAGGTTCTATTCCAAGACTCTACAACCTATACTTGTCGGTGCACCTAGAAAAGACAAGTGTTCTAATCAATTTTAATTAAGCGTTAATTTTATTGGTTGTGATTACTCAAAGGAATATGGCCGTGAAACTAGTGATATGAAATGACTCAATAATATGCACACCCGCAAACACTAGACTCATCTACCGATAGAAATGTGTATGCCACTAACTGACAGTCAAACCAAAGTCTCTTTTCATAAATAAAATACAATTTCTCTCTAATATTTCATGCTCAATCAAACCCTAATGAAGTGACAAGCACTCCAATGCAAAATGCAAGTACAAAAAGCAATTTTTTTTTGTATTTTCAAAATAATAAAAATGCAACTAGAATCAATACTTTTCAGAAAAAGAATGCAATGCAGATAACCCAGCAAACCCCAAAAAACAAGACTCAGCTAAGCCAATGAGCTATAAAAAATGAAAAATGGTTAAAAAACCAAATTCTCAAAAACAAAGAAAGAGGAGCTTCCAATCACTAAATGAGGCAAGGAACAATCGAGACATAGGCCCAGAAAGACTCAAGAACACCCAGAACTCACCCAGCATCAACCAAACACCAAAAATAAGGTTAAACCAGAGTTGTATGCGACTATTCAGTAAACAATAGCGTATGTACGCGCCGTAGAAGGAAAAATCGCGTATATACATGGGTAAAACACAACTAGCGAGCGTACAGGGCAGAGAAGATGAACAAACATAGCATAAAAGGCCGAGAAAATTTAGGGGTTTTCTACACAGACCCTAACAACCTACCAGCGACACAAAAAATCAAAAGAAAAGAGAATCCAAATAAGGAAAAATTTCCCAAAAGACCCCAAACGGAGGCTTATCTAATTAACTCAAAAGAACAGAGAATCCAAATAAGGAAAAATTTATGGAGTCACCAATTCTGTTACCGATAAAAACTTCCTATGGCTTGGGGTAGACCACAACAGATAGATGAACCCAATAAATCAACTCACTTCCCAACATATGCTATATAAATGTAAATTCAGATAAATGGAATAAAGGACCTACCTCAATCCAGACGTCCGATGAAGAATCCTGTTGAGCTTTTGAATCACCACGCTTGAGCCTGTAGGTTAGTCTCAACAATAAACGCAAACAAGTGCATATGATATATAAAAGAGGTCAACATATACAATAGCACAATCCATGAGATATATAAGCAAATGTAACCAATGATAATAAATGATCATTCACAATATAAATGGATGAGAAAATGAGTATTTCTATTAATATGAACAAGAAGTACAAGATACAACCTCCTGTCGGCAACTCATCTGAACCAAGAACTAGGTCCCTCCACCACTTCAATCCCCCATACAATGGAAAAAAAATCCTTCACAAGATATAAAAGAGTTTGGGAGGTGAACATAAATGGTTCACAACAACTAGGATCAATGGATGTAGACTCAAGCAAGGCAAAATTTCGATAGAGTTTCAATGCTCTTCTCTTTCTCCCCTCCTTCCATGCATAATGGCTCAATATATAACCCTCCAAAGGCAAGTGAAAGGTCAGATCGAGTCGTTTCAAGATACGTGGAGGGCCAAAGGTCACAAGGGCCGCTTTTTTGAGTGAAAAATGAGATTTTACTCTCTTTTACCAATTAACTCGATGTATGCGGGTTGTAATGGTGCAACCTGCGTATGCGCGAGTTGCATTGAAGCAGCTTGCGTATAGGAGTAAAAATAGGGAAAAAAGGGTTCCAGGAGGACCAAAAATGTGGTTCTGAGTCCATAAATGGATAATGGAGGCCAAGGAGTGCTAATGCTCACAAGGTGGAAAAATATGGTGTAACAGTAGCCATAATTTTATTAACCACAAACTAACCAAAATTGTCAATTTATTTATATATCCAACATTAGAGTTTCAATACAAATGGAGGTACCATAAATTGTTTAAGAAGTGCAAGAGTATTAAGCTCACAATGACGGATTGTTTCTTGGATAATCTAATGATTGCAATCTAGGTTGCTGCTAAAGTGGTCTTAGAGATCTAATGATTAAATTTTTGGGGAACAGTGGCTATGAATATTTGGGAACTTTTCATGATATTTTTCTTAAAAGGAAAAGAAGAGTATATATTAAACTAACCTAATCTAGGTATCTAATGGGATTATATCTATAAATAAATGAAAATTAGAGATAATATGTGTGTGTGTGTAAACTTCCATATCCTAAATGGTTGTGGGATGGAGTGTTATCATTTGGTGGCTCATCCTAGGTAAATTTGGTGTGTACACATCATTACCAATATATTCGTGCATATGGGTACTCCACAAGATCCATGGTATGATCATCCTCATTATCAAGGGAACTCTAGTTGGTCCCTCTTACAGATCATCTACCACCACATGTGCATATGTGCATGATTCTTGTCCTAGGAGGGAGGTGGTCAAATGACTATCTAGTAATTAGAAACCTTTCAAAAACTAAACAAACTAACTATGAACCGAATGGGAAGCTTATGCTCCCATAAAAAATAGAATGACAATGATCTAGAGCTAAACAAAACTGTAACAAAGAAATGGTATATCGCCTAATCAATATAGATCTCTACACTAAAGAATCTACATAGTACAATAGTGTCACATCTCCATCCATTATTTCGACCAATGGAGGGGAGATTTACGAATTTTGGGCCTCTAAATTTCACCCCATGAGCATAATACAAAATCCATAAACGATAAAATGTGTGCATAGATTTATAAATAAACACACATCAGAAATAAAATCTTTCCACACACACATCATGCATATACAATATATTAATCATAGGCATAAAATAAAATCATTTCATATTCAAATACAAAGAGAATACTTATCTTCAAAGATAGAATATCCAAGAAACTAGCCGTGGAAGAGCGATTTTCCACCCAACCGTAGGAACTCTATCCAGCATATACTCTTTTTGTTGAGAAGCCACCCCCAAGCAAGGCTATGAGGCCACTAGGTCAAAGGGAAAACCTATAGTCTTATCTCTTTCATCCCACGACCCATTCTGCTCTCTATGCTTAGCCAAATGCTCATCTAGAGCTCTACGTGACTCATCCATCATAGCCATGTTTCCCACAATACCTGCCCCACACTACACCCTTATAGGCTCAAGCACCCCCTTCACCAATCTACGGCTCCCTCTAGTGATCCATCTTTCTAGGTGCTTACCATTGTGTGCATAGAAGGAGTCCACATGTTGTATGATGTTGGAGGACCTCCTGTAATATTAATTCATGGCTTCTCAAGCATCTATGAATAGAAAAAATCAAAGGGTAAAGGTCCCTATCTTTCCCAACCTCTATGCTCATATACAACCATCTTTGACTCCTCAAATTTGCAACTTTATTTCCAAATTCAATTTTATGGGTTTTCCCAGTCCGATAATGATAATGGATGTATAACAACCAAAGCAAGAAGTCAGTGTAGTCTAAAATGTGTTGGTAAAAATATGCATAATGAAAAATGAATAATAAAATACGAAGGAGATGAGAGGATGGTGGAAGAGACATCTGACATAAATTCTTACCATGGAAGAGAAGACTCTTTCAGCAATCATAAAAGTATATTCATCCCATGCTTCCATAACTACATGAGAATACTTTCCTCACCAGCTTCACACATGCATTTAATGATTGGATTTAACAGACAAAAGGAATTAATTGGATCATTTAAGGAAAATGAAAACAAATGGATGAGTTCTAAGGTTGACACTTGGAAATAGAGGATTTGATCTCCCATAGGCCCCCTTACCTCTTCCCCTATGGTGGAATCATAACCCCTCTAGTGCTTCTTACACAACCATCTTGGACTATTTTATTATTTTCCAACATAGTATTTACATAGTTTTTGAGTTAGCATGACAAGCGAACCATATGGTCCAATTAAGCATAATTACATCATGCATGCCTAGCCATTCACTAGTCGGGCCTTGGCCTTGAGATCCACACTAGGAATCCATACTAGCACATTTACATCATTTAACACAATCTAATTCAATAAATTACAAGGGGTCAAACTAGTGGTATTACAAATAGAGGGAAACTAATGCATTTCCCATTTGAGGTGTAGTGGGCCACTATTGTGACCATAAGAGAGAGGCACCTAACATCCTCTACATCAAATGCATCAACACACAATTGACCACTAGCAACCTTGAAGTCACTAGGGATAGTGTTGTCCTCACTAATATATTGTTGAACATATGCAAGGTAGCTCTCTCCTTCAACGCCAGATGGGATATTGGGGAAATGGGGAAAATCCTCCCCTCTCATTGACATACCAATAATGAAATATATGCCCTCCTTTGTGGGTCACAACTACAGATTGGGATTGACCCTAACTGATTGCATCACATGATCCCAGCTATAGATCAATTGCATAAATAAGCATGATTTCACCCTAAGGGATGTAGCCTCCTCATAAAACTTGAGGAGGCCTACAAATCCATCTCCCTTTCTTAGGCCCCCCACTCCCATACAAAGGCGTACAAGTCAACTTGTTGTTGTTGTTATCGTCACTACTCTCTCTGATTCACATACAACTTTCATTAAGCACATACACATGCACACAAACACATAACATAAAAAATCTATTAAACGACAACTTTTATTTATTAATGATTGAAATATTTTGTTGCCAAAAAACTATTTAACACTACTGGTGTGTCACTAAAACTATAAAGCACTATTTCCTATGCTTATTAACATCAAATGAACCATACATGGTGTGACATAAAAACTATACACAATCATTAATGATGTGTGTAATTTTAATATTTGTTATCATTGCTCACATAATTAGGCACACCAGTAACATTGGTGCTACGAAAAAATATAACGCACTAATAATGGTGTTTCAATAAAATAAGAGCATTATATAGGTGCGGCAATGCTTACTAACGTAAAGCACATAATAAATAGTGAGACATAAAAATTATACTACATTGTTAATGATGTAAAATTTTAATATATTTTTTTATCGATACTCTCACAATTAGACACCCCAGTAACATCACTGCTCTAGAAGAAATATAATACACCGATAGTAATGCTTCAATAAAAAAAGCACCATACACGGTGCTATATGGAACACTAACCACACCATTACCATAATACAATGCTTTTAAATTGTAGTTGGTGTGTCATTGTTAAGAGATAGCACCCATTTCCAAACATCAACGACGCCCTTGAATCATATGAATGCACTGAGATGGTGCATCCCTACATTAAAAAAAAACTGACATAATCATACCATTTTCAAAAATTATGAACGATGAATGCATGGCAGACAATGTGCATAGACTATACAACACACCTCCCAACAAAATGTTCTTATATAATTTCTAGGTTTTTTAGTGCGGTTGTAATATCCCTAAACACTATTATCGGTGCTTCGAGATATTATTAAATACAACGAAATATCACATCCTACTATAAATTTTAATTTTTTTACAATGTGCTTATCATATCCGAAAGCATTATAACCAATGCTGAAGTATATTATGATGTGCACAGCTAAAGGAAAGGGTGTTGTAAAAATTGTATGCTTTGTTGATGCATTTTTAATATTATTCAACTTTGTTAATTATGATTTCTAATATTATCAAGGTGGCAGGTGCGAGAGGGATAATTTTTTATCTAAAAGAAAAAATAGTCAATTCTTTTGCATGGGGGCTTGGAACTAAAACCAATAATGAAGTAAAATGGTTGGCTCTCCTTCATGGTTTAGAATTAGTTTTGACTTTAAAAATTCCATGTCTGATGGTCATTGGGGATTCCATGCAAGTGATTCAAAAGATGCGACAAGGATACATAGTAGGCTCTTCAAGTTGCAAGAGGATTTATGAGCATATATCGCATCTCAACAAGCCTCCTTCCATAAATTATTATCACATAAGAAGAAAAAATAATGGGTCAGCCAACAAGCTAGCTAACAAAGGAGCTAGGAACAAACAAGGAATGGTTGTCTATACCAATAATGCTATGGTTAGTAAATGTGTCCCTTAATAATGCATTCCAAGTCGTTTTTTTGCATAAAAATGGTGCTTAAGAAAATATTTAGGAGTATGGAGATGTCCCCCTCCCCTTCTACATATTCTCCATGGTGGGGGACACTTGTCCCCTTGCATGTCAAGGATGGATTCACCCAACTCAAAAGGACTATGGTTTGCTGCGGCAATAAATATATTGAAACTGAGGTATTTTCCCCATCAATTGGGCAGGCTCGCACATACGAATTTAATAGTGCTATGCTGGAAGCAATGAGTAACATGAAGGGGGGAGAATTGGGTCAATATTTTAATAGGACGGTGGAGGATTTGGGAATGCTAGGGACTTCTGAAGAAAACTCTATGCAGTGAGAGGCGTTCAGTGAACTTTTGCAGTCCCTTTCTTTCGGTAATCCTTTTGTCATCGTTGCTCACTGCGATTCTCAGGAGAGTAGAGAGAAGGAGATAGGAATTCATCAGAAGCCTTCGTGGAGAAAATCGCGAGTTGGTATGATATTTTTGCAAATATAAGGGGAAGTATGGAGTATTTCAAGAAACATCTCAGGAGGGTCTATGAAACCGTGTGTAGAGGTTTGCAAGAAACTACTACCATATCTAAGGATGTCAAATACATCTTTGTTCAGCTCACTTGTTTGGATTCCCACATAGAATACCTAAACGGAAATATGAGAGAGCTCTTGGGTACTATAGATGGAATTAAGGAGGAGATAATCAAGATGGCCAAGTTGAATCAGTGCAACCAATGCTAGGAGTCCCTCTATGAATATGTCTTCCCAATGGAAGAAGTCTCGGTCGTACAGCTAACCTATGACTTTCCAGGAAAGAAAGAATAATAGATTGTCTCCCTTTCAACAGTTTGTTGTGTATGTTTTTCCTCAAATTTTTGTGTAAACATTTTGAAAGGGTATATACCACCCATTTCTCGGTTAAGGATGGAAAGCTGGTTGGGAAATTTTGCAAGTATATGGAAGATTTTGTAATAGGATTTCTACCTCAAGAAGATCTAGCAACTAGACTGTAACATCTTTTTGTATATGGATGGTTGTGCATAAATTTTTTAATATAAATGTTATTTCTAGTTTCAATTAAAAAAAATGCTTCCTAATATTATCAAGTGCATTGAGAGAACATGGCTCTAATGTTCATTTTTATTTTTGTCCGATGCATATTTAATAATTTGGAACATTGTGTACAATGTTTATGTAGATTATAAAGAACATCAATAAAAAAGTGTTATTTATAAACTCTTTGTTTTATTGGTGCATTTGTAATAATAAGACACAAAGATACCGGTGCTTCCCTATATTACGAAGCACTCTAGTTGAATGCACATATTTTTAGTACATTTGTGATAATGATGTGCTTGTTAAATATTAATGCATTGTTAGTAGTGGTAAATTGCACAAAAAAACAAACCATTCATGGTGCACCCTATGTATTAACAAGATGCATCAATTTGTTCAATGCAAGACAAACAACTTTAACGCACCATATGAAATTAAAAAAAATATCAAAATATGGTACAGTACAGGTAAATTTCAAATTTTTATTTTTCTAAAATTGAAAATGAGTAGGTAAGAAACACTTTACCTTCTCTTTTGTTGGCTAATGAGGAGTGGTTTCCATGTACACAAAAAATGAATATCTTGAACCGTTTTGCAAAAATGCTCCCAATTCACCAATGAATTGAAGGATGGGAGGAATTTGACAACTAGGCAGCACTGATGATGCAACATTCATACAATGATGCTATGCACCAATGCTTATGTGTTCTCAAACATTGAAATGAATTGTAAAAATGAAATTACCAATCGATAAAAAAAATGTATTCATACAATTACCAATGCTCATTTTTCCATCATTTTTCCAACAAACACATTGTTAAGTTATTATAAAAAGCACTAAAGTTATGCACAATTGGTGAAAACACCTTGATGTGGTTATCCCATCATAGCACACTAGGTATTTTGTGGAGGTTTAAAAAAATATGAAACTATTTTTTTTATAGTAATAGAAGGAAGCTAAAAGAAATCATTAATAAGGGTTTTTTTGGGTGAATGTATTAAAGTGCAGTTTTTGTGAAAGAAGATTGCTTATAGAGTTTCCGTGATTTTGCTCTTTCTGTTTTTTTGTTTTCTTTAACTTGTTAAATGTAAAGCTTTCATAATGCATTTAGAAAAGATCCAAGACCTTTGGAGAAACATCTCACCATTAATGAAGTTTTGTTATACTCTCTCATAATAGAATCTTCCTTTTTAACTTGTTCATGTGATTGTGATTATTACAGTATGCTTTGCTTTATGTTAAATGTATAATTTATTTATTCATAATCATTTAAGTTATTATTGTTTAACAACTAATTTGTAAAATGGCTTTTTATAAAAGTTTCTAACATAGAAGAGGATAGTTTTTTTATTCTTTTAAAGTTTCCTTGGACTTCCAACTCATGAATTAAGAGAAGAAACATGGTATAATAATTTTGAGTATTTTCATCCATTCATTATGATTTTTTTTTTAATTTGTTAGTTAGTTGTTTATAGATCAATTTTATTTAAAGAATTGTATGTTGGATTATGGAAAGTGTTCTTATTATTATTATGGGAATTTGGTATTTTTTTTTTGTATAAAGTGTATTTTTCAATGCATTAATATTTTTAAAGTTTTAAGTACTTCTATTGCATCTATATTATGCAATCTCAACAACTTATATATACAATTGCATCATTTATTTTCAATTTAAAAAATAATTAGTCATAATATATTCAAATTACTACTTTTTAAAAACTGGACTAAAATCATAGCATATACTGATGGTCTAGTACACAGTTGATTTTTATTTGCAATTGAAAACACAATATGTATATATGTTCATTATATTGTATACATTGGAGAAAATATTTATGTGGATTCACTCTATTGGTGGTGGATTATTGTATATATGATTTTGGAGTTATATATATATATAATTGTTTATTTTGAATTTAGAATTATTATCATAAAATAAATTTTCATAGTATACTTGTTTCATCTTGATATTTTTTCGTTCATCCCAAATTATAAAATATAGACGCCTATCAATGTAATTAATTATAGTTAATTCTTTTGGTTTTATATGTTGAAATTTTGGAATTGATATTTTGAGTTTTAGGTTTGCTATATTTATTATTTCTTATTCTGAAAATGCTCAATGAAATAGTGTCTCATTCAATGTCCTTATCAGATCAGACACCATTATCAGCATGGACAGGTTTACACCATCCACAAACTGCACAATGAAATGGTGTCTCACTCGATGTACCAATGAGATCAGACACCATAACCATAAGCAGTAATAACCTGTTTACATCATCCACAAAATGCTGGAAGATGTCCACTAACATGGTGTCTCAGTCTATGTCCCTACCAAATAAGACACAATAATCAACATTGACAGAGTCACACCGTCCACAAAATAAGACACCATAATCATAATCAACATTGACAGAGTTACACCGTCAACAAAATGCTGGAAAATGCTCACTGAAATGGCATTTCAAATATGCAATTCATATATGTCCAAGTAGATGGTAGATCTTCTACTCAGCCATCATGAAGCAAGTGAAAAAAGTAGAAAGTCTACAGTGTTGCATGTGCAACAAGAATATTCAAGCATCCAAAAACCAATAGTTTGTTGCACTGGTCAACTGGTCGAGCATATTGATGACAGATATTTGAAGGACACGGAAAATTCGGTGCAGCGCTCTGCAGTCAACGGCGGTATAATAATAAGCACAGATAAGGAGGTACAGATGAAAGCAATAGCAACAGCAACATTAGCAAACGGTCAGAAGTAGTCAAGATGGACCCAGCAGCATTCGATTGCATTGCAGAAAACTTGTATCAAGGAGTCCAGCGATGGATAGAATTGACGAAGAAAACTTATGGAAATTGTACTGCAAAAAGAGGTTTTATTATGACTGCAACACTAGAAAGTGATGTCTGGCCATACAAAGTAACAACAAAGAAGAAGAAAAATCTGTGGGCATATGCACAGCGACCTGCACAAATCCATCATTGTATATTCTTATAGTTGTAGACGTGTATTGTTCAATCATGAATTGACAATGAGATTTTCGTTGTTATGATGAATTAGAAGAATACAACTTGAAAAACTATGATAAGCTCTGGGTTGGGTTGAATCTCGAAAACACTGCAATCTCTGCTGATTAGCCATGGATTGGTTAACCTGCTCTCATGGCTACAATCCTATTCAGCAATCTCTAGTGATTAGCCATGGATTGGCTAAGTTGCTCTCAGGGCTATAATCATATTTAACATTCATGGGATGCTTGTTCAACTTCCTACAAAACTCTTGCATGTTTCCATGTTGCTCCTTTGGCTTATAATTTTCCCCAGTATGATTTAGATCCAAGTTTTTAATATGTTTTCTTTATTGCACTGAGAGTAGCAAGGTGTTCTAGAATTCAATATGGAGGAGATGTTGTAACATTTGTTAATTCATGTCAGCTCACGAATTGGATCCCTTTTGATGTTTGATAAATTTGGATTTAAGATAAACATATATTTATGTAACATTATATCTTCCTTATCAAAAGTATTTACACATATTACAAAAAGTGCTCTTGGGTGCTCTAGTTCTTGGCTCTAGGATGACTCTCTAAAACATTAGCACTCTCTACTAACGGGACATGAATTGGCTAAAGTACTCTTATGGCTACAATCCTATATAATATTATCGAGATGATACGGTTCAGTTTTCCACAAATGCTTTGTCTATCTTTATGTTGCTTCACCTTCCTTCCTCCATTTTGTTAGTAAGGTATTTTTAAAGATTCAAGCATTATACCTAAATATAATATAATAGGCGATTATTTTAGTATGAAAAAATCATGCATATAGATATGTAGGCAAATATTCCATTGAAAACATATAGTTTACTATTAAAAGTTGTAATCTTTGTTGAATATTTCCAATGTAAGCATATTTTATGTGAAAATAGGCAAACTTTTATAGATAAAATTGTCAATTGCTGAATATATTTTTTGAAAAAAAAACAAAATATAGCCAATTGGTGAAAATTCGTCACTAAAAGATACTGTACTTGTAAGTTTTCCTCGTGTGTTGTAGATCCAAGTATGTCAATTTACCTTATACGACCTTTTGTCCTCCCTCAACACTTTGTTATGCTATCTACAAGCATATTGCGTAAACCATGCATACTGTTGTGCTCACCATGAATGCTCTTTATCACCCTCCAACTAATGTCACCACCTCACATGCATTGCTCCTTTGGTTGTCACTTTCTTTCTTCGTTCGTCGCACATTTCTTCATCATCATTAATTGGAGTGTTTTTAGACTTAAGCTTTTCAAGGATACTTTGCATTAATTTACCTTTCTCAATAGATCAAACCACATCCTCTCATTAATCCTTCTTTTTCTTCTACAACACTCTTCACCTTGTAAATTCTTTGGTGCTCGAATTCAGAAATCCAAGTTCTATCTTTGCTTGATCTGTCCCTTCATGTTACCAAGTACTACTTACACTTGGCACTTTATTTCTTGGTCACTTTATCATCTAAAAATTTATTTATTTTTATAGATTTCTTCATTAGCAGTTGCTTCCTCCATGAGGCCTTTGTGCTTTCCTCCTCCATCATTTCAGATTCTACAATGATCTCCTCTTCTCTACATTCATGTAAATAAGCATACACTATAGAATAGGGTTGATATATATTTGAACTATTTTAGCAACATGACCTCCTATGCAATGTTACCAAGTTCTTCCTTGATCCTTCGTAGTCTCACCTCTTTAACATTCAACTTCATGTAAATTCCCTCAAGATAGTAATCCTTCATCAAATGCGCCATGACTAAATATCTAACTTCAAATGAGTTATACCCTCGTCACACACCACCATGGTCTTTATACTTCGCACATTTCTTATTCAATATGTCCTAGACCTAAGCACATACCTACTCCATCTATTATGCAAATGCTTTCGCATCACCACTCCTTTGCATATCTATCAACAAGTCAATCATGAGGCTACAAATACTCTTGTATTTCTCCCACATAAAATATTGAATGGCAAAAATTATGTCTAACTTGTTAACAAATTTGTTATAAATGAGTTAAACCTATGCTAAAATCTAATTTCACTATTTTAACTTCTCTCCAAAATCACATTTCATAGAATTTTCAAGGCTTCAATTCACTCCCTACGTATGTCCATTTGTATCAGGGTGATATGGTGAACTATATTGTAGCTCTTGTTAACATCTCTGTATGGAATCTCTATATTTTCTCATCCCTCTTAGGTTCTGGCACTTGATTAAAAAAAAAACATTTAATAGCTTTAGGATCTCTAATGAATCAAACCATCGAGATGAACATATGTAGCTCCCCCTTCTAGAGAAAAAAATACCAAGTTAAAACCACTCCAACATAGCCTTTGAGTGCTTATGTCTCTATCTAAAGTGCCTCCTATACTCCTAAATCACAACTGAGAAGAAAAGGTAGAGGATCTAGGTGAAATCCCCACTATTGATCCAACATTCCACACTCGATAATCCAATGATAATCATGGAATTCTATGAAAATGGAACCCTTCTATAAAGAATTCTAAATATCAATGGAGATGATGATCCACAAGAACCAACCATCGCCTTTCAAGAACACCTTACAAATCATAGAATATAGTCATCAACTAGAAGAATAGAAATCCTTCAAATCACTCTCTAGTTTCCATGACCAAATCTAGTAAAGACTCATTTTAATATGTATTGCTTTTGTAATTTCCTAGAAAATAAATTTTTATAAAAATATACTTTACACATTCTCATAATATATGAATCCCTTTAGAGAACTCTCATAAATTGTATTACCACTATTATACAAGGATGGAGTCTTAAGATAGAAATATATGTTTTCATAACTTTGTATGTATCATTGTATGTTTACACATTATCATTATCTATGAATCTATTTAGAAAATTCTCATAAATAATACTACCACTATTCTAAATGAAGTCATAAGATAAAAATATATTTATCCATAACTTTGTATGTATCCATGTATGTTTAATGTTATAGTCTGTTTTAATTTCAATATAACATTATATTAAAGAAGAAAAAATAAAAATAAAAATAAAACTTAGGTTAATATATTTTTATAATTAATATTATGATTTAACTTTAATATATTATACTATATTATAAATTTACCGAATTAAAGTATAACAAGTAATTATTTATTTTTGGAATGATGAACCGAATAAAAGTATAACAAGTAATTATTTATTTTTAGATTTATTCATCATTTTGCTGCATAATGTTAATTCACTTTAAAGGACTACAATTTTAAGTTAAGTTAATATTGTTTAGTTCTTCCAAATAGTAGTGGGTACCTTCTGAACCCCTTGGGCGGTTGGATTGGCATCTAACCCAAATTGTATAGTTATTATAGTTTGATATCATTAAAGAGAGGAGAAACAATTTGTGTTGGTTTCATATCCCAATTCATATATAATATGTATATTAACTATTAAATTAATAATATTCTTATAAGAAATATTATGTTGTATTATTTATTTTTTCATCTAAAAGATACAAGATACTAGAAACCATTTGTGTTGGATTTATCTTCCAATTCATCACTTATTTCTAATACTCGTAAAATGATATAGTTATGATAATATGTATATTAATAATTAAATTAATTATAGTTTTATAATAAATATTATATTTTATTAATTTTTTCATCACTTAAAAGATAGGAAAAACAACTTGCATTAATTTCATCTCCCAATTCATCACTACTCGTAATTCTTCCTTTACAAATTATAAAATAAGTTACATATCGAAATGACATCCTAATTCTTCCTTTAAAAATTATAAAGTAAGTTACATATTTGAAAATAATATATGATATGCATATTAACGATTAGATTTAAATATATTTTTAATAATATTATAATTTATTTTTTTCTAACATAAATTTGTAAAAAAGTTAAATTTGTAAAAGTATATACCAAACTGAGTTCATTTTCCAATATTTTACCTTCTCATGATTCCCATCGAAAACACCAAGGTAATTTATTTATTGCTTATTTTTAAAGCATGTTATAAATTTGTTTTTCCTTCCATGTAATTAGCATGCACATGCAATGCCTGTATATTTATGGAAATTGTCTCCTATTTATATAAAGAGTTGAGGTGTGTTTCTATTTATATGAAGAGATGAGGTGTGTGGTGTTTTTTTGGGATTAGTCAAATGGTGGTCTTAAGAGTTATCTCCTCAAAAAAATATAATGACATTATGCACACTTTTCCCTTGGGATAAAGGTTTGTAAAAGTGAAGGTCACTCATAAAAAGTTCACCCAACTTAATGAAAATCACACATTTTTAGGATAGGTACTTAATGCATTCACAAATTTTTAAGTTAAATATTTGCATTGATTGGTTTATAAATATGATAGGTAAGTTTTTCAATTGAAATTGAGGTAAGTAAAAAGTAGTATTCAATCGTATAATTAACATTATTTTATATATTTTTAATTTTTTTTGTTAGGTTTAAAACATTAGATTTTATGATATAATTAATATTTTAAAATTAGTATACAATGTATTTTTAAGAAGTGTAAGTATGGAAAATTTAATATTTGTTAATTGAATTGAGTTTGAATATGGTAAGATAGAGTTTTATTTTCTAAACTAAATTATATTCCTGTAATTAATATGTTAATTTATTTATTTAAACATTTATCATTATTGAGAATTAAAAATAATCAAATTATAAAATTTATTTATAAAATTTAAAATACTTTTTTTTAATAGAAACGGCTAATAGCATTGATTATATATAAAAAGGAAAATTACATCATAATAGACTGATTAGATTGCTCCCATGATAGGAAGACAACCATCACTCCAAATTCATCATGTTCTAGCTGATAATTAGCATGATACCTTCCTGTCCTATGAAAACTATAGCATCTAACAAACTGACCTAGGAGAAGTATGCAAAAGAAGAACATTTCTGATAGACGGTCTTATACAAAATATGGGCATTGAGCCCTACCAAGATGCCAACAAAACAACTAGAGCCTATACTAAAAGTAGCAGAGTTCCTATGCATAATGCTAGATAACATAAATATCATAATTAAACTAGAAAATCCAACCCGTGACCAGAATAGACAAGCTGCTAATGAGGACCAACGTCCATGGCCGCACCCACAGAGTCTGCAGCCATATTCTTCTCAGTGTTGAGGTCCACGAAACTCCCAGTTGTTGCCATGAACTTGTGCAGCTTCTCCATCTTCCGATTGATGTCCTCAAGTTCGCTTTCGGTTACTTTGAGCTTTCGGGCCTTGCGGGGATAGGCCAGACCTAGCGTTTCCTCCAAATGCTCGATTTTCTCAGCCACACAGATATTCTGAGCTTTGACCTCAGAATGAGAAGTGGTTGCAAAGTTGTAGATATGGGATATTACTTTCTTAAACTCAATATTCTCATCACTAATCATCCTCACCTGTAGCTCCAGTTCCTGCAAATGGTCCAGAAACTCCATCTCAAACTTGGAAATGCTGCGTTTCCCGTCCTGTCCGGTGACATTTCCTGCCCCTGCGACAGGGGCCAAGTCCAGGGTGGCTCTCAAGTTCAACTGAATCACCCCACATTTCCTCCGGTTGAGCTCCCCTGCTGCACCCAGCATTGGGGCCTCTCCCGGTCTTACAACACCTACCACAGGTGGGATTCACTTCTCCCTAGCAGCGCCCAACACCACGGTAATAGATTTCCCCACCACGCCTAACTCCATGATGAGCCATAATCCTACCAACACAGAGACAGTTCCAGACAACAAACAACAAACACAGACCATTTAGGGCGATGAGGAGAGGAGAGGAAAAGGAATGACGTCTGAGGGTCACCCAAAAACGAGGATATATCGAGCCAACGAACCCGCATGCCAACCAACTGGCAGGACGCTGAGAGGCATTAAATTCGTGCATGCAAGGGGAACGATCGAGATATGGGAGAGTCGTTAAATCTCCAAGGGAGATTTCCCAAAAAATTTCAATAATGAAGCAAATTAAATGAAAAAAATCCATAATTGAGGAAGGGGGAGGTTTGGAGGCACATAGGACTAGACTTGAATTAAGGAATCCAAGAGTTTTCCAAACTTTCATTATCGAGCCTTAGAGTACCATAAGCCAGCTCGACTCCAATATTCACCATCTCATCAACTTTCTCATTTAATTCTCAAAAAATATGAAGGAAGGTGAGCTCATGGAATTCAATACTGATGCAATGTAGGAGATGGTGCATTTTGGAGATGGGGGCTTTCCTTTTGGCAATAATACGTCTGGCTTCTCTGATTATGATTAGGGAGTCTCCTAGAACTATGAGTTTCTTTATTCCCAGGCTGGCTGCAATCTCCAATCCTTTGATGAGTCCTAACCACTCCACTCCATTATTGGTCTTCCTCCCAATGCCCCAAGAAAATTCTTTCTACTTGTTCCTCGTGGAGTCAAGAATTACTCCCCCCGCACCTACCAACCTTGGATTTCCCTTCGAAGCACCATCAAAAAATAAAATGCTACATTCCAGATGAGCCATCCAGCGCTGGAACTCATCCTTGCCGATTCTAAGCTGCCATGACAGGGGCCTCGAATTCTTGTGAGGAGAAGACCAGATAGAGGAAGGATAAGGCAGAAGAAATTCCGCAATCCAGGTTCTTTCGAGAACAGACAGGGGATCCTGTTGAATACTAGGCATCCCTCATGAAGATAGGGCTTTGAACCAGAGGGTCTTTGCAGCTATATAAAAATTTCTAGGATTGGAGGTCAAGCCTTCAAAAATCTCTTTGTTTCTTGTCGTCCATACCTTCTAACTGATAAACCTGGGAAGAGCTTCCCAAGCTTTGGATAGATCCGGTTTTCTGAAGAAGGAGTCGTGGTAGAAGTCCTTCCAATAGTTAAATAAGTCACTCCAGTTTGTAGGCATCACCAGATTAACGCCCATACTTCTGGTGGAAAGATTCCAAACCTCAAAAGTGAATCTGTAGTCAAGGAAGAGATGATCTATTGACTCTTCAGCATCTTTGCATAAAACGCAGCGAAGAGGCCCCTCAATTCCTCTTTTTCTCAAGTTGTCTGCCGTTAACACTTTTCTATGAGCAAGAGTCCAATAGAAAACGTTCACCTTAGGGAGGTTGTCTTTGCACCAGACCTTAGCCTAGTTTATGTCTCTAGCACCTCCTTCCTTTCTGGGTTGAACATGTTGATAACCTACCTTCACCGAATAGGCTCACGTTCTTACCCAACCTCGTCTTTCTTTAAGATTGCAACTGATAGGACATTGCTTTTGTAAAAGGAAGAGGAGAGCTTTATAATCTTCTTGCAAATGGGGAGAAAGATCTAAATCCATCCAGCCAGTCCATCTACCACTGCTGGACCAGGTGGAGATGTCGAACAAAGTATGGAGATTGCTCCTGTCCATCCAATTTTGGAGGTAGCTTAGATCTTGTCGAAAGTTGGCTGGGGAGTTTCTTCCCAAGGTATCATACCAAATCTTGATATGTTTTCCATTACCACCAATCCAGTGAATTTTTTCCTTTATAATGAAAGCTTCTTTCTTGCACAAGTCCCAAATAGGGGAGCCTTTCTTCTCCATCGCAATATTTTTAATGCAATGAGTTCTAGATCCCCTCGTGTATTTTTTTCTGCAAAGCTTTCTTCCACCAGGCATCTTTATCTGTTACAAGCCTCCACGGGATTTTATCCCCAAGGACCATATTCATAATTCTTGGATCTTTCACTCCAGCTCCACCTCTAATCTTCGGACTGTAGATAGTGTTCCAGTTTATTAGATGGAACTTCTTGGTGTTGCTTGTTTTTCCCCCTCTGCCAAAGAAAGTTTCTGATTTCTTTATTGATTTCCTAAATAATGTAACTTCGAGCTAGAGAGATGGAGTAGACATAGATCGGGTAAGCGGAAAGGATGGACTTGATCAGGGTAAGCTTCCCCGCAGGGTTAAGCCATCTAAACCCCCACGCAAAGATTTTCTTTTTGATTTTGTCGATCAAGCCTTGCCAATCCTCCTTCCTTTTTTTCCCTTTGAAGATTGGGACTCCAAGATAATTGAAGGAATTCCAGCTTGTAGTTCCTTCAAAGCCAAAAATTATGGATATTCTAGCCAAGGTTGTCGGTGGGCAATTCCAACCATACACTTTGGATTTTAGCTCACTGATTTTGCCATCCAAGGCATTAAGGAAGGTTGTGAGAGCTCTTTTGAATCGTTCGTAAATGACAGTGGATGCCCCACCCATTAAGATATTATCATCGACGAACTGTGCATTGTTAGCAGCACAGACACCCCTACCAATTTTAAGACACTTGAGCTCCCCCGAAATCTGGAGACTTTGAAGTCTTCTACTCAATGAATCTATAACCAAGATGTAGAAAAACGGGGAGAGAGGACAACCCTAGCGGAGACCATGAGAAGCTTGGAAGAAGTTGGTTGGGAGACCATTGACCAAAGGGGCTATCCAAGGGCTACTGATGCAAGCCTTAATTCATCTGACAAAACTTTGTGAAAACCCAAACTTTGACATTATTTCAAAAAGGAAGAAGTGATTGACCCTATCAAACGTGTTTGCCATGTCGAATTTGGCAGTCATACCTTGGTGCTTGCGATCCATGCTAGAGTGGATGGACTCCTGAACAATTATGATATTGTCCAGGATTTGTCTTCTAGCAATAAACACACCTTGGGACTCAGAGATAAGGTGACCCATGATCTTCTTCATTTTGGTGGCCAGGATTTTTGCTAGAATTTTGTAAGAAGTGTTACATAGTGACATTGGTCAGAAGCGGTCAATAGAAAGGGAATTCTTATCTTTAGTAATTAGGGCCAGAAAGGACGAGTTGGTGGCTCCTCCTATCTTGTCCTTTTTCTGAGTCCAGTTAAACATCTTTTTCAGATCTTCCTTGATTATGTCCCAAGAAGCTCTATAAAAGTTTATAGTGAACCCATCTGGACCTGGGGATTTATCAGCTTGTAAAGACCAAATTGCATCCTTGATTTCATACTCCATGATAGATTTGGAAAGCTCCCGATTTTCCCCGTCGGTGATGAGAGAGGGGATTTCAGAGAGCAGGTCATCTTGCGCTAGGGGATCTACCTCGTTCTTGTCCGAGTAAAGCTCATGGAAGTGATGCAGAATATGAGCTTTTATCAAATCCTGACCAAGGATTCTTACTCTGTTTTTATCTCTAAGCTCTTTTATCATATTACGGCTTAGTATAACTTTTGTTTGCTTATGAAAGTAACTGGTGTTGTTGTCCCCCCCGTTTAACCATAGTTGTATGGATTTGAGCCTCCATACATCTTCCTCCTTAATGGCCGCAAAGAGTATTTTGTTGTCGAGGTCCTGTTCTTGACAGAGTAGTGCTGGGGTGATTTCTACCCTTTCCATATCAGCCTGGAGAGTTGCAAGATTAGATTGGAGAAGTTTTTTGGCAGACCTCGAGCTTTTGTATTCCAATTTCGCCCAGCTTTTCAACACATAACGAACATTTATGAGCTTACTCTCCCAAACATAGCTCGGAGAACCAAAGCAGGGGTATTTCCAGGCCGTGGAAATTAAGGTCAGATCTTTTTCTCCTTACAGTCGGGAGGGATTGATCGGAAGGGAATAGGGCCGAGGTTGTCTGGGAGGGAAAGGGAGAGGGAAATTGGTTTGTGGTTAGAGACAGTGGAGGGAATTGCAAAGGAAGACAGGATTAAGTTTTTCTAAGAAAGGAGGAGCTAACAAGGAAACGGTCTAATTTGGAAGCAATATGACTCGCACCCAGACGACGGTTGCTCTAGGTGAAGTTGCCATTTTTTAGAGGGGGATCGATTAGATCGTGATCAGAGAGCAGATCCTCCAGGTTTTCTCCGAAAGGGTCCTTAACCCTTGACCCACCGTGCTTCTTAGACTAAGAGATGGTAGTATTGAAGTCCCCGGCAAGAATGATTTCCTTGTCCCTTAGGAATTCCTTGAGACTGAGAAGGTTGTTCCAAAAAGACTGTTTATCCTTGTAGTGTGTAGGTCAGTAGACGTTGCAAATAACGAAGGAGAGGTTGTCTTCCTTGTTACAAAGCTCATTTAAAACCCAGTGTTGACATTCTTGCAATACTTTAGAGGAATACTTACTTGTAAAAAAGGATGCTATAGCTCCAGATGTGCCTCTGGTGCTTATTGCATTTCCATGGTCGTTTTTCCAGAAGAGATTTGAGATGGCCAGGATCTCCACATCGCTCATCTTCGACTCTTGAATCAGTAAGATGTCTTTTTTTTCTGAGTTAACTATTTCTTTCAATGCTTTAACTTTATTAGATCCACCAAGACCCCTACAATTCCAAGAGACGAGCTTCATTATTTTTTCCCAGATTGTTGGCCTGCTCGAGCCCTACTGTCTGACTTTCCCTTGTTGGTCTAAATCAACTTCATTTCCTCGATGCTTCGCTACCTTCCTAATTCGAGCTCCCTCTCTGCTTCTTGCT
The DNA here is from genome assembly GCA_027924585.1 of Larix kaempferi. Taxonomy (NCBI): domain Eukaryota; kingdom Viridiplantae; phylum Streptophyta; class Pinopsida; order Pinales; family Pinaceae; genus Larix; species Larix kaempferi. The sequence continues at coordinate 21,465,470 of BSBM01000088.1, forward strand.
CTTGATGATAACGCAGGGATTTTCTTCCTCGAGTGTTTAGGGGTGGCCCAGGTTCAAGAAAATCCTGAGAGCCTTTTTATGAAGAATCTGGGGTGACAGAGAAGGGGGCTACCTTACTCTGTCTGACCGCATCCACCCAAGAGCTTCCGCGAGGAGGAGAGCCGTCCCGGCCCGAAATAACATTGTCATTACCAAGAGGGGGGGTTATGATACTGGTAGCCAAGACTTCATTGAGCACAGGATCCATTTCAAGGGCCTCGGGTTCAGCAATTTCACCTTCTTCTACAGTAAGGGCATCGAACTGGTTTCCTGCCGAAATTTCTGGATTTGGCTGGACTTTTTCTTTATCTTTGGTCGGTTGCTGCCTTTTTGGGTCAGGTTTTGGAGCAGGGGGCTTCTTCCCTTTCTTCACCTGGTGCCATTCTGCTTGTTGTGTTTGCTCCGGGGTTTCTTTAGCCATTTTTGGGCAGTTCTTGACGAAGTGGCTATATTCATGGCACTTCTTACATTTAAAAGGAAATTGTTCATAGTCCACTTTCTATGCATATTCCCAGCCATCCATACAGAGTCTGACCATCTCCAGGAGGCCTTTCTCTAGGTCCACCTCCACACAGTTTCTTGCACAGGAGAAAAGGGTGCCTTTCGGTTCAACTTTATCAATATATTTCCCAAAGGAGTTCCCGATTGCCTGTAGGGATTCATCATTCCAGCAGTGAAGGGGAAGGTGGGGCAAGCGATCCATACGAGGATGGTAGAAGGCACATCTTTTCAGGGTCAAAGGAGAGACTCCATCAATTGAGATAGAGCCCCCGAGGACCCATGAAATACGGCCTGCTACGAAAGATGAGGTCTCTATCTTCCTTTGCTTCAAATAGAAATGTGAAAAAACCCTTACCACAGAAACAATGTTGAATACCTCCAGCAATCAAGCGCATCCAATTCTTCTTAATCCAAATGTCCATGGTTTTTGGTGACGACCAAATCCCAGTGAACTGACCGATCAAACCTCTTTCACTTAGAGCGAGAGCATTCAGTCTTGAAGCAGCCGACATGATCTGAATCTTGGGAGATTTAGATCGCCAGACAAAACCACCACCAGACACCAGAGCAACAGAGGGGATAAGGGAGGCGGCCACTAGAGCCATGAAGGCCTCGTCGAGAATGCGTCGACGGTCATTCGAGATGGGATACAAAGGGAGATCCATCTCGAACAATGAGAGGACGCCCTAGTAGGGGCACGGGGGAGAGCCAATGAAAAATTTAATAATGCTAATGGTCAACTCTTATCAAATTTAAAATACTAATTACACTTTATAAATTTTATTTATAAACTTTAAAATACTAATTTCACTTTAGAATCTTTTAATAAATAACTATAATATCAATATAAATATTATTAGAAACCTATATAGTATACAAAGAATATGCAAACACAAACATTTCTATGGAAATTAAATTTGTTTTAACTCAAATATTCATATTGATACAATGTAACCATTCTAAGTATCTATGCAATGATATTATCATAGATGTTTTTATATATCATTCTCACATAGTTATAATTGCAATTATGATGAAGTGGATATTAAGATAGTTAATAATATATGACCATTATAAGTATCTACAGAATGACATTATCATGGATGTTTTTATATCTTATTCTCACATAATTATGGTTGTAATAATGATGAGGTGGATATTAATATAGTTACTAACTTATATATTTTTATAGATATAATAATGTAATTTATTATTTTTAATTATGGTTTAAATTATTACAATTAAAATAAAAATAAAAATAAAAATTAATAAAAATTAAATAATTAATTTTAAGCTATTTTGATGACAACTTGATGATGCTTTGAAGCTCAAAGCTTTTACATAAATTTTGAATATAAAAAACATATTTTAAATAGATATGGCGTGGACAAAAATTAAACTTTGATAATTATTATTTTAAATTCAAATTTTATAAATTATAATAATATATATTAAAATAAATAAATAAATAATTTTATAAATTATAATAATATACATTAAAATAAAAAAAAAAACGAAAACAATTATACACAAAACAAATACTCATAATTTACTCAGATATTTTGTTTGTCCACTAGCTAATTAATCATTTACAAGAAAAACGAACCACCCCTAATCTAGCAATAAGATTTATTACACAAATATATCATTCCAATAGTAATTTGATCCCTAAAGTTAAAGTTAAGTGGTATCCTCACCATCTTGATTTTGAAGATAAAGTAAAATGAATTTTAAAGGTTGTACTAGATCTTGCTTTGTTTCTATATAGGAAAGAAAGACATATTCAATTTGATTTTGTCTTCTTGGTTTATTTGCACGTTATTTTTATTTATGTTAGTTTTATATATAAAACATTATATGTTGTAATCTTTACATCAAGAGTAGTAAGGTGTTTACAATATAGTATGAGGAGATGTGTAACGTAACGTAATGCCATCACATTATATACCCAAAATAAAATGTAATAAATTTTTTATGTCAACTCATAAAAAAAAAATGAAAATCAAATAAAAAATAACTTAAAAAATCTATATTCACTTGAATAAAATAAAATAAAAAAACAAATAAAAAGTCATTAAAAAAATAATACCTCAAGAAATTGGATGTCTTTTAGTACTTGATAAATCCACGTTTAGGATGGATGTATGATGGTTTAATGATAGAGACAATGTGATGTTATAATGCATTCTTCATTTTTTTCTTTTTCTTTTTTTATAAAGTTTGGGATTATATTATTCTATTAAAGAGAGAAAACAATACATAGCAAAGTTTAGGCAGTTTTAAGCAAAAAGGGACTGATTATCAAAGATGTGCCAAGCTATCAAAGACTGAAAATATCTATGAGACATGTTTGATCTATTTTCTAACCACTGAGACTGAAGGTATCTGCAATATGATCCTCCACAGGCTGGGGGTTATGATCCACTGAAATCAAAATGTAGAGAACTTTGATCATATTCAAAAAGACAGTGCCATCATGTAAACAAAAGCAAATCCTAGTTGTCATCATAGATGGTAATGGGAGACGGACCAACACCTGGGAACTCTTTTTTGACCGCTTGCTTGACTACCTCGAGACAGCGACGCAAGATCTATTGCGTGGCTATTGGGTTGGCTGGAGGAGGCCAACTGAAGTGCATCCCAGTGATCTCCTGAGCGAGACCATCTAGTTTGGAATTGACCTTCTCATTGGAAGCTACCTGGTTGTGAGCAATGTGTTGCAGCCAAATATTGATGTTGTGGATCCTAGGCGAGATGGATTCCATTTCCCTAGCTCCTTGTTCCCCTCCTTCCTTGCATTCCTCAAGGGCCATGCTAAAGAGGGCCTTCATAGACCAAAAAAGACCTAGAATATGGGTGTGACGAGTCTCTCTCGTGCGGGAAGACCTCGAGTCTTCAACCAAACCACCATACTCCTCCTCTAGCTCCTGTGCATTGGGGAATTTAATTTCCTTGCGAACCCTCCCTTCTAGGTGGGTTGCATGCGCCTTAGCCCGCTGCCCTACCTTGTTTGCAAAGAATCCCTTTGCATTCTCCATGTCCTTGAGGGCCCTGGGCATGTGAGTCCTCCTGGGCCTATTGGAGGTCTTCCTCATGGTTTTCTTAATGCAAACCATGTTGCTAGTGTCTCAACCAAGGGGATGGACCAAATACCAGTGATCCTCCACACAGAAGCTTGCCTCAAGGCTAGGATGACAGTTACGATTAGTGATGCATCTGCAGGGGAGCGCCAACCAAAGCGTTCCCAAAAAAGAAACATTCTCTCCTTACTACGGGAAGTTCCATCATGGTAAAGGATGGCATGAGTGGCCATGAATAACCCACACACAGTGATGAGTAGGAGGGCGCATCCAAAGTCCAATTCAAAGTATAAAGATGTACCTTCACCTTAAATGGAAAATTGTGAATATTACAACTGTTCACGAGTATGCTAAGAGGCAGCCTCCACACATGCATCCTCATCTGAGCTCATCATCCTAGCTTGTATTGACATCCCAGTTACACTTGACGTTGGGAGCATTCATCATTTTTTCATATATATATATATATATATATATATATATATATATATATATATTTAAAATTTTGTAATGATTACAATTTTTTGGGAAATATGTGTATACATATAAAGTTTCTACTCTATATGTAATATATGCACTTTTAAAGTATATACATCCTACTTTTGAAAATGATGTATAAATGTAACTATTTTAAACGTAGTTATTTTAAATTTAGTAATTGTGGGTTATGGATGAGTTTTGACATCCAACTTATCTCTGATTCCTTATTTCAATAAAGATATATACAAACTATTTAGCATAATATTTGCTTTAATGTCTAATGAAGAAAAGGAAGTAAATTGGACTTTAGCCTTTTCCTAATCAACCTTGGGAATCATAGGTAGCTTAAAAGCTTACACGAGATTAATCCAGCCAATTTACATTAAAAAAAATCTAGTTCTTGTTTGTAATAATAATATTTATTTCGTAATACTTTGTTCTGTCTCTTCAACTCGTAATATTTACTTACTATAAGAATCTCGATTAGAGGTGTAGTAACATGATCTCCTTTTCCCATGAGTGTTGACTATTATGAAACACAAATTATTGAGAAACAATTATGGAAGTAATATTGGCATTAGGATTATAAACCATATCATCTTTCAATATAGAAATTAGAACTATACATAGTAGTAAGTGGATAAACATTTCATAGAAACATGTGGGATATTGAGTATATGAGAAGTACAAATAGTAATGTGATTGTGGAAGAATTATTAAAAGGAAGAGCTATATCTTATATCTTATCTCATTGAGTAGTTGTTTGATTAATTTGATGTGGGAAAGGTATTATATGTTGGGATCAAATTTTTAAAAAAATATAGATGGTAGTATTTACTTTAATTTTATTGAATTGTTTATACCAATCAAAAGTATTTTTGGCTTGTTGGACTTTTTATATAAATGATATTTGTTATAATTTTTTGAATGGTGTGTATCAATCAAAAGTAATTTTGGATTATTGAACTTTTCATTATTTGCTTTTTATGCATAAATGAAAATTTTCCTTTTATAAAACTTATTGTACTATAAAACGTATTTTACATATTAATAAGTAAAAAAAAAATCATCAAAATGTTTTAAATTTTGTGATTCATACATATCTTGGAAAATGTCTTCTTGTTTTGAAGCAATTACAAATGGTGTAGTAACACAATTTACATAAACAATATAATCCTTAATAAGAAATTGGCATTGTGTTGATTCTCCCAAAGTAACTTCACTCAAAGGCTCGTGAGAAACTTAATCTTCTCCGTTAGACACATTCCCATAACTTAGCTTCTCAAGTTGAGATGTTTTTGTTATCACTCCCAATCCATCATATGGGTGTGCCCTAGAATTTGTTTTATTAGTTGGGATTTCCTTTTTTGCATTAGCATCCATTGTTGGAAAAATGAATTGGTGCTCACTTAAAGTTAAGGAGATGTCTAAATATTTGACGTTTTGGATCGAAGGGCAATTTTTAGCTGGAATCCGACATTTTTTAATTTTGCAAAATCGAAATTTAGCTGTTTTTTATCATGATTTCAATGGTATAAATGGATTCAACACCCTCAAAAAACCTTGCGACACCCAAAATTATAGAATTTAACAGTTGTAACCTGGATTTTAAAAAATTACGGCCAGATTTTTTCAAAATCGTGCCTTAAAAAATCATCTATTCCGACTCAAAGCCTAAAAATTTTAAACCACACGTAAAGTTAATATTTAAATGTTATAAAAAATATCGTTATGAATCTTAACGTTCAACATTGTTATGACTTCTTATGTCTATAAATTCTATCAAAGCTAACATATATTGAAAAGACAATAACATAATATATATTGAACACAATCAAGGTTTTGAGAAACCAAAACATACAAATGTATGAATAAGTATGTTACTCAAACTAATTTCTTGTATTTGATAAATACATTAGGTGAATTTCAAATAGAAATGATCCTAGACCAAGTTTCTCTAAATAACTTTAAGGATTGTATCTTTAATAATGAAATAATTTTTAGTATCTTTAATAACTCCGAAATGAGGTTAATGAAATCTCCTTCTTTTGTCCAAATTCACTTATTTTGATCTAACATGTTGGAGTGAAAATAATGTGAAAAAATATCCCAAAAAACAATAAGAGTACATATATAAAGTTTATAATAAACCAATTTTTATTGTCCAAATTCATACGTTTTTCATTTTCTACAATATTCTTCATTAATATAATCCAACGAACCTGGATATTTATACAAGATTTATATCTATGAATTTTAGCCAATAGGCCAATAACCTTTTCCTATGGAAGATAAAAACCCTTTTGTCATAATTAATAGAAACGTGGCTATATCATTCATTGGTATTAGTCAATTCCCCTACTTCCTATACAATCCACTATAGGTGAGGGGACATAGCGTTCTTGGCACTTTCTATTATGTTGGATCATCTTCATATGGAATATGAAATACATCACAAACCAAATGGCATAAATTTAACTCTGGCATAACTAGTCAAGAATTTTGTTGTAGAAACATCAAAATGCAGTAATATTTGATGTAACAAATCTACGCACATGACAACATATACCATTTCTCCTCACTAATAAATCCCACATCTATACCATGCTTTTGAGGGATTATCATGTCAGTGCTCCCAATCTTCATGGAATAGCTTGGGAATTCTGTTAGGAGTGTTTATGTTATCTATTTTAGTTTGTTTACTATGCATTTTTTTTTTAATGTTTTGGGGTTCTTTTTATTTTAGGGAGGTGGTGGTTTGTACATTATAATGTTTATTTTACTAGTACATAGTAGTTATGTGTGTCTTTTGCATGTTTCATTTACTAGTGTGTAATTCTAGTCTTTATGTTATTGTTAAAGCGGCTTGTAAATATTTGGTGATAATGTTTTTTTTAATACTAAATGATTTACTTGGATAAATTTCTTTTTTAATCATTAGGTTAATTTGTGGTTGCAGATATTGGTGTATTTATTGGTTTTCTCTGTGTCTGTGGCGGTGGTGTGTACGTATGTATTGAAAAGTGATTTTAATAACGGAGTCACTGATATGTAATGACCAACTACTTCATTCCAAAGATTGATATAATAAAGTTTGATGGAAACGATCCAATAACATGGATATTCTAGATAGAGAAATTCTTTAATCTACACCAAGTACATACTTTACAAAAGGTAACTATTGCATCCTTGTATCTAAATCCTAATTAAATTGAGTAACACCAATAAATTTGTGATCGTAAAAAATACTCTATTACCTCTTAGTTTGTATTTACAGATTGATTAATAACACATTATAAGCATATTGATAATGTTGTTTTAATACTAAATAATTCACTAGAATAAATTTCTTCTTTATCATCATGAATTTTTGGAATATTCACAATCTATGTTTCGTACTTAAATTGTGAATATTCTATAAAAACAAATAAAGGATTTTTCAATCACTTCAAATTTAAAGCTAAATATCATTAAAACTTATTACTACCCAATTTAGTATGAATATTCTCCTCCATCTCATCTTCCAAATTCCTTTTGAATCACGTAATTTGGATTGGACGCATCAATCAAAAGTTAGTTTATATCATTCATTGTGAATTTTACAACAATAATATTAAGAAATGTCATTCTTTTTTCAATCGATTTAAATTATATTTAAATTATCAAATAAATTATAAAATTTAATTATTTTAAACTATTTTTTGAATTTATATATATTATATATTTTTATTTTTATGTCAAATATTATAAACTATTAACTTATAATAATTCTATATATCTAAATATGTAAATTATTAAAAAATAGTCACAACTTATTGTTTTCTATAGTTGTTTTAAACTAAATATAATATATCTAATTTCAATGGATGTTTTGTATAGTTATTTTAAACTAAATACAGTATATCTAATTTGAATGAATTGGATCTCTTCGTATTTTTAAAAGTAGATATAAAATACCTAATTTCAATTGATTGGATCTCCTCGATTTTATGCCAAATCCATTGAAATTTATCCAAAGATATTAATGTATGTTTTAAACAATTGAATAAAACTTAATTTTACTGTTTAAATAAAAAATTATAGTTATAATATATGAAATCATTTATTTTAAAACAACTTAATGATATTTAAATTGAGGGTGTGATCATACTAACGTTAATGCACTGGATTCTATTAGAACTCCGCAGTTAAGTGTACTTGGGTTAGAGTAATATTGGGTTGGGTGACCTCTCGGGAAGTCTTAGTGTTGCACCCTTCACTCTTTTTTTTATCTGTGAGATGTAGAACAGTTGGTGGTGAGGTATGGTTAAGACACCCCCTAAGCGGAAAGGTCGTCAGTTCTAATCCCGCGGATACCAAAAAATCCAACCATGTTAAGAGTTGGTGCGGTCCAGGCCGGGTGCGATCCCCAGGTGATTTTGATGGCTTAGATACCCCTAGTTCACAGTAACTTGGCCAAAGACAAACTTGCTAATCAAGGAGATTCCACCACTTTACCAACTAAAAAAAATGATATTTAAATTGAAAAAAAAATATTATAAAACATATGTATTTAAAATAATAAAATTATTATGAAATTTATAAAAAATAAATATAATATTTTTAAAAAAGTATTACTTATATACAAAATACAAAGCATAAATATAAAAATATGGCTTATACAATAATAAGATATACATTATCTATTTATAATAATATTTCACTTAAAATTAATATATAAATTAAAAATTTAAATTTTAAAAAATATAAAATTATTATTAAAACGGCACTTTTTAATTAAATGATACTCTAATGAGATTAAAAAAATACCATTTATAATACATAAGAATCTAAACCTTAAATATCATAATTCATACATGTCAAAATAACAATCCATTATTTACTTATATTATTCCCTAACACTTGAAAATCCATATAACCTTGAAAATCCATATAACCCAATGAATGGGTGATCTTATATGTTATAGACGTCAAGATACACATTTTATGTTTGATAATTCATAATGTCACTACATATATTATGTTTGACCATTCATAGTATAGAAGAATTATTGTAGTTTTGTGAATTAATTGTAATTATAAAACATGGAATTTATGATGTAACCATAATTGAGTGTGAGGATAATTATAAATAAACACATGTTTAATACAATAAATATGTGAAATTGTTTGACAATTCATAATGTTATTATATAGAAGAATTAATTGTAGTTTTGTGAATTAATTGTAATTATAAAACATGGAATTTATGGTGTAATCATAATTAAGTGTGAGGATAATTATAAATAAACACATACTTAGATGTGGGTGTCAACTTGGATCAAAGGGGACGGGACAGGACCCACTCCACACCTAGCCCTAGTAGAATGACACAACCCCTTGCAGACGTCATTGATATGATGATGGGGAGCTCAGACATTTAATATGCCAGCCCCCAAAGTTGCCTCCGCCACCCTGGACTCCATGAAGTTGAACTTCAAGTGTGCGAGGGCAAAGCTCATGGCTCTAGGCACAAGGATGATCAATTCTAAATTCATTCTCCCAGTTCATTATGCACAAGGCACTAGGCTTATCCACCCTGCCCCCTGGTTCACAAATCTCTGCAGCAGCTCCCCCACTGTTATCATCGCAATGGGCAGAAATAGAGGTGGCAAGACCAAGAACAAGCAAACAGAAGAAGCCACTGAGGAGAGCACCCTGCGAAAAGGCTACGGCCCTGAGGTTTCCATTCCAATCCGCCTCCTGCTGGATAATTGGGAGGCTCGCATTACAGCATACACCATGAACGACCTGGAACATGCTTGGGATCCATATTGGCTAGTAAAAAACATGATGGGGCAAATGATGGAGGATATGCAAACTAGCTAGGCCTCTGCAAGGTATGCCACCCATTCATTGCGTGCCTCTCTACCCAATTGGTCAGCCACTTTGGGCATGCTGGAAGCCACGCAAGGGTGGGAAATGTACACACCCACTCGGCCTTTTTCGCATCTTCTTCACTCGGGCAGCACTACCCCCAGTTCCTCCTCTCGACGTGGGCGTGGTTCCTCCAACATCCTAATTGGCCTGAACCTGCAACATATTGGAGGCTGCTCTGGAGAAAAAAAGGGTCGCAAAGACCCCCTGACCACCAAGGACAAGCAACGGTCTCCCTTCCCCATTCCTAACACCCTCGGGCCTATCTTGGCCAAAAGAACCAGGAACGAGCAAGCTGGTATTACGAACATCATGCCAAGGAAATCAGGCCCCCTGCCCGTCAAGCAACCTGTTCAAGACATTTGTCACACTGCCAAGGCCACCTCAACACTGGGATAGCTGCAGCAACGTTGAGAACTGAGGCATTGCTCCCTGATCAAATATGGAAGGACTTTGTGGAATACAGCTGCCCCATCTTGGAGGAGAAGCCTTCTACCACAGACTAAGAAGGTTTTTTTTTTTTGCACTATCTTTTTGCCTGCATATTTTTATACGGCCTCGACACTTTTGTATAACTGGTTATCAGCCTATATGGCTCCAAACTTTCAGCAGTTTCATCCTGCTCTGGCCTACTTTTGCCACTCATACACATGAACAAACTTTTTTTTTGTTCTTCTTTTTCATCAGCACTTTGCTAAGACATGGTTGGCACCATAGGGTAAGACCACCAAGGACTGTAACTTTCACTGTATTTTTACTCTTTTAATATAATTTGCATCTTTTTATAAAAAAAAATTATAAATAAACATATGTTTAGTACAATAAATATGTGAAATTTGTTTGGAGGAGTTTTACTTCTTTTCAATAATTTTTTTCCTTATATAATTTTTGTATTCTTTATGATTACCATTAAGAATCTTCATAATCCTTCTTATCTTTTTAATTAAATGTTTATTGATCTAATTTCTATATTTTGAAACTTCTTTCTTAGTAAATTTTAACTATCATATCAATATTATCTTCATTTGTACATACAAATATTATCTTCATTTCTACATAATGTTAGTTCATCTCATAAAATTCATGTCTGCACATTCTTTTGGCTAAACTCCCATAACCTATGTGAGATTGTTTTACTTTACAACAACTTTGATAACAACACATTCTTTTGGCTAAACTCCCATAACCTATGTGAGATTTTTTTATTCTTTATGATTACCATTAAGAATCTTCATAATCCTTCTTATATTTTTAATTAAATGTTTATTGATCTAATTTCTATATTTTGAAACTTCTTTCTTAGTCAATTTTAACTATCATATCAATATTATCTTCATTTCTACATAATGTTAGTTCATCTCATAAAATTCATGTCTACACATTCTTTTGGCTAAACTCCCATAACCTATGTGAGATTGTTTTACTTTACAACAACTTTGATAACAACACATTCTTTTGGCTAAACTCCCATAACCTATGTGAGATTTTTTTTTATTGATTCCTAAATCTACTCCCATAATCTATGTGAGATTTTTTTTATTGATTCCTAAATCTTTTTCTCTAGTTTGTTCCTCCATAAATGAAGTTATCTAGATTTGTTCCTCCATAAATCAATTTATCTAGGTTTGTTCCTCCATAAATGGATTTCTCTAAATGTGTTCCTCCATAAGTGAATGTGTATAAAAAGACTATAAAATTCTATGTGTTATATTGTATTGAGGTTAAACATATGACATATTTCTCCATCAAATGTGTATAAAAAGATTATAAAATTCTATGTGTTATATTGTATTGAGGTTAAACATATGACATATTTCTCCATCAAATGAATGTGTATAAAAAGATTATAAAATTGTATTTGTTATATTGTATTGAGGTTACACATGTGACAAAACATATTTTATTTAGTGGGGATAAGCCAATGCCATTACTCTTTCATATCACATGATTACAACATGTACTTATAATAGAAGTTGATAGAGTATGTAACCTGTTATTATACTGAGCTTTCAATATCCGTCCTATTCCCGTTATATCAAACATAGTTACATTACTGGAACACAAGTAACATCTAGTTCAGCTTGATGCTTACTTACTAACATGATGGCATTTTAATTTGAGGGATCCTTGCAGCAAAGCTTCTACATATTGCACTTTTACATTTCTAAACACTCGAGATCTTGACTACGTGTGATTGGGAAACAACCCTCCAAATAATATTGCCATGATCTTTTGTCATTAGCCACAAACCACAAGTGCATTTATTATTTTAGTTTAGTTTAATAATTAACCAATGATAATAAGTGATTTCAATGAATTCTAATTTGTTTTCATAGTGTTTGTAACTTTATTATGGGATTTAATTTGTTTTATAGTAATTTGTTTTTATGGTGATTGTAACTTATTATTATTATGGAATGGTTAATAGTTGTATTTATTATTTTATTTTATACTTTAATAATTAATAAGTGATTTTAATTTGTTTTTATGGTAATCATAACTTATTATTTTGAGATGGTTAATATTAATTTAGTTTATTTATTTTATTTTAATATAAATTTGATTAAAAGAGTAAACAATTTTGGGATTCTAAGTTGATGATGAATAAAAATGTAAGTTTCTGTTTTTTTATTTATCTTTATCGTAATGATTTTGAATTAATCTTTTATTTATAAAAAAATATTTGATGGAGAAATGCTTCATTTTTGTTTTTTTTGTATTTGTAACTAGTGAGACAACCAACCCTAAAATAAACCCAAATACCTTTACTGTGAAGTTTAAAGTACTCAACAACTCAAGTTAGACCACCAATATAACTTTGAATTAATCTTATATCCATATACCTTGATATTTTAGTCCCTTAATTAACAAGAAACCCATCATAATCTTCATTGGATTTCTGAAAAAAAAAACACCTCTCTCATTTTCTTCATAAATTATATTCATTATTCATATAATAAAACATAATATTGTATGATTTAAAATGTTCCATTTTCATATTCTAATGTCAAATTACTCTCCATAAAACTAAAAAAAAAATATTTTCAAATAAAAATACCAAAAATACATTTACACATAAATTTCTTAACTTAAATGACATTAAACCTACACAATAATCAATCAAATAAAAGATCTATGAGTACTAAGTGCATACCATTCAAATATTCTATATTTTCACATAGATAAACAATAGGCATTATCAACACACATTCAAACTAGCTAACATACACACGTGCATACATTCAAGGCTGTCAAAGTAATAAACAACTATATTTTTCTTGTGTAGCCCATGTACCAATGTTTAGTCCGCACTCTCCCTTTGCAATGGCTCTGGTTAGGGTTTGGGGGGAGTTGGTTGTAGTATTCTGCAGGAATGGGTTGAAGATAATGGTGGAAGAGGCATTTTTATAAGTAACTACAACTTGGAGTCAAGATGGTTCATTTGAACTATCCTAGTACCAACCAAGTATAAAAAAAGTGGGGAATATTTGGTGCTCGTTGGTTGCTTATGAAACATCTGCTTTTGCATGTTGTCTTCAGTTTATTTGGTGGGGTCTGGTTTATTTTTAGCATTTTTTCCATTGATAGATTTGCCCTTGTTCTGCTTGGATTGGTGGGCTCCAGGCAAGTTTTTCAGGACATTTTGCAGGGTGGTTTTCACCTTATTTGGCGGCCCTATACTTAGTGTATTTTAGGGTGGACAGTTGTCATTCCTGATTGTTGTTCCTAGGCGTGGGACACGTATTTGGTTGATTTTGATAGGTGCCCGGTCACTATGGTTCTATTGGGTCACCATACTGAGGCCTTTGGTTTTGTTTCTCATGTTGCCGGTGTACGTGAACACTCTCAGCCGGAATAGGGTGATACTGTTCCTGGGGATTTGGTGGACACATGTGCTCGGGCCCATAATCCTACCCCTGATGTGGATTGGCCTGGTCGTTTCAAGGGTAATAAGGCTCGTAAACGCAGACAGTCGAAGACACTGAAGGTGCGGGAAGGTTTGGATCGATTTACTATTCCACTTGAGACCAATCTTGAGCGTATTGAAATGCTGGCAACTAGGGCCATTGTTTGGAGATTGGAATTCACGGCTGGAGACTAAAAGGAGTTAGTGGAGTGGGTCAGAAAATTTTGGATGCCCATCGTGGGGGATTTTCCAAGGGTTCTCCAGCTTATTAATGGTTGGATCATGTTTATTTTTTACAGGCCTGAGCAGTTGATTTAGTTCTGAAACGCTTTTGGTGTTTCAAAGAAGGTTCTCTTTGTCTCAAAAAGTGGCACCTGGCTTTTGACCCATTAAAGGAAAAGTAGGGTCTCCGTCATTTATGGCTTCTAATCCCTAGTATGCCAATAGAACTGTGGACGGAGAACATTCTTATGGGCATTGCTAATTTAGTGGGGAAATTCGTTAGATTGGTCAACAGTTCTCTCTATGGATACGGCAGGCGGTTTGCGAGAGTGATGGTCGAATTTGAAATGGAGAGGGGTCTCCCAGCGGAGGTTGAACTAATATGGGGTTCCAAGGTCTGGAGGCAGCGACTGGATTATTTCCGGGTTCCTTTCCGGTGTTTCCTGTGCCAGCAAACAGGTCATATTCGTTCACACTGTCCTCAAATACTCTTATCTGCCCATCCTGATAAGACTCGGACATCTACACATGCCTTTGATAATAAACCAAAGGTGTAGCCTGTGGGAGCAATGGAGAGACTTCCAGTATTGGGTAATTCAAATATCCCTTCCTTTCCCACCTTTCCTGATCTTTCAACTGATGAATTGGATGTGATCCTGGATGTGAAAGCTATCCTGGACAGGAAGATTGCCTCGGGGGATATTGTTATGAAGTTAGATACCCCAGGGGGGTTCGCACCTTTGCCGAGGGAGGATACACTGTCGGTGAAATAGAGGGCTTGTCGAGACCTTTTTGGGGAGGGTTCTAAGCTGGTGGATGATGTTTTAGTCTCTAATTCCCTTTTTGATTTGAGTCGTAGCACGGATTGTTTGGATGGGGCTAAGGAGGGGGGGTTTTGCTGAACCAACAGTCTCTTGTGTAGGGGGTTTATTCCTTTGAAGATACTGTGCTATTGGGGGAAGCAGGGTATGGGGATTCTGCTGATAATGGTTCGATTACTCCACTGCCTATATTCTCTAAAAATCCCTCTTCTAATCATGTTGTTCAATCGATCAATACAGCTAGATTTCAAAATGTGACTATTAGAAAATCTCGGAAGCTTGGTAGGAAGGGTGGTGGTTGGGGTGATGATGATGATCGGAGGCATACTACTATTTCTGAGAGACTGGATTTGGTAGAGGGTGAGTTGGGAAATAGGGTGAGTTCACGGGGGGTTCACTAGTGAGGCAATATCATATCACGTCCATTCATATTGGGGGGTTGAATACTCTTAAAAACCTCAAAAATATATTGCCCCGTATTAAGGGATCAAGGGGTTTTTTTTATTTGACATAGTAATATAAATATTGGGGGTTATTTTATTTGGAAGTGTTGAGGAATAACCTCCAAATCGTGGGATGGATTCATACGTCCAAATCACGGGCTCAATTCATACCCACCTAAGACTTAAGGACCTTCCATTTTTATTTGATATTGCTTATGATCCTATGTTTTGAATAAATTTGATAATAGTGTGCCAATGATAATATCGATGGAAGTCTCTTTGGATTATTGTCCTTGAGCAATGTAACATCCCGATAATTTCATAAAAATTTTAAAAAAAATTATACCAGCATTAAATGTTAAAATTGTGATTGCGGAAGTAATAAATGCTTGTTAAGGCAGTATTAAATAATAAAGTCATTAATGTATATAACAATTTAACTACTATGTCCTTTTAACTAATGATGCTTTAAGGCAGTGATGTGTCTTACCTCCATAAAAATGATTACGACACTAATTTGTTTGTAGTTGTAATAACTGAAATTTCAAAACAATATAAGACAGAGTTCTCCTTGACAAGGTACTGACAGTTTTAATTTCGGGATGGTGATGAAAGGGTTCCTGCGAGGTGCCCCGAGACTTACTTAGCTAATTAGCTAAAGCATTTGTACCTGTCCTTCTTGCGAATATTCGCAGGTAAGGATAACAATGACAAAACAATGTTTAAGAGTATATTTTCCAATTAGTCGTCTTATTTGGTTAAAGAAATTATAAGTACCTCCTTGTTTCAGGTATGGAATTCTATCCAAGTTCTAAATGTATTATTTCGAAAAAAAATACAAGTTGCAGAAGTTAATAATATTTAAACAGGGTTCAAAAGTACATTATCTTGGTAGAAATATCTATGCTTAAAAATCTTAAGATTAATTACTAGATTTGAAAAATGAATTGCTAATATGATTCTGCCAATATTTTCCAATTCATGAAACCTTTTACTACCAAGTGAAATGATTGATGGACAAATTCAATTTGAACTTTATTCCTTTATTATAACATCAAGTTTCACTTACTATTTCAATGCTTGGTATTTTATTTAAGATAACTATGGTAGCTTCTACTTTCTCCATTTATAATTTATATATATATGGATATAGTCTTGATATTTATAAAGTCAAAATCATATTTTATTTAAGAACATAATACAATATAAGTGTGGACCCTTTTTAACTATAGGGTGAACCATTCTAATGTGATATTGGTGCATTATTATAATAAACAACTTTTATATGGTTTATTGTAATAATATTACAATGTACCGATACTATTTTCTAACCTAAGTTCTAACTATCTAAATCTTATATGCATGCGATTATTACCAATACAAACTTTTGATTTATGTAATCATGCATTCGATGGTTAATACCATAGCGATGAAGCGATATACAATGCAATCCTGACCTTACTCTATGTATTGATAATGAACGACATTACACCAAGCATTAAATATGACACTGGTAAGGAAGTGACAGTCATTAATGTCGCTGCTGCATCGATCGATGGTGTCTCGTCCAAACATTAATGGTTCTGAACCAACTCTTTAGTGGAGTGTAATGTTGTCTATCCACGTTGTCAAACCACGTGAAGCCTGGTTAAAATGTGACTTACGAAATCGAACTATGCGTAGTGAACAAGCAGCTCTCCTCCGAACTGTACATGGGATTGACTCCTTGGCATGCAGCGTTGGCATTGTCGTAGCTGTTACAATAAATGAGGTATTTATGTTATGGTTTCCCGATTCTCAAAGCATCAGGCTGTCACCTTCTCGGTCGTCGATCACAATAGATCTGGTTCGTTGAATGATAAACCCTAAATTCTCGTTGTAAGTAATGCTGGAGGGTTTCTCAGTCTTCACTTTCACGTTTTGGAGTTAGAGTGTGAGGCCGACACGCTGCTAAAACTTAGGGTTAGCAAGTTTGCTTGGAGTTTGGAACCCGCGACCTCTGCGTTATTTCAATGGTGTTTTGCAGACCTGTAAGTGAATGCTCAGTAGTTGATACCATGACCTTGGTGTGGTTTCTATTTCAGGGTGAAAGTCTATTTTTACAGTGCTGGGGTTGGATCTTTGGCCTTTCCACTCAAGGTAATACGTCTTTATGTTCCATCATTGAAATTTGAGTTTTCATAAATCCTTTATTTTGATTCATTCTAATTTATTTAGATGTATGTTTCACTTGCAAGGTCAATCAAAGGTCTAACATCCAAGCTTGCTGGACAAATGAACGTTGAGGACTCCGCCGTCCTGGTAAGTCTCGGGTTCATCCATAACCCTGGACTCGTCGGAAGTTAAAACGTTCTACTCAGTAAAAGAGTTAGGTTAATCCGTAAGCAATGATAATGTTTAGACTGAGTTTTTGTGTTGCCGAGGCTTCAAGCCTGCATTGTAAACTGAAAATATTTTACAATGGAACTACTGTACCGGTACGATGAATTCGTAAACTTTGATTCTTATATAGACCATTTCGAACCCTTCCTTATACCAGCGGACGGTAGGGACCTAGAATCAACCGGTGTAATCTGACGGATGCTTCAACTAATTGTGAAATTGCCACGGATTCTACTATTGCAGCAATGGAAACTACTATTCACCCACCTGCTTTTGTGAAGCCCCAATACTGTGGGAAAATCCTTATTAATTACGATGTTTAATGTAGAGGTCAAATCAAGGACGGAGATGTCATGGATAGGGTTTCCTTATGTGAGTGTAAAAACATTATAGTAAGAAGAGATGCACTAAAATGGTGGTATTCATTTTCACGTAGCTTGGCTCTGTAGACAAATCCCAAAAGCCTTTCATTAGGGTCCAGAAACTTGAGCTTTCTTAAGGGCTGGCTTATTTGGATTATGCCTTACTTTCCTTCCTAAAAGTAAAGGTGACTTTAAAGGTGCTGGGGGAACCCTCGTTAGATATGGTGAAATATGAAAAGAAAGGGCTCGCGCACATACGAATAAAAGAAGAGCCCGCCCGGATTGAACCGGAAACTCCCGGCCCAAGCACACTAAGACGATATCATTAGAGATTACAAACTAGCCGTTATAGTACTAATTATTACTTAACATATTCCTTGTTTGCAGACATGAAGCGGGCGGATAGAACCAGCCTTGTATTGGATCGTCTCAGACTCTCACCTAGCTCATATGTCAAGTCGAAAATTATGCTTGCACCTTATACGTACTATAGATGATAAGTACGACTTACTTTATATACTATATATGAGGCAGCTGTACTTAGTAAGTAGATTTCTAGATTAATGAGGTGACTATATATGGATCAAGCTATAACTCTATCCCAGCATTTATTTGTAGGGAGGTTGGAGAGACAGGTAATTGCATGCTGGTGAGTGCGAGTGATCTTCCGTTCCAATTATTTAGTAGGATACAACTTGCGAATTAAGGACAGGAATCTCCCTTTCCCGGAAGATCGAGCTTGCAAACGAGTGCAGTTGTGGCGAGTTAACTTATAGTGCTTTTTGAACATATCCAAGAGCCCTTGAAACGGTTAAGTGCCCCTATCTTGTTGTGTCTGATCAACGTTGAGTGCATCTATTGCATCTATCTCCCCCAACTTTGACCTATTCCAATCTATTGAAGGCGAGCTCACCCTATTATTATATAAAAGAAGGCGAATGCAAGCGGCAAGCTATCTTAGTAAACTAGCGAACATAGGGCTCCTGTTTGTTACAACTTGATAATATGATATAAAGGGGGTGTTAAAAATGGGTTGATAAAAATGGATACCTACAATATTTAGTGAAACTAGGGGTTTTCTTAATTGGAAAGGCATATTGGGAGGGGGGTTCAACAATACAATTTTAGGATGCATTTTCCAATATTTAGTGAATTTAGGGGTATTCTTTAATATCACGCGAACGATCGTGCTATGCAACAAGTTCATTGAGTGAACCCCCCGTGGGTGAGTTGGGGCATTCTGAGAATGTTGGGGGCCTTGGAGCTGTATCCCCCTTGGATATGGTTCCTTAATGTCCATTTGTGCATTGAACATCCGTGGTTTGGGAAGGGTTGTGTGAGTTAGGGCCCTTACAAACCTTATCACTACTACTCGTCCTGGTATTATTCTTTTGCAAGAAACCATGTGTGAGGATATGATTGCGATCTCTAAAATTGTTGGCATTCTTAGGGGTTGGGAAGTCTCTGCTATTAGTTCCAATGGGATGTCAGGTGGTCTGTTGGTTGCATGGGATCCAAGATACTATTCTTTTGAGGTGTATAAGACAGTTTGGGGAATACTGTTGGAGGGTTTATGTAGATCAAATGATTTGCATCTGTCTATTCTAAAATGCTATACCCCCTACAAGAATCGTGTATACTTTTGGAATGGTTTGCAGGTTTCTGATCTCTTGAACAGAGATAACTTGATTGTGGCTGGCGACTTAAACTTCACTAGGTTGGCCCACGAAATTTGGGGGTTCAATGTGAAGATGGATGAATTGGAAAACTACTTTTTTGAGTTTTTAGTTAACAATGACCTGATTGATGTCTGCACAGGTGCTTTTTCCCCTACCTGGTCCAATGGCAAAGGTGGTCATGACAATATTCTCAAAAGATTGGACAAGTTTTTGTTTAAAGCTTCTTTTCTGGAGTCATGCAGTCGGTACCAATCTTGGGTTGGAAAAGATAAGATTTTGGACCATTGGCCCGTATTTCTGCAACTTGATGACTGTGTCCCTTAGCAAAATTCCCCTTTAAGTTTGATAGCTCATGGCTGTCCAATGCGGAATTTGTACATTTTTTTATTGATGTCTAGACAAATTCCATTGTTGATGTGAACTTAAATCCTATCGACCAGTTTTGTTCGAGGCTGAAGGAGCTAAAAGGACACGTTACCAAATGGATTCATCACAGGAAACAGTTGGAAAGGCAGTATTTAGTGAAAGTAGAATCTCAGTTGCAGGTGCTTTACTCATACATTCTGGAGGCTCCTTTAGATAGTGATAGTTTCGAAATGTTGAAGAAATTGGAAGGTGAGAAAGAAGGTATACTTTTAAGAGAAGAGAAGGAGTGGCGACTGAAAAGTTGGGCACTTTGGGTGAGTTTTGGTGATAAGAATACGAGATTATTTCATACCTTTGCTTCGGTCAGGAGAAACAAAAACACGATTTGGAAAATGGATGATGAAAGGGGGAATGAGATTTCTGGGGTGAAGGAACTTCAGACATTGGCTATGAACCATTTTTGCAATGTCTATTCTGATGATAAAGATTGTGACTTGTTATCTCAGCTGCAAGTTGCTCGTCTTTATCCCAAATTTTTCAATGATAAAGAGGCTAAAGATCTATGCATGGAGATTACCTTAGAGGATGTTGAAAGCACACTTAAATTATTTGCAAAGGAGAAGACCCTCGGGCCTGACGGCTGGTCAGTCGAGCTATTTCTGCATTTCTTTGACATCATGGGTGAGGATATTTTTAAGATGGTGGAGTACACTAGGATGCAAGGTTACATCTCGGGTGCCTTAAACTCTACGTTTATCACTCTTATTCCGAAAGTAAATGACCCTAAATCCTTTGGAGACTTTAGGCCTATTTCTCTTTGTAACCTTGCTTATAAGGTTGTGTCTAAGATTATTGTTGGTCTCCTAAAGCTTGTTTTTTCAAAATTTATCACTCCTAAGCAATTTGGATTCTTACAGGATCGTCAAATTCATGATGCTGTGGGCATCACACAGGAATTACTTCACACCATCAAGAGTAAGAAGTAGAAAGCTATTTTGCTTAAGATGGATTTAAAGAAGGCTTATGATAGATTCAGTTGGGATTTTCTAAGGCTTGTTTTGATACAAATTGGCATCCCGACACTTGCTATAAAGTGGGTAATGGTCTGTGTGAATACTTCGAATATTGCTGTGCTTGTAAATGGTGCTCCCACATCCTTTTTCAGCTACTCCGGGGGAATCTGACAGGGATGCTCATTGTCTCCATTTTTATTCCTTCTGGTTATTGATGGACTCAGTCGGTTAATCAAGCAGGCTCAGCAGGAAGGTAAGATTAAAGGGCTGAAAATTTCTAAATATTTATACCTTACACATGCTCTCTTTGTGGATGATGTATTAATAGCATGTAATGAAACGGTGGAAGAATGGAGGATATATCAAGGCATTATTGATCCTTTTTGCAAAGCATCAAGTATGAGGGTCATCCTGAAAAAGTCTTGTCTATATGAGAATCTTGTCGGGGATGACAGGTTGTGTTGACACAGGGTCTTTCGACAGGGGTTCACTCTGTCGTCAACAACACCAACAACCCCTTATTCACCGGCCCAGAAAGGAGTTACCCTTCCCAACAACATCTGCGAAGCAGGTGAGGTCTCACCCGAGGCGGATAAGGGTGCTACAGGAACCAAGCTTCCGTAGTTACAAAGAAGATACGAGTGCATTAACCAGAGATCACAATCATTCTCTATAGTTCAATTATTCGCATCAAAACACATTAGCATTAACAAACAACATATTCACATAAACCAATAGAGAACCTTTAGATAACCCATTATTGCATCATAACATAACACCAGAATTCACAACCGAACATCTTCATTCATTAACATCTGTGGAAAACCCGTTGCAGAGATATTCAAAACATAATATCGCAAGTACAATCAAACTCAAAAGATCATATTAATCTCCTCCAAACTTTCCCTCTTAAGCTTACAATATCTTTGTATTTGTATGCTTCTATCCTATTACAAAAATGGCCCATTTTGGCCGACTTATCAATTAATTATTCTAAGCTATTCTTGCGCTTCCTTAGACTTCACGGTAATTCCCTCTTTCATGGGATTTTGGCTTTCGTGCTTGTCGGCTTCCGCACTTCCTTCGGATCTATCCTGTGCCAACAGGCCCCCAACACAAACTTGTGGCTCGTCCTGAGCCACCTCAAGCAGACTCTACTGTCGTGCGCCCGTCTTGGACTGTGCTCGGTCTCTGAAACTGTTCTTGCTGTCTGGAACTCGTTGTTGTGTTTTTCTTATCGCCGTCCATTGGGTACTGGTTCGTTGTCATGTACTTCTTGCGCTCAGCTGCCAGTCCCTTGGAACCTTCATCATCTACCTCTTCGGCCGCTACCACCCTACGGAAAAGTTCATCTACGTCACCAAGGTGGAAGATAGTCCGACTGCTCCGGCACATCTGTTTCGCGCCCTGGGCATCCTTCTACCAGGGCTATGGGGCCTTTACTCCTGGAATTCTGGTGGTCCTTGGGACTACGAAGCTTCGCACTTCTGCCACGTACTTAGACATGTTGGATGATACCTCAACAGTGTTTTCCCAAAGTCTCTGTGCTGCTTCCCTCACTGGTTGTGTATGGATGCTCGTCATTCTAGCTCTCAGTGCACCTGGTGTGCTGCCATGCGAAATGAAATGAACCATTTCCACAACCTCCTTGGAAGTCCCTATTCAACTAACTATCTAATCAACTTGTAGCATTTAGTTTCCTGAATGTTCTCTCCCTATTCATTGATACCTTGATGTTCTAGCGGCCTCCTCACTCAGTATTTATGCTTGTGCTTCGTTTATGCGGGATCGGTTACCATCATCATTCGTACAATCTCGGCCCTCCTTTTGCGGTTCAATTGTCCTTTCCCTTTATCGTCGGCTGCGGTCGCATGCTCGGATGCGATTCGATCATCATTTCCTTCGTCGTCTTCTGGTGATGCATATCTGTGGTCGCGTGCTTAGGTGTGGAGTCACACATGCAGCGTGGACCTCCACACGTAGTGGTGACATGCAATCTGACTGACCGCCCCCTCTCATTCTACTGTCCTGGTCAGAGGCTAACTGGCCTTCATGTCCTCGCGTTTGTTCAATTCTTGCTCCCCATTTTTTTTTTTACTGGGTCGGATCACCTCGATAGAGCTTTAGCCTATTATCGTTCACCATGCGAGGCAACAATACCCCATCTAGGGTCTGTAGCCGCACTGCACCACCGTTGGTGACAAAATTGATGATATAGGGTCCTAACCAGTGCATTTGTAGTTTACCCGGGTGTTTCGCAAACTTGCTATCGTATAACAGCACCGTGTAGCCTTTCTGAAAGTATCTCTGCTTAATGTGACGATCATGCCATGCTTTCTGGTGATCCTTTTCAACCTGCTGGTGGAATCCTGTGATGAATCGATCTTCTTCTAAGTGTACTAATTGTTCTATTCGTTCTTCCAACCCACTGTCATCGCTCATATCTGTGGCAACTGCAATACGCAAACTTGGAACGATGTATTCCATCGGCATAACCGCTTCCTTACCGTAGACCAATTTGAATGGAGTTTGGCTGGTTAATCACTTGCATGTGGTTCAATAGGCCCAGAGAATCGCTAGAATTTTAAGGTCTCAATCGTCTTGATTTGTGTTGCATACTTTTGTGAGTGTGTGTTCCAGGATTTTGTTGAATGCCTCTACTGTCCCGTTTGCTTGAGGGTGGTAAGGAGTACTCTTCTTATGCTGAACCTGAAATTCCTCCGTTAGTGCTGCTATTGTCTTGTTCACAAAGTGCACCCCTTGATCACTTAGTAAAAGTTTTGGGCATCTGAATCGGGTGACCACGTTGTCGAAGAGGAATCTGGCAGCTGTTGATGCAGTACAATCCTTGACTGGCGCAGCCTTCGCCCAACGTGTCAAATATTCTGTTGCGGTTATGATGTAGCGTGATCCGATGCGTTTTCCTGGAGGGTTAATGGGCCCTACAAAATCTACCGCCCATTTGTCGAATGCTTGCAGCTTAACCTAGGGTACTAATGGCATCTCGTCCCGTCTCGATGGTTTCCCTGTGCGTTGACAGACGTCGCAGGTTTTGGCATAATCAGTGGCATTGTTGTGCATGGTTGGCCACCATAGCCCGGCTGTCAGAACCTTTTTTGCATTGGCCCAACCTCCATAATGTCCTCCGACAATGCCATCATGTGCCTCAGCTAAAATCCGTTCCTGCTCGTGTGGGAGAACATAGCGGCGTAATATCTCGTCGGGGCCCATCTTGTACAATTGTCCTGTGATTAGTTGGAAGTCCGCAACCTTGACAACTAACTGCCTCTTTTGATTGGTGGTGAATTCCTCTGGTGCCTTTCCTGTTGCTAGGAACTGAATAATTGGTTCGTAGTAGTCGTCGACCATTTCAACTCTGAATAGCTAAGCGTTTGGTAATCCTTCGTCGATGCTTCGCGGTTCCTCCCCTGATTCGATCCTTGACAAGTGGTCTGGTCCTGCATTCAACCATCCTGGTTTCACGATGATCTCAAAATCAAATTCCTGAAAGAGAAGTAGCCATCGGCAAATCCCCCCCCCCCCAACACAGGCTTGTTCACCAAGTACTTCAGCGCTGAATGGTCGGTGAACATTTTGAAGTGGCCCCCTAAAAGATAATGTCGGAACTTTTGTAGGGCGTAGACCATCGCTAGTCCTTCTCATTCAGTGGTTGTATAATTCTTTTATGCTGTCGACAGCTTCCTACTTGCGAAAGCTATCAGATGGTCGATGTCACCTTCACCTGGTTGGGCCAAGATAACACCGAGTGCGATGGACGACGCGTCAACATGGACATGAAACTCTTTCTTCCAATCTGGAAAGGCAAGGATGGATGCTTCCACCATCTTTGTCTTCAAAACGTCTAAGATCTTTTGGCATTCTCCGTTCCATTCGAAATTCGCATCCTTCTTTAGTAGTTTCTCCATAGGTGTTGTGATTGCGGCGTATCCTCTGATAAACTTGCGGTAATAGCCTATGTGGCCCAATGTCGCCCTGAGTTTCTTAACTGTTGTTGGTTGTGGAAGGTAAAAAATGTGGCAATCTTCGCTGGATCAACTAACAGGCCCTCCTTGTAAACAATGTGTCCCAGTAATATCCCAAATGGGGCACATAAGATGCATTTCTTCAAGTTAAGAGATATATGGTGGTGACGACATCGTTCTAGCATCAGTCTGAGGTTCGCAATGTGGTTCTTGACTAGTCCATATACTGTCCAATCATCCATGTATACCACGAGAAATTTATGGATATAGTCTTTGAATGTTGCAACTACCAGTCGTGAGAATATTGCGGGGGCATTCTTCAGACCAAATGGCATCACTGTATAGTGGTAACACCCCCATTCCGTAACAAACGTGGTCTTATGCCTATCCTCCTTCGCAATCCTAATTTGGTGGTAGCTTGAGAACCCATCCGTAAACGAATAAATTTCCTGACCGCCAACTCCTTCGAGTACTTTGTCTGTGAATGGTGTCAGGAATGGGTCATGTAAACTGGCATCGTTCAACTTCTGTAGGTCGACACAAATTCTTACTTCACCGGTTTTCTTATCTTAGACGACCATCGGGCTAATCCATTCCGACTCTTCGACTGGTTCAATAATGTCGGCTTCCAGCATTCTCTCAAGTTCAGCCTGTACTCGTTCCTTGTGTCGTAGGTTTAAACGATATGGTCTCTGTTTAACCGGCTTCGCACCAGGTTTCAAGGGAATCTTCCACCGAGGTCCCCGGAGATTCCCTTCATTTCTGAGAATTTTGTTGGGAACAAGTCCTGAAACTCGTGTAGCAGATCTGTCATATTCGCGATAGTCAATTCGTCCCAATAATCTCTAATGCTCGCAAATTTCGGGCTTCCTTCCGATCCGATGTTTACCTTCGTAATCTCCAGCGGCTGGTTGTACTTGTCGGATGGCAGCTTAAGTGCCTTCATGTTGCAACTGCCTTCAAACTCCGGCACATATGTGGCTCTTGGGTCACCGTCATCATCATTCGGTTCTCCTAAGACGTTGTAGCATTCCATCATCGTTTCAGGGGTCATGGTCCATCGGAGTTCTGACAACTGCACCGTCGGTTCTATCTCAAAAATCTTCTTCTTAATTGCCTGCAATGCATTATGGATGAAGGGATTTTCATCTGCAAAGGAGAATGTTTGGCTGAAGCCAATTGTTAACTGATCCCAAGAAAGTGTACCGAGTCGCAGCTCCGTCACGACATACCAACTCCATGGTACTTCATCCAACATATACACGAAGGCATGCACCCACTCCTGTTTCGGTCATGCTGCCCATTGGTGCTGACAAGCCTTCACATGTTCATTTGGGTTACCCTGGCCATCGTATCTTTGTCCGTTCCATGTTGCGGTGTCACCGAAACGTACCTCCAAGAGGAATCTGTTGGACACACCGAGCACACTGAGAGGGGGGGGTGAACAGTGTGTATAGCTTTTTATTACTTTTTCAACTTTAACAATCATCAACTGCTTCTTCAATACATCATTCATTAATGTATTACCACATTATCATTATATCATTAGCATTATTAACAATTACAGCTCATCATCACCTATCATCATATCATCATCACATAGGAAGCATAGAAAAACACAGTACACAAGATTTTTACGTGGAAACCCAATTCCTGGGGGAAAAACCACGGAAGCCTTTATAATAATAATTTACCAGCAACTACTGGAAGGAGGCAACAACCCCCTTTGTTACAAAGACTTCAATTCTCCAGCTACAACTGGAAGGAGGCTACAACCCCCTGGTTTATAGGCTACAACCTGAAGGAAGCCTTAGCTCCCTCAATTTCCTTGCCCCGTCCTGCCACCCTGATATGAAGATAGAAATTGAACTACTAAACCACAAACTGCACTGATCCCGCGAACCTGCTATCCAACACCTGTACCACACTGCACAATCTAAACCACACTGCACAACCTGTACCACACTGCAAAACCTAAACCACACTGCACAATCTAAACCACACTACACAACCTGTACCACACTGCAAAACCTAAACCACACTGCACAACCTGTACCACACTGCAAAACCACTTTCACTGCTCATAAACTGACCACTGCTCATCAACTGTTCACTGCTCATCAACTGTCCACTGATCATCACAACTGTGCCACATTGTTCATCAACCTGTACACTCAATCTGTCCAATCTAGCTGTACCAATCAATCTCAGCTATACCAATCAATCTATTTGCATAAATCAATATGTTGTTCACATCATTTGAATCAATCAATATGAGTTCAACCAACTGTGTACCAGACCACCTGGGTCAAACCAACTGTTCATACAACTCAGCCAATCTGAGTTAGACCAATTGCACATGTAACCTATTCTTCTGAATCAATGTACTCGCTGATCATAGCCACTGGTCATCATTTCATTATTGTCATCTATATATTGCTGCATACATCACTGAGCATATATATATAATCCTGTGTTCATTACTGAGCATATTACATATCACTAAGTGTCTTACATTACTGAGCATATCATATCATTACTATTTCATACATATCATTGAGCATATCACTGTGCAAACTGATCATTACTGAGCATACATATCTTCATTGTTTATATCACTATGTATATCATCATTGTGTAAACTCAGCATACATATCGTTATTGTGTAAACTGAGCATACATGTCATCACTCTGTGTATCATCACTATGTAAGCTGAGCATACTTTTCATCATTGAGCATATACACTACTGAACATTATCACATCATGTATACATCATAATGCATAGGAGAGCATCATCACACTATGGTATGCATGTACATCATATAGTTTGGGAGTGCATCAACTTCATAGAGTGTACATCATTATCACATGCATTATCATCATAAAGTGTATAATATCATAGCATAAAGGTATGCAACATCATCATATCCTCCATAATGACTTCAAATATATATACCAATATATAGGCTCACATACTAATATCAAAGATGAACTCTAACCATGAGAGACATGTGCCATTACAAGAGAAACTCAGAAGCATGAGCCATACCTTTTTGAAGATCATAAGGTCAAGAAACAATAGACAAACCAAAATAAACTCTATATCATGTCACCACATATCCCTCGTAACAAGCTTTCCAACGAGCCAAGAATTTTGTAATTCCGATTCCGTATGAGAAAGTTATGCCAATTTTAGTGAAGATACCCAAAAAACTTTCCTCCACAAAATTTCGCCCTTTTCTCCAAGAGTTGCGAAATTCCAATTGATAAGCAAATGAAATGTTTTATATTCTATTTATATAGGTCGTAGAGGAAAGTTATTATCTCAAACTGGGCCGACATGCAATTCAAAATACAAATAATTAATTTTTCTTTTGTTTGGTCGGCTCACCCAAAAAGGTGGGGTACACCAACTTCAAAAATTCATATCTCTTCAACCGTAAGGAGTTAGAAGCTGCTCCACATATCAATGGAAATGGCTTGATGAGGACTATCTCCCTATGATGGGTTTATTTGCAAATTCTTGGTATAATACACTTAAATTATTCAATATGTCCAGGACGTCAAAGACCCCACACATGAGGGTGCCAAAGACTATACCACTAACTACAAGAGTTTCAAAGTCTTCTTCAACATATCAAGGCACATCCATGGGATCTACCTCCATCTACATCCCAATATCCATACAACCACAAATAGGACCATACATCACCATGGTTCAAGACCCAAGGCACCGCATGCAAGGGTTTCAAGGACTCTTTCAAGGATATCATATAATATTTGAAGATACTTTCCATGGACTTCAAGCCCATCACATAGGACTCCATCACCAAGTGATGAGGTCTCATGACCAAGGATTCTATCATATCAAAGGCTCCAACAATCATGGGATTACAAACCACCATATGTATGGATTCCAAGATCCAAATCATTTCCAAATGCACCATCAATGATCATATAGTGTCCAAGGGTCATCATGCCGCCATTTATGTGGGTGCCAGACCTTCTCATGCATAATGAACATCTCCAAGGGTTCCATGACCCCAACAAGGGATACACGGGAATCAAGATCTTCGTCAAGGGTTCCAAGTCTTCATCAAGTCATTAATGACCACATCATCACCTTTAAGGGGACAAGGACCATTAAGCCACCAAATGTGGGTCCAAGGACTTCTTCAGGGCTTCTTCATCAAGCAAGGGGATTCATAGGCTTCTTCAACCACCTCAACCACACCAGGAGACCTCCAAGGGTCAAGATCCATCATGACATCACCTGTGGGGTTGCTAGACCTTCTCCTAGGGTACCATGACCTCAATAAACACAAATGACCACTGAAAGTGTCATTTGGACTCTTGTAACTTCTTCAACACTTTTGTAGCGTACTGGGGCATAAGTTGTGGTACTGGGGAAACAAAGAAACAATTGGGGAAACGCAAAACATCTTTGGGGTACTTAAACACTCTACAGGGTGTTCAGGGCTTTTGTCATTGTCCCAAGGGCTCCAAGGGCTTCAAACTTGGGCTTGGACAAGATCAAAAGGTCTCCTTAGGCACTGACAATTACTTAACCCTCAAGGGCTCCTCAAGGGGCACCAAGACATGTTGGCATCAATGACTATACATTGTTGGCATCAATGACAACTTAATCAACAATCTCCCCCTTTGTCATTGATGATAACACTCAAACTCCTTTTCAGAACAATCTCTCCCTGTCACAGTTTCTCTCCCCCTTTGGCATCAATGGCAAAGGGAACATCCTTTGACAATACAGCTCCCCCTCAGGGCATGCTCCCCCTGTCAACAACTTCTCTTCCTTTTTGCATCAATGGCAACGAGAAATTTCTTTAGCAATATTGCTCCCCCTATCACTGGGCACTGTTGCTTCTGATTGATAGTCTTCAAAATGGTATTGGGTTTTTCCCAATATTTTCATCATTTCTGTTTTGATCATTGGTGCAATCTACTGACTTTCTTCTCCATTCTGGTAAATTATTATTATAAAGGCTTCCGTGGTTTTTCTCAGATTCTTCTTGATTCCTCTTCTCAGATTTGTCCAATTGTTCTTGTAATACCTGGTTCTGTTTACAAAGTTTCTCAACCTTTTGCAAAGCATTAGTAATATCATTATTTAAACAATCATTTCCATCATTTATCAAGAAACAATGAGATTCATCACATTTTGATGTATTACAATCTATGAATTTTGAATAGCACTTATCCTCTATACCCGATAGACATATTTCTTCAAAAGCATTACAAACAGGGTGTTCAATAGACTTACCTTCATACTTACCTGGATCTTGTACTGACCTGTCTATGAAGTTGTCTTTTGCTTTTTGTTCTTCAAGTTGATCTAACTTCAGCGACAATTCTTCAATTGAGTTGTACTTTCCTATTTTCTTCTTTTGGAGATCTGTCAGATCTGCAGTCATGAGTTTCATAACTTCTTCTTCATGTTCCTTAGAGGAGTAGAGATGTTCTATTTTGAGCCATAGTTCCTTAGCAGTGTTGCACTTTCCAATTTTCTCTTTTATGGAATCTAATAAGCCTTCAAGAATGGATTCCATAGCCATTGAATTATTTTTCCTTGCTTCCTTCTGAGTTGTTGTTTTTACTTTCTTCGGATGATCGTACCCAGTAAGCACTGACTGCCATACTCCACTACCTTCTGCTTCAAGATAACCTTGCATTCTTCTTTTCCAAATCAAGTAATTTGTCCCACAAAACAATGGTGCTCCATTCACTGAGAACCCCATGGTGTGTCAAGGATCTACTTCAAGCTGGTAAGGCTTTCTGTGAAGGACCCGCTCTGATACCAATTGTTGGACACACCGAGCACACTGAGAGGGGGGGGGTGAACAGTGTGTATAGCTTTTTATTACTTTTTCAACTTTAACAATCATCAACTGTTTCTTCAATACATCATTCATTAATGTATTACCACATTATCATTATATCATTAGCATTATTAACAATTACAGCTCATCATCACCTATCATCATATCATCATCACATAGGAAGCATAGAAAAACACAGTACACAAGATTTTTACGTGGAAACCCAAGTCCTGGGGGAAAAACCACAGAATCCTTTATAATAATAATTTACCAACAACTACTAGAAGGAGGCAACAACCCCCTTTGTTACAAAGACTTCAATTCTCCAGCTACAACTGGAAGGAGGCTACAAATCCCTGGTTTACAGGCTACAACCCGAAGGAAGCCTTAGCTCCCTCAATTTCCTTGCCCCGTCCTGCCACCCTGATATGAAGATAGAAATTGAACTACTAAACCACAAACTGCACTGATCCTGCGGACCTTCTATCCAACACCTGTACCACACTGCACAATCTAAACCACACTGCACAACCTGTACCACACTGCAAAACCTAAACCACACTGCACAATCTAAACCACACTGCACAACCTGTACCACACTGCAAAACCTAAACCACACTGCACAACCTATACCACACTGCAAAACCACTTTCACTGCTCATCAACTGACCACTACTCATCAACTGTTCACTGCTCATCAACTGTCCACTGATCATCACAACTGTGCCACATTGTTCATCAACCTGTACACTCAATCTGTCCAATCTAGTTGTACCAATCAATCTCAGCTATACCAATCAATCTGTCTGCATAAATCAATCTGTTGTTCACATCATTTGAATCAATCAATATGAGTTCAACCAACTGTGTACCAGACCACCTGGGTCAAACCAACTACTCATACAACTCAGCCAATCTGAGTTAGACCAATTGCACATGTAACCTATTCTTCTGAATCAATGTACTCGCTGATCATAGCCACTGGTCATCATTTCATTATTGTCATCTATATATTGCTGCATACATCACTGAGCATATATATATAATCCTGTGTTCATTACTGAGCATATTACATATCACTGAGTGTCTTACATTACTGAGCATATCATATCATTACTGTGTCATACATATCATTGAACATATCACTGTGCAAACTGATCATTACTGAGCATACATATCTTCATTGTTTATATCACTATGTATATCATCATTGTGTAAACTCAGCATACATATCGTTATTGTGTAAACTGAGCATACATGTCATCACTCTGTGTATCATCACTATGTAAGCTGAGCATACTTTTCATCATTGAGCATATACACTACTGAACATCATCACATCATGTATACATCATAATGCATAGGAGAGCATCATCACACTATGGTATGCATGTACATCATATAGTTTAGGAGTGCATCAACTTCATAGAGTGTACATCATTATCACATGCATTATCATCATAAAGTGTATAATATCATAGCATAAAGGTATGCAACATCATCATATCCTCCATAATGACTTCAAATATATATACCAATATATAGGCTCACATACTAATATCAAAGATGAACTCTAACCATGAGAGACATGTGCCATTACAAGAGAAACTCAGAAGCATGAGCCATACCTTTTTGAAGATCATAAGGTCAAGAAACAATAGACAAACCAAAAGAAACTCTATATCATGTCATCACATAGCCCTCGTAACAAGCGTTCCAACGAGCCAAGAATTTTGTAATTCCGATTCCGTATGAGAAAGTTATGCCAATTTTAGTGAAGATACCCAAAAACATTTCCTCCACAAAATTTCGCCCTTTTCTCCAAGAGTTGCGAAATTCCAATTGATAAGCAAATGAAATGTTTTATATTCTATTTATATAGGTCGTAGAGGAAAGTTATTATCTCAAACTGGGCCGACATGCAATTCAAAATTACAAATAATTAATTTTTCTTGTGTTTGGCCGGCTCACCCAAAAAGGTGGGGTACACCAACTTCAAAAATTCACATCTCTTCAACCGTAAGGAGTTAGAAGCTGCTCCACATATCAATGGAAATGGCTTGATGAGGACTATCTCCCTATGATGGGTTTATTTGCAAATTCTTGGTATACTACACTTAAATTATTCAATATGTCCAGGACGTCAAAGACCCCACACATGAGGGTGCCATAGACCATACCACTAACTACAAGAGTTTCAAAGTCTTCTTCAATATATCAAGGCACATCCATGGGATCTACCTCCATCTACATCCCAATATCCATACAACCACAAATAGGACCATACATCACCATGGTTCAAGACCCAAGGCACCACATGCAAGGGTTTCAAGGACTCTTTCAAGGATATCATATAATATTTGAAGATACTTTCCATGGACTTCAAGCCCATCACATAGGACTCCATCACCAAGTGATGAGGTCTCATGACCAAGGATTCTATCATATCAAAGGCTCCAACAATCATGGGATTACAAACCACCATATGTATGGATTCCAAGATCCAAATCATTTCCAAATGCACCATCAATGATCATATAGTGTCCAAGGGTCATCATGCCGCCATTTATGTGGGTGCCAGACCTTCTCATGCATAATGACCATCTCCAAGGGTTCCATGACCCCAACAAGGGATACACGGGCATCAAGATCTTCGTCAAGGGTTCCAAGTCTTCATCAAGTCATTAATGACCACATCATCACCTTTAAGGGGACAAGGACCATTAAGCCACCAAATGTGGGTCCAAGGACTTCTTCAGGGCTTCTTCATCAAGCAAGGGAATTCATAGGCTTCTTCAACCACCTCAACCACACCAGGAGACCTCCAAGGGTCAAGATCCATCATGACATCACCTGTGGGGTTGCTAGACCTTCTCCTGGGGTACCATGACCTCAATAAACACAAATGACCACTGAAAGTGTCATTTGGACTCTTGTAACTTCTTCAACACTTTTGTAGCGTACTGGGGCATAAGTTGTGGTACTGGGGAAACAAAGAAACAATTGGGGAAACGCAAAACATCTTTGGGGTACTTAAACACTCTATAGGGTGTTTAGGGCTTTTGTCATTGTCCCAAGGGCTCCAAGGGCTTCAAACTTGGGCTTGGACAAGATCAAAAGGTCTCCTTAGTGTACCGAGTCGTAGCTCCGTCACGACATACCAACTCCATGGTACTTCATCCAACATATACACGAAGGCATGCACCCACTCCTGTTTCGGTCGTGCTGCCCATTGGTGCTGACAAGCCTTCACATGTTCGTTTGGGTTACCCTGGCCATCGTATCTTTGTCCGTTCCATGTTGCGGTGTCACCGAAACGTACCTCCAAGAGGAATCGACATAGTGGCCAGTTTGATATCCTCGATTTGTGCGCTGCCCACCAACGCACAGGAGTAGCCTTCAAGGCCAAGAGTCTTTGTGGTTCCGCTACCTTTCCCTCGAATTCTGTTAAGAAGGTGCTCAAATTTGGTAACCCTTCGTATGTTGGTAATGCGCACTCCTCAGTAGCCACCCAACGTACTGACTGTGTAATCCTAGCACATCTGCGAAACGATACTTCATGAAGTCGGTTTTGCCAATTTTCCAGTGCCTCGTCTGAGTCCGAAGATGTTGAGCTAGAGCTGCGCCATTCCAACTCCCCTTCATCAATTGGATTGATGTAATCTTCAGAAATATTATATAGGCTATCCCATCCTTCCCTATCTTCATCTTTGGTGGGCTCCACGTATCGTCGTCCTTCCGCAGGGTCTAGTGGTGCGACAACCCTTATTTCCCGGTCTTCAAATGACATGATCCACTTTTTGAAATTGATGATTGCCTGATTTTCCATCGCCTAGTCGATTCCCAATAGTGTTGGATACAGACATGTGTTATCTACTATCTCTATCACATCGAAATCGGCATATGTTCAAAGTCCGTCAATTTCGACGAGAAGTTGATATACTCGGCCAAGAGGGGTGATCTTGCTCTGGTTTGCTAATCGCAACTGTACTGGTGACCAGGTCATTTGTGGTTTCCCCATCGTTTCCCATGTTTGTTTTGTCAAGATGTTCACGTCTGATCCTAAGTCCAAAATGATGGAGTCGACATCGAATGCTCCGATTTGTGCTGACATCCTCATTTCTCTACCCGTCTTCCTTTTCTTATGTATGCGATTAACCCTGGGTTCCTGTTGTCCGCCTTCCTGCTGACGCAATAGCCTGGATATCTCCTCCAATGCCTCCTCATCTTTTTCTAATTCTAATCAACTTTCGATGAATGCTCTTATAGTAGTGGCCTTTCGCCATGATTTCATTCGATTGAATGTTGGTGGCATATCGTAAATCTCCGCTCGAGGAGATAAAATCCTTTGTCGCCCTGACATTCCTTGCCGCACCTTTGAGGAGACCTCTTTTGCAACTTCTGCATCGAAGGTGACTTGTTCCACTAGTCGAATGGTATGGTCCAGCTGGTCAGCTTCTGTTGTTGCTTTTCCTTGTGTCACTATTCCCACCATCGCAGATTGCTTTCTAGCTTCCGCTAATTTCTTCTGTACTGCAGGTTGGTTCTGGTTCTGGTTCTGGTTTTGGTTAAGTGGAGATGGTAGGTTCTTTTTCGGCCATCTGGCGATGAGCTGTGGGAAATCTTCGATGCTATGGTCCATTCCACTGCAATATGTGCATTGCAAGGCCTGATTTGGGCAATCCCTTGCGAAATGTCCTTGTTTCCCACAATTATAACATGTAGGGGGTCCTCGGCCCCGAACAGCGGCTCCCCCACTTCTGGCGCCGCCACCACGTCCTCCCCGGAATCCTCCACCAAATCCTCCGCGTGGTGGTCCGTACTACGCCTGCTGGTACTGTGGCTGTTGATATTGCAGTTGTGGGTATTGTTGGTACAGGCGGCTACTGGTACTGTGGTTGCGGATACTGCGGTGCACCATACTATGGTTTCAGGTACTGTCCTTGGTCAAATTGCGGCGTCTGCATAAACTGCGGTGGTTGTTGGGCATACTGTGGCTGTTGTAGTCCTAGTTGTTGCTCTTCTCCCTTTACCAGGTATGCGTCCATGTTCCGCTCTTGCAACAAATCGTGTGCCCTACAATCCTTTTCGTCATGCCCCACTGATTGACAAACTTTACAATACAGATTCGTCGGTTTTGATACTATCTTCTGTAAGTATATGCAGTCCTCTGGTCGATGCCCCCTCGCTTGGAAAACGGGGCACCATGGTATACTTTCCTGGCGAAGGGGGTTCGGCACCTCTAAATTCAAATACTGCTGAAACACTGAACAGTTATCCTTATGATGGCCTTCCGTCCTACATCCAGTGCACCATACGTTTGCACGGTTATTTTTCCCTTGATTCACATCCTCCAATTGGAGCGTCAACATAGCCAGTTGCACTTGAATCTTATCCATTCCAGCCCCAGTCTCTCCGATCAGCGAAGCCTCTAGTTTCATCGTGATTTCTAATGCTTCGGCTTGATCCGCAAGTTTCTGTTGCACCAATGGTCCTCTAATGTGTGGTACCATCCCAACGATAAACCACTCTTTATGTTGCAGGTCGTTTATTGGAAAACTAACTTTCGCTATCAGTGTCTTGTATCTCTGATCAAACTCCCATACTGGTTCATTCGGGTATTGCCTAATCTCTTTGAGCTCAGTTATGTATTGTGCTTCCGACTTGGGTTTTTTAAATTCCTGAATCATCGCTACTTTGATTTCTGCCAACATTTTTCCTAGAACCTTAGTATATTTGATGAACCAGTCCAGCGCACGGCCCCGAAAGGTCGTCGCCTACTGTCCCTTTTTTATGTCTTCATTTTGGACTTGCTTCACGGTCCACACTGCTTCGCATAAAAACCAAAACTGTTCGGGATCCTCCGTCCCGCTTCCTACGAAACTCGGGGTCTTTGTATCGTCCGCGATCGCGGTGTTCCTACTATTGCTACTTACTGATATGCTATTTTTTCCACTACACGTGGGACAACTCTGCGAATTATTTGTGGTGTTTCCTTTAGATTGATAGGTGGCATGCGGGGTCGAAGGTATGTGATAGCTTACGATCCTCCCTTCTTCTGGGGTAGCCTGGTCACCGCCTTCCTCCTCGTAGTAAGGGAGCTCTGTCCTCTGTGGCCCTATTGCGTGGTCTTCCCTTCTGGTCCTCTCAGGGGACTCTTCCTCAGTCCTCCTCCTCTTATCAGGACGCCAGAATATCGTTCCACTTCTCAAGGTGCCACAGTCTTTCTCAACTTCCCTTAGAACTTTGTCGTCACTCATGTCCATCTACCCTACATGTTTCCTAGCGGATCCATAACCATGCGATACCTACAACCCCTGCACACCGATTTGTCTACTCATCGGAGGTGATTTTCATCATACCATTTTCGCACACCAGCATCTTAATCCACAGGTTCAGCGAGAGGATGAACCTACCCCTTGGTCCCCTGAAAAATCGTCTCTCTGCGTCACTGTAAGAGCTGTTGGTATCTACCACGAATTCAGTGATGTACCCCTCTAGGATACTATCGATCCAGAAGTCAACAGCCCTTGATACTGTATTGTCGACTTGCTTCAGCTGTCGGATTAGTTCTGGAGTCCACTGATCTGATCCGATATTCTGGTTGGTATGTCCTCTGAATGTCAATTGCGCGAGCCACTCCTGTAGTATTATGGGAAATTCGGCGAAGAATATCTCATGGATATCCGAGTATATGTGCTTTTTTAACCAACTCTATATTGTTTCTATCGGGTTCCTCCTTTCTTCTTTCGCAAACTCTTCCGCTTTCTGACTGAACCACTCTTGGATCTCTAGTTTCGTCGGATGCCACAGCATATCCTGTTTTTTCCTTCTTAAGGTCCCGACAACGGAACCATTTGTTGACACATGGTCATTCAACAGGGATTCACTCTATCATCAACAACACCAACAACCCCTTATTCACCGGCCCAGAAAGGAGTTACCCTTCCTAGCAACACCTGTGAAGCAGGTGAGGTCTCACCCAAGGCGGATAAGGGTGCTGCAGGAACCAAGCTTCCGTAGTTACAAAGAAGATACGGGTGCATTAACCAGAGATCACAATCATTCTCTATAGTTCAATTATTCACATCAAAACACATTAGCATTAACCAACAACATATTCACATAAACCAACAGAGAACCTTTAGATAACCCATTATCGCATCATAACATAACACCAGAATTCACAACCGAACATCTTCATTCATTAACATCTGCGGAAAACCCGTCGCAGAGATATTCAAAACATAATATCACAAGTACAATCAAACTCGAAAGATCGTATTAATCTCCTCCAAATTTCCCCTCTTAGGCTTACAATATCTTTGTATTTGTATGCTTCTATCCTATTACAAAAATGGCCCATTTTGGTCGACTTCTCAATTAATTATTCTAAGCTATTCTTGTGCTTCCTTAGACTTCGCGGTAATTCCTTCTTTCGCGGGATTTTGGCTTTCGTGCTTGTCGGCTCCCGCACTTCCTGCGGATCTATCTCGTGCCAATAGGTTGAGGCATTTACAAATTCTGCTGCCTTACAAGTGCTGTAAGATTACTGATGGTTTTACTTATCTAGGTTTCCACCTGAAACCAAATGGCTACCTTATCAAAGATTGGCAATGGTTAGTTAAAAATTTTGAAGCACGGATTTCTCATTGGACATATCGCCTTTTATCCATTGGAGGGAAGCTTACATTAGTCAAGTCTGTTTTGATTGGAACCTCGATTTATTGGTTCTCACTCCTTCCAGTTCCTTGCTTTGTGAGCAACACATTAAGGAAACTCCTCTTTAATTTTTTATGGACTAGGGGATTAAAAAAGTCAGGTCTGTCAATGGTTGGATGGGAACGGATCTCCTTACCTTATATTTCTGGGGGTTGGGGGGTCAAAGACTTGTCTGTCTTCAGTGAGGCACTCCGTTTGAAGAGTTTATGGAGAGCATTGTTTGGTAATTCTCTTTGGAACAGGGTTATTCACCATAAATATGTAAAATCTAAGTTATCACGCTGGTTAAGGTCACCCAAAAAGAAAGTGAGAGGTGTTTCTCCAATTTGTAACGGATTCTTAAAAGTTTACTATTGGCTGGTGGTTGAATTAAGCTGGAAAGTGGGGAATGGGCACAAGGTGGCTATTGGAATTGATCCTATCATAGGATTGAAGGAGGGGTATAGTCTGTCTATGGAACTTATGAGTATTTTGAGGAACGCAGGACTGTACACTTTAAATTCTATTGTCAAAAATAGTGTGAACAACTATTGGTTGAGCGTTGAAGATCTTCACCTTCCCCGTAATGTTGCTAGTGAATGGGAAATTTTTCTTCAATCTCTAAACGCTGCAGGTGTTCGTATCAGTCCTGAGGAGGATTCGGTGGTGTGGGCCGGAAATGAGGCAACTGGAAGGGTCACGGCTAGCACTGCATACAGCTACATTATCAAGAGAAAATGTATCTTCCCTAATCAATGGTGGTATAAGGGTATTTGGAATTGGTGCATCCCTTTAAAATTTAAATGCTTCATCTGGTTGGTGCTTCAGGACAGACTCAAAACGTGGGAGAATCTAGCTGTGATGGGGTGGATTGGGCCAAGTTTGTGCATTATATGTAAGAATGGACCGGATTCCACATCTCATCTTTTCTTGGACTGCTCATTCACAAAACGACTGTGGGAGAATTTTTATATATTACTGGGCATTACTATGGAATGGAGTGGAGATAACGTTGAATCTTGTTTACATATGTGGATTAAAAATTGCAAAAATCATTCTACTTTCCCGATCTTCATGTGCTGGGCTATTTGGAGGACT
Source organism: Larix kaempferi (assembly GCA_027924585.1). NCBI lineage: Eukaryota > Viridiplantae > Streptophyta > Pinopsida > Pinales > Pinaceae > Larix > Larix kaempferi. The sequence continues at coordinate 21,505,302 of BSBM01000088.1, forward strand.
AGGAATAAGGCTCTTTTTGAGAACCTTCATCTATATGTGGATATTACCTACAATTTAGCTTTGTGTTATTATCTAAAATTCCAAACTGATATAGCTGAACCTGTTCGAAGAAATATTGGGAATTTTCATCTTCTCATTAGGGATCCGGCTTTATTATTTGATGGGGCAGCAAACTTGGGGAATTGTGGTGTCGGCGGGGTCATCTACCTCAATCCGGATCACTATTATACTCTTCGTCTGAAATGTGGCAGAGGAACAAACATGAAGGCAGAGTTATTGGTTCTTTGGTGCGTCTCTCATGTGGCCAATCTCTTTGGTTTGCCAAAGGTAAAAATCTTTGGTGACTCTAGAGTCACTATTAAATGGGCGAGGGGAGAATTTGATTTGCAGGTGTTGAATTTGACAAATTGGTGTAATAAAATTAAGATGGAACTAAGATCTTTTAGCTCCTTATCCTTGGATCACATTTATCGAGAATATAATACTCTGGTGGATCAACTATCCAAGCGAGCATTAGAAGGAGAAGAAGGCTTCTTACTCTTGGATGAATTCTGTGAGAATGTGCTGATAGAATCAGGTTCTATGTACTTTCTAGATTAGAGACTTTTGGCTCTCCTAATTTGGTTCTTGGATATGGTATTTAGTTCGTCTTTTGTTGATGAGGGGCTTATTGGTAAACTTGGCTAGTATTTTTGGAGAGGATAGCATATGAATGTGCCCATCATGTACTATTTGATTCAGCATTGAATAACAATAGTATGCTTTTTTTCGCAGGAAAAAAATGTAACAATGTATATTTATAATAAAATTGAAATAATAATTATAATTAAATGAAATCTTTGTTTTATTATTAAATAATAAGATGTTTAAAATCATTTTTATGGAAGATAGTAAATAAATTTGATTTATAAATAGATAGTTAAGTTTAAACAACAAGTAAGATTTAATAAAATGAGTAATTGAATTTGAGGGAGAACTCTTCTTTCAATCAATATGACACAGTCTTTGAATCACCAATTAATAAAACTATGCCAATTATATCTCCACCTACATCACAATCTCCTCAAGATAGATTCCCAAACACCAATCCCATACACAATTCCACTTGTTCTTCATAAAACTATTATTTTAATTTTAATTTCCTTTTATTTAATAATATAGTTTTTATTACAAAAATACCTTTATTTTATAATTTATTATTATTCCTTGGATCGAGTGGTCTCCAAACTTCAGGTCCATATGGTGGCATGTCCTCAGGAGAGGATAGGATCAACGACACCTATCCACCCTCCTGTTAAAAGGACCACCACCTTGCTGCCCTGCAATCAATGAATTATGCTCCTCTCCTACTCCCATCTTCAACAAAGTGTGAGATCTATCAGCTTCACAGCCAAACGGTAAATGAAATCATGGCACTCTGGTGGAAAGGACAACTGCAATTATGGTTTTCACATCTACACCTACATGACTCGGTTGGATAGCAATCCGGGCATCACTACAAGAGCAGTTACCACCATGAGATACACCGAAGACAACCAACCAAGCGTTTGATTCTAGCATTATGAAGATATACGGGCAACAACTCATGGAGTCTGAAAGTCGAACATGCAAGAACGGGCTCGATTTCCAGGTACATTTCAACGTTGATCTCTTCCTTGATTGTTTATAATCTTGCTCTTCTTGAATTCCTTTCTTTTTTTTCACTCCCATGCTAGTATATAACCTATTCCTTGTCGCTTCAATTAGTTTTCCCTCTGTGTTGTCTCCGACCAGACCTTCCCCCTACTCCCTCATTCTAGCCTTTGAGACTCCTATCGTCTTAGCTACCTGTGTCTTGTCAACAAGCTTTGTTATCCAGTTCCCCTTCTTGAAGGTTTGATTTCGTCTTCCGCTCCCCTCCCTACTATGAGCCCGTCCTCCCCTGCAATGCCTAAAGTGCCCCTCTCCTGCGACCCCCGAAAGGGCAAAGCCCCTGTCACTGATAGAAGGCTCAAGCAAGAAATTGAAGAGAATCGATCCTTGTACTTCTACCTCACCCCAACCCATATTTAAAGGAAAACATAGGAACATGAGTAGGAAATTCAACTAGAATAGGAGTGTACTCTGAATGAGGAGATTCAGGAGAACATGGAAGGTTGCATTCAAGACTTAGGGAACACAAGAGCCATGGATACTAAGCACTTTAAGACAATAGCACTCAAGTGGCAAATAAAATCTCCGTCGAGTAAGGCCCTCTTGGATACTTAGAAAGAACAAAATGGATTAATACTTATGATAGAGGAAATTATTGACCAAAACAACAAAGTGCAAACTCAAAACAAAAGACTAGATATAAAGCTAAACAATCTTTATAAAGTTACTATAGGCATGAACTTTCCACATAAAGACAATTTAAACACTCAAACAAGACAGGACCCTACAAATCCAACTCCTAAAGATCATGCAAGAGATTAAAAAAAAATAGGTTTGAAAAATATTAACACTCTCTGTTTAACTCTTCTTAGACATACTAGTATGATCAAAGCTCATGCATAATATGTTTTGTATTTAAACCAAGTTTCTTTCCAATCGACCAAAACTATGATCTTTTGATTCTATAAATATTTTTTTTAAATATCAATAATTTTTTTATAAATAAATAAATAATATTATTATTATTTTCTTTTTCATTATATAAAATACCCATATGATGTAATACATTATGAACAAAGTGTATTGAGTATTTTTCTACCTTTATCCGAAGAAAATATTGGCATATGAAATAGGTAAGTTTAGACATATAATAAGTTTGTAACATTATAATTTAATATTCTATACATTTATTTTTCATCATGACAATACAATCAAAGTTAATAATTAAAAAATAAAATTTCAAATAATAAAAAAGGAAATTTATTCGAGGTGTAGTTAATTAGCCATTAACTTAATACGAAGGATATGTTGTAAATAGAAATTACAAATTGAAATCACTCCAACTTACTGGAACTCATGCTTGTGGACTGTGTAACTATGAATACGCAAATAATAACTCTAGTTTAATTTACTTCTTAATTTTGTAATAAACATGTTTAATTTTGTAATAAATATTCTTTAAAATCCGGCGATAAATTCTTGATTTCTGCTAAATTCTTCTCAAATTTCTCAAAGATATTCATCTATACACGGTATAGTACAGAGATCTTGCATCATGACGAAAGTCTAGTCATACCTGAAATTCCTGAGAAATTCTGATCAGATTGATGAAGGGACCAGTGACGATGGAAACCGGCCATGGGAGAAGACGGGTGTGACAAGGGGGCCCGACAGACTGCATGCGTATTGATGAATGTCTCCTGTCGTGATAATACAGGGGATCCAATAGCCTGTACTCATCCAGAATTCGACACATTCCGCACGCCTTCGCCCTTTCCTTTTCGGCGTGTGACGTCGCTGCAAATCTTCTTCATCCTTCAAAGAGAACGCGCGCCGAATCATGGCAAAGAAATTCTCCATCCCTCGAAAAGAACGCGCGCCGAATGATGACAGGCGTGCACTGAAAGAAAAGAAAAAAAAAAAGGCAAGGGCTAGGGCATTTCTTTGGTGTTGCCATGAGCCACATTAAGCAGAATGTACGCCAATTTTGGGGGGAATTTCAAATTCATACCGATTTTAGTTCAGAGAAGCTCGAGAGTTGTGCGGCAATGAGTTCTTTCGCAGCTTTTGGCGACCAGATTTAGTGGCACTTTTTATTGCTTTTGAAACCCCTGTTTCCCTGATCAGATACAGAGCAGATGTCTTCTTTCTGTTGCAGAAGAGGACAGTCACAGGCACAGGCACAGCCGCACAGCTGATTATTATTATTACCATAATTGCTCCTCTTTCTCATACATCTCGATCGTTACCAGCTAAAAGCTCGCGAGTTTTTCCAACATTTTTTTTTAAATGTTGAATGCAGAGCCTCGTGTTCTGGTTATGGATCCAAAGCTTCCTGTTTCAGTTTTTATGTTAGTTAAAATCTTAAATTAGAAAATAAAATTTAATATTTGATATTTTTTAATAAAGATCTTAATTGAATTTATCTTTGTATTAAATTATTATCAAAATATTTTATTTTTATATGTTAACGTTTATGCGTACTCATTCATTCTTAACAATATGTCCTATATAGAATTTTAAAATTAGCCTTTTAGTCAAATAAATAGGCATGATTATTGCTTTATTAGTTATAAAATTCATCTAAAAGATAGTTTAGAAAAACATAATTATGTTGTATATAAGTTTTGGAGGTAAACAATTTGATGTAGGGTTTGAGGTAGGAGCCACTGGTAGGGCTTTATGGTTGACCTGATGGAGACTCAAGTACCAATTCTGTGGAAGGGCTAAAGACCCTTCAAATCCTTGTGTCCTCCACAATGATAGTTCTACGTGTCATTGGGTAGATCATTCTCCTATTCCAACATAAAGGTTGGGCCTGACACTTGGTTTTCATCTTAGTAATCAGACAAAGCAGTTGCCTAAGTGAAGCAATCGATTGGGAAAATCGTTTTCCTATTCCAACATAAATGTTTGGCCCGGCCCTTGGTTTTCATCTCAGTTGTCAGATAAAGCGATTGCCTAAGTGAAGCAATCGTTCAATGGCTAGGGTTTCCAAGGTTCTAGAAAGAAAACAATTTGATGTCACCTTTGTGAGGGGAGAAGTGGTGGGTAGTGGAATGCCTTTAACTCCAAATTTATGGCGTTTAGGGATGTAGTAAAAAACAAAGCAGTATAAGGGCTAACTAAAACACCCCCAGTCGCCGAAATCTGGCAGGCTAATTTTTTACCAAATCTTAATTGGGAGTGCTTAGATCACAATTTCGATGATCTGAGTAGTTTTAAAATTGGGCATTTAGTCTAGAGTAGGCAATCCAAATTGCTGAAATTGTAAAATTAGGAAAATAGCAATTTCCAGTAAGAATTTCAACTGGTTTTTGCCCAAAATTCGTCGGAAAAGCGGGGTGTTTTGGTTATCTTTTATCCTACGCGGTCTAAGACACTTTTCCCATTCTAAAGGTTCCACAACCTTCAACTCTTTTTAGCGTGTATATAGTGGTGTGCATTGATAAGGTGTCTGTGGTGGAAATCAAAGCATTTGAGATAACCCATATATATTCACCATGTGAAGAAGACACAATTATTTATCAATTTAATGAGTATTAGCCTCTTACATTGAGTTTGTGCCACAAAGTTTTTTTATTGTTCAATTTTAAGATCATGTTGATTATCAAAATGTGATTGATGATGGTATTTGGTTTTGGGGAAGTGTGAGACTCTTTATAGCCCCTCAATTCCTAGATTTTGATCCTAACCATATGTCAGTTACTAGAATGTCAATTTGGGTTCGCCTTCCCAATTTGCCATTGTATTTCTAGTATTTATCATTTTTAGGATATCAAGAATTCTTTGGGCACACATATAAAATCAAATCTTGAGAGGGCTATAGCGGTATTGTGTACATATGTTCACATTTGTGTTGGGATAGATTTTTGTAAGGGTCTTCTAACCAAAATGATCCTCAAATGGAGAAAAAAAAATTCAATATAGTTAGGGCCTAGATTATGAGAATGGAACATTTTGATGCTGGACATTTACAAGCTACCTATCCTTGTGCTCAAAAGGATCATTCTCCTAGGATAAATTGGACCAAATCAAAATAAAAAGGATGGAATTTCGTTAAGAATAATGTTGAATATCAAAATTAGGTAAATCAACAACTACAGGTGCTAGATAATGACGTTGATCAAAATGAGGTAACTTGGCAACTGCAAATTGCAATTGGGGAATCCAAACCTTTCTTGGGGGATAGAGTAGAAGATATGGATATGAGGCTTTCTTTCTCAAGGGAGGTAGTTGTACTTAAAGGATCTTTAGGTGGAACAAAGAGACTACATGAAACTGATAACTTTGATTTAAATAAGGAAATGATTCCTTCCATAAGCTCTACTCTTACATCTTTCGACTTACTATTGGTTATTGTGACTCCTTTAAGGAGGTGACAAGACGTTAAAAAGAAGGGGAAAAGAGAGACATATTGATAATTATCTTTTTAAAGGATAGAAATGACATGTATATTAATTATGTAATTTTACTCTAATAAGTGGAGGCTATATCTTTCTTTTCTAAATGTTATTTGCATTTGTACTTTCCATTTGTATATTATATTTTGAGTATCTAAAAATACATTTTCTTTATACAATAAATAATAATTAAAAAACAATTACAAAGTATCATAACCATACATATATAAAAAATTAATAAATAAAAATGTTTCTTAATAATGAATAATTTTCATTGAAAAATGAATGAGTTTAAGATTTCAATATCTCACTAATGCATTAAGACTTCTAATATATAAGAGTGCACCTAAAACTTGTAAAGATAGTTTAAATTATTGTATATTGCTCTAAAAGATGACTAGTTGTAACATGAAATTTTATTCTTGTATATTGCTTTGAAAATTGACTAGTTGTAACATGAAAACTGAATTGTTAGATCTTACAGTAAGATATAAAAGATATTACTTTAATTATTTGATGAAATATTTATGAAACATTATTAATGAAGAACTTTATTTAAATGATTGTTATGAGTTTTGTCATCTCTATCATGAAATTAGGTAGAGATCTCTATCATGAAATTAGGTAGAGTTCACTGGGGAATGAAGATATATTTGAAAAATTGATATTATAGATTTAAATTATTGTTATAAGTCTTGTCATTTTTATTATGAAAATTAAGTAAAGTTTTCTTAATAATGAATAATTTTCATTGAAAAATCAATGAGTCTAAGATTTCAATATCCCACTAATGCATTAAGACTTATAATAAATAAGACCGCACTTAAAACTTGTAAAGATACTTAAATTATTGTATATTGCTCTAAAAGATGACTAGTTGTAACATGAAATCTTATTAGTGTATATTGCTTTCAAAATTGACTAGTTGTAACATGAAAACTTAATTGTTAGATCTTACAGTAAGATATAAAAGACATTGCTTTAATTATTTGATGAGATATTTATGAAACATTATTAATGAAGGACTTTATTTAAATTATTGTTATGAGTCTTGTCATCTCTATCATGAAATTAGGTAGAGTTCACTGTGTTCAACTTTGGGTGAATGAATATATATTTGAAAAATGGATAATATAAATTTAAATTATTGCTACAAATCTTGTTATCTTTATTATGGAAATTAGGTAAAGTTTTATGTGACTAAACTTTGGGGTGAATATGTAAATAAAGATACATTTATAACAACGATTTTATATATGTGTCATGTATTTGTTAGAAATTATTAGATGTAATTTGAAAGTTTAATAATTTTGATTTTATTTTAAAAATATAATTAAATTTAAATAATTTTATTTTATTTTTAAAAATTTTAATGACATTTTTAATATTTTAATAATTTATGTAATTTTTATAATAAAAATAAAAAACAATTTTAAACTAATTAAAAATATGTTTGAAAAAATAAATATAAATATAAATCCAATATAATAAATTAATTTTAATTAAAATTTATTTTGAATAATAATAATTAATGTTAAACTCTTTCAAATCAAATCATATTGGATAAAATATTCCAACAAGGCTCTCATATTTGATGAGACTAATCCAAAAGATAAAAATAAAAATAAAGAAAAAACAAGACTTAAGGTAAATGTGAGAGTCATGATTTCTATGCTCTCAAATGTTTGTACTATCATCACCTTAGTCAAGTCAGGTCATGTCATAAAAGAAATACGAGTCATAAACAAAAACTCTAAGCATACTTTAGGGGTATGAATAATATGGTGTACGAAGTAGAAAAACTTTCATCACCGAGGATAGGTTATCATGATGTTTCACCTATACATGAAAGTGTAGGATATGTGTAAGTCAACTACACAATAATGACATACATTGCGTTTAAAAAACTTAGCCTAAGTGCATTCATACTTGGGAAACAAAATAACTATAGAGATGGCATGGAGAAACTACAAGTACAAGTATAAGTTTAAGTTTATGTTGAAACTAGTTGTATTCAACATCTTTACATAAATTGGATTCACGGGGTTGAGGGCAAGAGCCAGCGATGGGATTTGATGGTTGTTTTGGCGGAAGTCTAGGTTCGAATTCAGGTTGGGGGGAGTGAATAAGCCTTATCCTTAAAGGCCTCGTACGATTCCGATGGTGACCGTATTCTCGTTGATTACATCTTGTCTAACATTAAGCCTGGCCCTAGGCCATGAGTTTGGTATCCAGGTGGCACAGTCAATAATGCTCACTCGACGGTTTGGAGAGGCCATTCTCACAATTTATATATATATTGGATTCACATGATATATCAAGGAGCTTTTCATCTTCCACTTTTTTATAATTCTATTTTTTCAATCTTCTTAAAATATATGTTTTTTATATAGTGAATAATGTTACAAGGATAAATTTTGATTTTAAAAAAAGAATGGGAGGAATATAAAACAAGAGCCACAATGTGGCAATGTCCCCGATGTTACCAATAGCTCTTGCTATAAGATGGTAGCTATAAAAAGAAGAATGTAGATGGAAAAATATATTTAGATTCGTTTGCCACTGTAGAAAGTAAATGTGATTCATTTTCCATTTGATCCACTAAGTTCATTCTCAACTAATTATTGATTTGTATAAATTGTGAGTAAATTAGCTCATGCAATACTTGAAAACGTCAAGGTAATTTGCTTTGAAAAAATCAGGGTACTTGGCTTTAAATTTTTTTATTAATAAATATGATAAAAGTTATTTTATTAATAAATTTGCTTTAATTTTATTTTATTTTTGAATATTTTATATTATGATAAAATTTCAATTTATTTAATATCCATATATAACATATGCATGAAACTGTTAATAATCTATTTTTGATGTAATAAACAACACTAATCTCTCTTGGAGTTTTAAATAACTCTTATAATGAATACCACATATCAGCATAGAAGACAAACTTGATGTGATAAATATCATTATAGAAAATGAGATTGTAGTAATAAAAAGTAGAATTTTAAATATTAAAAAAACAAAATTACTTTATTTTCAATACCAACGCTACTTTACTTTCAATGAAAAATTATAGCAACGTTTTAGGGAATAATGTTTTTTATAATACATTTTTTTTAGAATTATTATAAATAGAAATCGAACAAACCATCTTTACCATCATGAAAACCAAATTGACATTGTTTAAACAATAAAAAAGGTATGATTATTGGAACAAAACATAGTTAAAAGATGGAATCGAATGGTTAAATAGCATAACATAGATGTGGCAGACATGGAAACACCTTATTGTTGAGTGAGTCTTAATGCCAAATGAAAAAGAGAACATTTAGATAACAATTATAAATTATAATCATAATATAAAAATATTCCGCAAGACTAACCTGACACGCCATTTAATTAACCCATAATCTTCATCGTAAATTTGCTAAAGCTTCATCCCATATTTGCTTTCTAACCATTCAATGTTAAATGATCACTCTTGCTAGAAGATCCAGTGAAGTTTTAAAATTAGAATCATGGCAAGAACTATTTTTAAAAAAAATAGCGATTACCTTTTACACTAATCATTGTTTATTTCTGGTTTGAATTGGAATAAAACTTGTTGAAGTTTTTCAATGTATAATTTGTTAATTAATTTCATTATTTTAGTAAAAAACCTAGTTTCCTTTCACTTGTCAAACACATATCGATAAATCAAACAAGTTTTAAGCTGATTTTTTTATTCTACTTTCAATTGCATTAAAAGGAAGCTTTTGCATTGAATTTTTTATTAGAAAAATGTAACAATAGTTCTATGCACTGGCTACTAAAATGTAGGCAAGAACTTTATAGACAATTGAGCAAATTATTTTCTTGATTCATTTAACCTCAACTAGAAGTATTTAGAAAATGACTTCAATTATTTACATGTTACTAGAGAACTTTAAATAAGTGAGTAATACGTTACGGGAAGAGATTAACTCAAATCCAAGCAAGTTGTATGAATGACATGAGGTTAATGGTGATATTGACGAGAGAATTAGTGAGTGTTCATATGTTTTAATAGCCTACGGTAAAGTACATCACTATGGAACAAGAAAATAGAAAAGAAATAACAGGAAATCAACTCAATTGATGAAACCATTTGCGAAGTCTTTAAATTGTACATTTAGGTTCAAAATATATACACTGTCAATGGTTTTAGAAATAAGAAAAAATGACATTCAAAGTGGACAACAACTTTATCAGGAAATAAAAATGACTGATATTATTCTATCCAATTTATTTCCAAAATAATAACATGCAAAAATGGTAAACAATATTAAGGAGAATGTGGAGAAGATTAAGTGCTTGCTTTGCTCAAGAAATGCACTCCTAAACTAGGCTATGGCCACTGCCAGCTATTAAACCCAAAACAAGAAACTTTAAATAGGAAAAATAAAAACAAGGAAATAAAACCCATCGGGATTTATGAGCAAAAGAAACACAAATCTCACATTCCGGTAATCCTTCAACTTTGCATTGTCATCCTTGTTTACTGAGGCTTTGTGTTCGTATGTTCCCTAATCAGAAGGATTTTCCTCACCATTATTTGGAACTCGACGCCTTTTAAGGGTGGGAACAAGGGAAGTTGTGGGAGCTTCTACTTGGAACAACTACGATAATTTTGTTTCCGCCAAATTCATTCCATCTTGCCAATTTTCCCAATTTGAATTTGTTTCTAACAATCAAACTAGAACCCTACCATATCAATAATAAGGAAGAGTTCAAATTACCTCAAGTGCAACCCGAAGTGTGTGGGTAATGCGAGTTAATGAAGAAGCCACTGCCTCCAATCCTTTGTGAATAAGTTTTCTATCCTCTTACACAAATTTGACATCTGGATCCTCATCCTGCAATAAATAAAAGTTACTCACTCAACCATGTGATCCTCATCTAAAATTGTCGATAAAGAAAAACATAATTATATAAACGAAATATTAACTTTTACTTTAATGAATTTATCAACTTCTAAAGATCATACCCTTTTTTCCATATTATATCTCATACATTAAAAGATCATACCCTTTTAACCATAATACCTTTTTTTTCCATATTATATCTCATACATTAAAAGATCATACCCTTTTAGCCATATTATATCTCATTCATTTTTCCCATATTATATTACTTCCATTTTAAAAAGTAAGTATTACTTACCATTCAAAGCGGCCACTTTTGTATACCCTTCATACATTTTTCAAATCCAAGCCTCAAAGTTATAAATCGAATGGTTGAGCAAGTCAATAGAATGGTGATTTAACAAAAAGGTTATTTGCTAAAGCAAAGTCTCATTTCCAATCGTCAAAGATATATGAGAGCCACCCGCTCGAAGGTTTTTTATTTGCATTGCACACTAATTTACTACAAGGATATCGGCATATATAAATATTTGGAGATCAACCACGCAAATCACCAGAAATTTGGCTCCTCTCCTTTGTTATAAGGTTCCAAAAGTTTGGAGGATTACGAATTGACACTGATGTAATTGTTACTGCAAATAAGTGTGAGAATCTCACCAACATTCCTCGTGAAACTTTGGAAATTGAAGCAATTATGCATGATGAATCATAGCCTCTTAAGCTTCCAAATAATGCATGAGTTCGTATTGATTTTCATTCTCAATCATAAATCTGAATACATATAGGCTACGATGTTCAACAATGGAATTTGTTCTGAGCACATTATTGCATAAAGCAGTAGTATCCACAGTGAAAGTAAGGGTCTCATAAACTATGATAAAATGTATTTGATCCTAGTGAATGAATTATGTTACTACAAAGGTTATATACAAGATTTTTGTTCTTTATCTCGGTTATTGAAGCAATAGGTCCCAATAAGTAATTGTATAAATTGTTGGCAATAAACGATAGTCGTTATGATGGCTCTCTTAGATTGTTAATGAAGAAGTTTATCACTCTATTTAAACTGGAAACACCTAGTTGATCATGACATTGTGGCATTCCATAGATCATACCCTTTTTGCAACTAAAATAAAAGGGTATCCAACCTGAAACTGAAGCATGAATTCTACAACCGTAAATTTTGTCGGCTGCCAAAACCCATTGACATGCCATTGTTTTTCTCCTTTCACCGTTTTGCTCCTTTCACCTGAATATAGAGACATAATTTCGCTAAAAATGACGTGAAATCCACTAAAATTTCACATTTTTATTGTACCAATGGTTGCATAAATTTTTATTTCTTTGGAAATACTACAAAATTTGCAACATCTCACCCTCCGTTGAAACCCTAAGCGCGAGTGCAAGGTGTAAATGGTAGCTCTCATACACTCTGTCCCCCCTTGTAATCTCTGAAGAAATCAAATCCGTCGAGGGCATGGTCGGGTAAAAAATATATGCCGACGAAAATCCTACCGATCTCTCCTCCTGCTAACATGGCCATAAATAAGCATGAATCCTGTCTATGTGAATCCTGTGAATGAATGGAAACAATCAATAATCCACCTACAATTCGACTTAGCAAACCTACGATGGAGCAAAGCATCTCTGCACTTTATATCAATATGGGTTGTTTGTGTTACAGCTAAGTGGACATGCAGGTGCAAACATGCATGTAAGTAGCCACGCTCCGAGCTTTAAAGGTGACACACGGATGCATATGACCAAGCTGTGATCTTTGAGGGTCACTGCAGGCCCATGGACGCAAGGATGTCAAATGTCAGATAACCATGCTAGAGCTTAGAGAGGAGGGAATGATAATAAATGACAGATGATCTCAGCAGGAAGCCGCGTCCTGGGCATCATTATATAAGGTTGAGATTCATCGCATACAAACCAATCCAATTTTTAAAAAATCAGTTAATAAAAACTTCAATTAAATCATGTAATTGAAAAGCCTAACTTTAACTTTATCTCTCACAAAAATCTACCATGTACACACATAACAAGCTACTTCATTAATCACCACCATAAGTATATCCATGCAATGCCAAAAGGAAAAGATCCTCATTAAATGACTGACAATAGCACGAAAGTTTGAAACCCTCTGCCCAGGCGATGTCATCCCGCCACCCCTTCCCGAGAAGGGAAAAATGGGGAAGACATCACAATCTGCAATCAATGACAATTCAAAAAATTCATTTTAAAAATTTTTTGTTAAATAAAATATATTTTAAACTATAGAAGAACTATAAACTGGATGAAGAATTTATAGACCTAGTGGCTAAATAATAGGGACTCAACGAAACATATATGATCCCCTTGAGGGACATAATGAAGTAGATTAACAGAGAATAAATTATATATATATATATATATATATAATTTGATTTAATTTTATATTTTGCTTTTATTACTAAACGTATTATAAATAAATTTCTTTATTTTTTGGGGGGGTTTCATACATTGATAAGTTATAAAGATTATTATTGTTACACTAGTGTAATTGAGCTCTAAAGTGTACATAGAAATGTATTCTAAGTCTAAGTGTTTTTTTCTCTTTTAATATTCTTTTGAAGGGGTTGTTGGGCCCCTTGTTTTGAATTTTGAAGATAACTCCATGGTGGCAATGGAAAGAATTGGGTAACACAACTCAAACGGAATAGACTGGAGGAGTGACACACAAAATATAGACTCCTAGTAATAGTTAGGAGCCTCGATGCTATAGAGAGATGCAATCTAAAATAACATGTTGGAATCTAGGGAAGCAAGGATGAAATGGCGAAAGGATAGGGACAACTAGATGATGTAGAAGCAAATAACAAGAAGTCCATCAAGCCAGGATTGGAAGAAGCCTAATGACACTATGTGTTTTGAATGAATCATTCCAACCCCAGGTGTGACACTATAAAATGTAAAGGATTAGGCTTGGGAAGTGGTTGATTGGTTGTTGTTTGATTCATAGGTGGTTGTTGTTAATTGGAAAGTTTTGTCATGGGTTCTATGGTAAAGTAAAAATTTGTTGTATGTAATTTAGTATGAGTGGTTGTAGCTTTGAGCCACTCTAGAAATGTATTGGTTCATCTTGGACATTAATGGAATTAGGCCCCCATTTAAAAATTTTGCTATCTTTGTTTTTGTATGGTGATTATGTATTTTATTGTTGTTCTATGTATGTGCTATTGAATGAATGCAACTTGTTTGAATCCATGTTGGTAGCTTAACTAGGAATGTGGTCATGGATTTGAATATTCTTAACATACTATATGAGTTGATAATGGTTGTGCCCTGATGGAATAGTTGGGTTGGAGATATGAGTGATAGTTTGGGTTTTGGTTGTGATAGTCATATTGTGCAATCCCTATACAACCTTTAGTCATGGCATGACACTTTGGTTGAAATTTTCCTATTCATGGGGATTGAAAATGCAAGTTCTTAAACTATAATAGATGCCTTTTGTTGGACACCAATACGGACCCTAGTCTAAAAGCAAGCCAACAAATGGTTTTGTTGTCAGGACACTTCATAATGCGTATAATGTTCCCAAAATATGGCTAACAAGCTAACCTAGAGCTGCATATAAGATTGGTGGTTTAAGAAGATTGGCCTGTTTAAGGAACAATTCATTACGGGTTTCATCCCGATGGATGCTTGATCACTATGATAGATATTAAATATTTTGGGTAGAATTTCCGATGGTACTATTTGAATGGTTGAAGAGATTAAGAGAACATATGCGAACACCTTAGAAGAGGAGGAGAGAGATCCAATGGAGCATGTAGAACTTGGTTGTGCTATAGATGTTTGATCATGAGGTATTGAAGGATGATGAATTTTCGGTGAAGACAATAGTTGAGGGATATGCCATTGAATTTGCAATAGAGTCGAACCAATGGTTATCAAGAACATAAGAGTTGTTCAAGAAGAGAGCTCGTGGAAGGTTGGTGAAGGCATTTATGACATGGGTGAAAATGTTCAAGGTGAAGGAGGATTAAATTCCTTTCAACCCACAAACCATGGTAGCGTAAGTTGTCGTGCATGTGCATGGCCTAGGATGGAGTTGGCACATGAGTAACTAGTGGAAGGTTGTACCATGGAATAAGCACAAGCCCTGGGTAGAGAAGAATGTGAAGTGGGGAGGGATGTGATAACTGAGAAGTGGTGGTTGAATAGGATGTGGGGATTTCACAAAAGGAAGGAAGTAGTGAGGAAAACAATGGACAAAGAAGGGGGTACTAAGGCACACCTTAAGGAGTTGGAAGTGTTGGGGAAGAAAGGAGAAAAGGTCAGTCGATGGTTGAACAAGCAAAGATTGGAAGCAAACAAGAATCCAAGAATAAGATTGGATAGAGGAGTAAAGTTTAGAGGATTGGGAGAATTGATGGTTGGAGTGAAGAAAGGAGGTGAACATGTTTAGATACACAAATTGGGGAAATACAAGAGGAGGTTTCATCCAAAGGAAATGTGAATTA
The DNA here is from genome assembly GCA_027924585.1 of Larix kaempferi. Classification (NCBI taxonomy): domain Eukaryota; kingdom Viridiplantae; phylum Streptophyta; class Pinopsida; order Pinales; family Pinaceae; genus Larix; species Larix kaempferi. The sequence goes on from BSBM01000088.1 coordinate 21,520,734, forward strand.
GAGAACAAGCATAATCATGATTATTGGGTGGAAAGAGGAAGGGTCTTTTGAAATTGTGTTCCAACTATTTGAAATGAAAGAAAGATAGGTATCAAAGATGGTACACCTTGAAGATAGTAGATCCAACCTTGAACAATCACCGCCCCTCATGCAATTTGAAAATATAAAGGTAATCATCAATATCTTCCCTAGTTTTGGTTGAAAAGTAACTTCTAGTCATAGAGTGGAGAATAGTAGTGAGAAATAACCAAAATTAGCAAGAGATATTGGTAGTAATGAAGGTACTGTGGTAATTTGGATTTCTAGTTTAGAAGAGAGATTGGTCTGGTTAGTCAACCATTCCAAAAAGGTTTTCTTTTAGTGAGTAATCTAGATGACAACATAAATGGATCAATTGATAATTCATTGATGTGCCTCCCTAATTTTTCAAGAAAAGCTTATACTGATGCAAAGTAGCATTGGTTCCTTTGTGAATCAATTTGGAGGGAAACAAGGTCACAACCCTAGACTCTAAAGTAGTAGAGTTCCAAACCACCTTGATGTGGAAGATTCTACAATGGTACATAAAGTTTGTTTAAACTAACCCATGATGTACACCTAAGACATTGAATGAAGTGAAAGTAGGGTTTGTGGCTGAGTTAGAAAGACAAAAATCAGAGGAACGACGTTGCACTGAACTAAGGGAGATTAAACAGTGGATTGGTGAGATAATTTATCAGTATGAATATTGATTTCGAGACTTGATTAGTAGAATATCATTCCCCTTCCATGAAACACAACAGAAACAATGTTCACACAGGGATTGTTTCCCTTGACCAATATGTCATTTATGTACAAACGATGAACCACACAATAGGATGCCTTGGTATAGGTGGTGATATAGAATCCATGAATGGGTATTTAGGTGTAACGAGAGTAATCATTGCGGCTATGACCTCAACTCGCGTAACCACTAAACTCACCCAAATCCAGTTGCAAACGACAACCCTAATCGAGTAGATTCAATAAATGAACCACGTCAAGACAAGAAGGGAACATGTATGGGGTATTATTTACAATAAATTGGTCCACATGATGAATGATTGCACTTCACCAAAATTCAAAGTTGTAACACCCAACTTAATGCCACCACCTATCTAATTGCCAAGTAACCTAGCACGTGAATAGTGTAAGGTTTGAAAAGCAAGTGCCCACTCTCTATATCTCTACCCAATGTTGTATAAGTATACTTATACCCCTACCATTATTCTCTATGATTTGTAAAGGGAAATCACTCACACTATAGAGGATTGTCATGCTCTACAAGCATTAGCAGAGTGGTTCAAGAGAATATCCTTGTGAATAGAGGAGACATATTTTGGAAGGATCAAAGGAGGAGGTTAAGGAGGATATGAAGGTGGGTATAAAGGTGGATGCAAAGGAGGATGTAGAAGTGGTAAGAATGGTGGCCACATAGGCCCCATTTGATGTTATAATTTCAATGAAGTGGGGAACATATCTCAAGATTTCTTGCAACCAAGGAGAGTAAGATGTGGCCACTACAAGACCATGGTTCATGCTACTAAAGACTGCACATACCTAAATTATAGCCAAGTGGTAAATTAGACCCAATCATAGAAATTATAATCTAGTCAATTCTAATCCATGACATATTCTAGAGTTTGGAGGACCCAAAACCAATGTGGTGACTAGGGGCTCGAATAAGAGTTGATGATGCCCAACAACTTCTCTAGATAATAAAATGATCCCCTATGAACCCTAGGTTTGATGTGGAAAGGAAGAAGGATTATCACAAGGATGCCTTTGAATCTTTAAGAGAAGTATCCACTACAAACGGACACAACCCAAAGGGTTCTACAAGAAAGATTGTGGTGGTGCACGATCTTCAACGATGCCAAGGAACATGTTAGCTTAGACTTGTGACATTTTCCAAGAACTGGAAAAACCCTCCAAGGGAGACGAGCCACTACTACATCTAGTGGTTTCACTACAATCATTTGAGAAATGGGTCATCAATCTTATTGAGCCGGTCAAACACTAGCTAGGCACTCAGGGGACCGATATTTTATCAATGCAACTATCTACCTTACCTAATGGATCGTGAAATCACAAACAAGAGATTGAAGCATGAATATAGAAATGAGATTATCTTCAAGAACATTATTTCCATGTTTGGTTACTCTAGGAGTTTAACAATGGATTAGGGTAAGCACTTCATGAGAAATACCATTAGAACCTTGACTCGGTAATTCATGGTGGAACAAGACACTAGTAGTACCTATCATTTGCAAGCCAATGGGACCGTCAAAGCATTTATTAATTATATATTATAAAAGGGCTTGACCAAAGTTTTTAATATTAACTAGGATGATTGGGATGAGAAGGTACATGAGGTACTAAGGGTGTACAAGACTATGAGAAAGAAACATGCGAATCACACCCCTTTCAAATTGGTCTACAAGAGAGAAGTAATAGTACCTACAAAGTTTCTAGTGGTGATTCTATTCATATCGCAAGCTACCAAGATGAAGGAGGAGGATTCAGTTCAAAGATGCCTTATAGAATTGATGGAACTAGAGGAAGATTGGTTCTTTGCAAGGTATCACTGGGAGCTATAGAAGTAAAGGAAGAGGGCATGGAATGATTTCCACATAAAAAAAAATTGAAACCGACAACTTTGTATTTCCATATAATAGAAAGTACCTCAAATACCATGGTAAGTTACATATACATTGGCTAGGACCTTTCATGTTTAATCTGCAATTTTGGAGTAGTGAAGTTGGCTCATCAGTAGTGAAGTTGGTTCATCTTGATGGAACACTTGAGGGATGGGTGAATTACACTTGCCTAAAACCTTTTTCTCCTTCCCAAATCTAAGTTGGTAATTCCTTGAAAAGGATATAAACATTAGTGTTATGTGTGTTTTCTTCGTCAAGTCAATAAGGCTTGATCCTGTGAAAGAGCTAGTTAGTCTAGTAGCAACAAATTGAATAAAGCTTGATCCTACGCTTAAGGAAGGATTGAGTCAATCCATAATAGTTAGGTTTGCACATTTTCTACCAATCTTCTTAGAAGCCAGACACCACCTTTGGGGTCGAGGAGGGGAAATCTCATTATGATTAATCAAAGTCAAGTCCGCATAGGTCTTTGAGTTGCTTTGTTGTGTTATAGCATTGTGGTGTTATCTAGAAATAATATATGATAGTCATGTCAGTAAGTGTGGGACATGTTAATGATAACTTCATGCATTTAGTTACCACCTTAAGTCATAAAAGAAAAAATTATGGGCATAGTAGTTAAGGGGCAAGTAATAGGCCTCAAGTTGGAAGTTGGGTAGATTACATCATGCCATTGTTTAGATTTAGTTAATTCCATATTTCCTTCCTATAATGGAAGTAATCCAGTAGTAATTTCACCCAAGAAAGATCATGATTACCACACACTTCAATTTCTCCTTTAGACATTATGGAAATATATGCTCACTTCTCAAATTCATGAAAGATACGATCAATTTTCATACCAATGGCACTGAAATATATGTTATTCAATGACTTCTATATTTAAGTTAACACTGCCATATTCTTGAGTCAATATGTAGATTGAGAGCTCAAAGAAGTAGACATGAGCCCGAAAATCATAAGGAGTTTGTTTATGTCTATGTGCTAGAACGAGAGTGAGAGAACTAGAATTTGAGAAATTATTAGAGGATTCCATTAGTGTATTCAAGAAGAGAAACCAAGACATAAAGTATGGGAAAAGTAAGTATTAGGATGGCAGAGGAAGGAGGAAATTTTCAATGAGCCCATGGACCCATGAGTCTTGCAGATAAGTGAATTCAATGGGAAATTAGAGTAGATCTCCATCATGGAGCACAAGTTCATGAACGCTAAATAGTTCCCTGATTTACAGTCTCTGTACTATGTGCATAAACTAAGGTGATCAATGAAGATAAGAGGTAAGAAGTGGTTGATGACATGTAGCCACTTCAAATATCAACATTCTAAATTTACTATGAGTTCCAACCTTTGGCTCATAACCTCTAATTCAGTGATGCATAAGTTTTTTATTAAGCAGAGTATGCCAAAGGAATTTATGGTTGGATAAGCCATATGTATTCTCCCTAGAGCTGATTAGGTACCTCACTAGTCTATCAATAGATGTCCAAGAAATCAACACATCATTTCATTAGTGCAAAAGGGATAATAAATACTAAGAGGAGGACCTTTATACATGTTATGGATTGATGCATAGAGGTCTCAAAGGGGCTGAAGTTTCTTCCATCAACTCAATTACAATGTGTATGATAATAAGGATTATTTCCTACAATGTGATGATAAAACAAAAGAAAGGAGAATGCAACCTAGAAATTATCTCAGTAGCAGAAGTGTGTGCTGAAGGTCAATGCCTAAATTGGTGCTAATTCATTTTGAATGAATTCATAGAGGCTACAATTGAACCACGCATAAAGATTCCAACATTTAACTACATACACTTCATAATAGCATATACAATGTTCAATTGGGAGCCACAACAAGGATGTGATTCTTTTGATATAAAAATGGTTGGTTTTAATAGAATTTGTGCCTTCGAGGGCACAAAACAAAGTGGAACACACAAAATTCAAGACCATTACCAATATTATTAACCACTATTGCAACACCCTGTTTTTTACCGCAACATGTAATGTTGTAAATATGTATAGAATGATAAAATGGATAGAATCCGGACATGAATGGTCTATTATGACCAATATGATGTAATCATGTACATTTTATGATTATATAAAAACTAGGACTACTGCAAACTAAGAAGGATGAATAAGAGATGGGGGGTATGATTCCGCACGAGGAGAAAGTGAGGACAAGGTTAAAGGGGGAGATCACCCTAGTGACTTATAACCTTAACTCATTATACTTATTATTCCTTTTATCTGAATTTTTATAAAGCCTCTTTATTAAAAGTACATTACCCATAACTTTGAGTTAATTATCCTAAGCTTGGGATTAGAAGGGAAAAGTGAACCTCTCGAGCATGCCACTTGGCTAGTTCTCAACAAGCATACAAATGATTGAGAATTAGTTTATTCAATGATTATTATGTCATTATTGATCTATCATCCATACCAAATCATAGGTTTGTACCTAAGAACAATGAGAATTGCAGAGCTATTGATGCTTTTACCCTAGTATATCAGTGCTAGGAAATTGAATTCTCTTGTGAGTGGACTTGTCCTATAGCTGAATTCCCCGGAGTCCCAGCACGGAGAGTCCCTGGCCGACCTGTGTTGGATCCATGGAAGGGGATTTGGGAAATCATCCGAGGGACTATCAACTCAGAGAAAGGGATCCCATTCCTTGGGTTGTGCAATTTGATGGGGGAGGACTACTACTGCATTGGTATAAATGTGGAGAGGATTGACACCTGTGGGTCTGTTGAAGCACTGAGTTGAAATTTTCTTCTTATGGATTGATAGCCCCAACTTGGGGGTGGCCTCTATTATAGAGAGAACTGGTATAACATAGTTCCTATGGCTAGGAGGAACGTCCTTCGTCTACAGTCATTTGGAGGACATTATAAGATAAGATTCTAATTGTGTATGAAATTCCATGTTTATCTCTATGTTTGCATCTTGTTTAATTTATTGATTATGTGAATATATAATTGCATGGATTTCCTGGCATTGCATGAATGTATTCATGCAAGAATTGCTTGTATCTTTTTGTATATGCATATGTGTAGTTTGGGAAACCTTATATTGAATTCCATTTTAAATTTGATAATTAATTTATGAAAAGACGAATTTGGGTATCAGTGATGAATTGTTAAGTTTGTTTGAGTACTTCGTAGCCCCCGTTAGAATATTTAGAATAATATTGAGAATATGCATAAACCTATAACAATGCATTTGCTAACATGAAAAGCAATAATATACTAGTCTAGCCTTCTATCTACACAAACAACAAATAATCATGTAAGAAATAAGAGACAAGAGAACAATACACCATATATACCTGGTAAAACCCCAAATGGCAAATATCCACAAGAAGGTTTGGCTGTCTTTATTCTCTAGAAATATCCAATCTTGCAAGCGAGCTCCTCTTCACATCTTTACAATAGCATTACAATGCAATCCACAATATATTCCCAAAGGGTCTGCTTCACCTGTATTATATACCAACAGGTATGGAAGAATTGTTAATATTTGGTTGAGCTTTGATCTTTAATTCTTTTAGATGCAGAGAATTGAAGCAATGAGACAATTCAATACATGAAATTCATACAACCATAACATAAGATATACTCTGGGTAAAATCATCAAAATTATGAGAACAAAAACCTCGTTAATTCTTCTCAGTATAATATAATGGATAATAGAAAATGATTTCTTTTACAACATAGCAGATTGCTTTCGAAAGATAAGAGATCACCAAACATTCTTCATGAATATACAGAATCAATAGAGAATAGAGATCAATCATATGTGTGCCTAACACAACAATAACAAGAACGAACGATACCCTGCACAAAGAGAAGCGCCTTTCTTTCAATGGAGAAGAGAATTCGCTTCACATTGGATTCATCAATACCGTATAATATATTTATACATTCTTTTCTTCTATTTTTATCTTCTAAATTCAGGATGAACTCACCCTCAAACTGGCTGTATCAATCTTGCATGAAGAAGTGCGCCCCACTTCTCATGCGGTGCTTTATCTCACCATGCTTTCACTTAGGATGAACTCACCATGCTTTCACTTAGGATGAACTCACCTCTTAACCCACTTAGCTAGGTGGATAACTTAAGTGCTGACATGCAAGTGTCGTAAATCACGTGCCATATTTTAGTTTAACATAAGTGTCGTCATGCAATAACACTTAGTTAATTAGATCTTCTTTGTTGTCACTTAGTTAACTCTCTTTAACTGGAGTGTCATCTTTTAGTTTAACTAAAGTGAAACCACTTTAGTTAACTAGTCCTTTTTATTTAACACTTAGTTAACTGAAATCATACTGATTGATTTACTTGAAGTGACCATTGTGAGTTCTTTAGTTAACTGAGGCATATATTTAAATGATGCTTTATCTGAAGCATTGATTGAGGCATACATTGATACTTAACTAAAGCTTTAACAATTCGATTTCTCTTTAATTAGCTGAAGTGTCTGCATGGAAAATCTCGGATTCTCTTGATCTCTATGCTTTATCTTTTATTTCTTTATCTTTTACTGCATGGTCAATATGTGCTAACTTTAATTATCCATCACATTACATTATAATAAGAATAATTATCGAATGTTGTGATCATATTATATTATTTCGGACCAAATGATCATATGCTAAAGTAATTCACTTTAGAGGTGATGAATATCTAAAGGAGACTTAATCACAACTGGTGATCATGGTTAATAATACATCACACAATATTAAATGTTCTTAACAAGTAAAGCATGACCTTTATATGGAAGGTCCACCTCTATACGGGAGGTCCATCTCATGGATACCTTTATACAGAAGGTTCACATGAGAATCATGACTTGACACACAAGTCCAAAGCCTTGTCCAACAAGACTTTACAACATCATTACTTTGATCAATTATCTCTATGCAGGAGGAATAACCTTTACACGAAAGGAAATCAAAGTTCTCACTTCTATACGGGAGGATCAATCTTGGCTACACAAGATTGGTTTGGAGAATGTCTCCTGGTGTTGTATATTTAACACTCCCTCTTAGCGAGGGAAGCATTCTTTGCCATACCAAGATTGGTTTGGAGAATGTCTCTTGATGTTGTATATTTAACAATCCCTCTTAGCAAGGGAGACATTCTCTGCCATACCAAGCTTGTCTCAGAAGTACCTGAACTTTGTCACTGACAGAAGCTTTGTTAACACATCTACAATATTCTCATCAGGAGCAATGTACTAAAGTTTCATTGTACCTTTCTGGACCATTTCTCGGATGAAGTGATACTTCATTTCAATGTGCTTTGACTTGTCATGAAACATTAGGTTTTAGGAAAGATTGATGCAACTCTGATTGTCACACCTAATAAATGTAGGCTCAATATTTTCACTGAACAACCCTGCAAGTAGCTTTCTAAGCCACACTGCTTCTAGGCAGGAGACACTAGAAGCTATGTATTATGCTTTGGTATTGATCTGGGATACAGAGCCCTACTTCTTGTTGGACCAAGATATCATAGTTGATTCTAGGATATAACAATATCCATAGGTACTCTTATGGTCCACAATGCTTCATCCCCAGTCTTAGTTTGTATAAAAAAGTAACATGACTCCTCCACTGGAGGCATATCCAATTCCATATGAAATTGTACCTTGAAGGTACCTAAGCACATGCTTAGCAGTTGTCCAGTGTCTGTGTCTCAGATCAAACATAAATTGACTCAGAATGCGCACAGCATAACATATATCAGGCCTCGAATGTATCAAGTACATAAGTGAGCCTATAAGCTGTCTATACAAAGTGGGATCTATTGGATCTGATCTAGATCCTGACTCATGAAGTTTCCTCAAATTGGAAACCATCGATGTAGTCATATATTTGCAATCTATCATGCCAAACTTGCGCAATATATCCATACTGTACTTCCCTTGAGATAGAAAAATTTCATCTTTTCTTTGCTAGATCTCAAGGCCAAGAAATTAGTGCATTAGACCTAAGTCTTTCATCTCGAACTCTGAGGTGAGATCCCTATTGCACCAAGGAATCAGATATTCCTCTCCAGTGAGAAACAAATCATCAACATACAAAACCAATATCAATAGTTGGTTCTTCACTACTTTGAAGTACAAATTTGGATAAGCTTCACTCTTACTGAAACCCAGTTTCTGAAGGTAGCTATCAATGCAGGAGTACCAATCCCTAGGTGCTTGCTTAATACCATATATAGATTTCTTTAGCTTGCAAACATGGGACTCCTTCCCATGCACCACAAATACTCTAGGATGCTGAATATAAACCTCTTCCTCAACCTCACCATTGAGGAATGCTATCTTTACATCCATCTGGTGAAGTTTCCATCCTAGAACATATGCAAGTGCAATCATTGCTTGGATTGTGGTGTACCTTGACACAGGGGCAAAGGCCTCATCATAATTGATTCCTTCTTTCTGAGAGAAACCTTTGGCAATGAATCTGGATTTATACTTGTCAATGCTACCATCCGCATCATGATTTATCTTGTAAAACCATCTAGAAGTCACAATGGACTTCCCATTATGTTTGGGAACAACCTCCCAAACATCATCCTTTATTATAGAGTTGTACTCTTTTGTCATTGCATCTTTCCAAACTTGTTTCTTTGCATCTTCTTCTTATGAGGATGGTTCTAAATCACTGATGTGACTCATCAGTGCCACATACCCTCAATATTTGTCAAGTTGCTTGTGCTCTCTGGATGAGCCTATTGGTGCTCCATGTTTCTCTGCATTTTGTAAGATGTATCGGCACCAAGAAGATATTCTTTTAGTGAGAGGTTCATCAGGTGACCTCTCAATCAGTTCTACTAGTTCTTCGGGAGCTAGTGAATGTGAGGCATCTTCTGGTTTCTTCCTCTCAAACTCTGAAGGGAGAGAATTAGACTCAAGATCCTCCATCTTGAGAATCACATTGAATCTCTTTCGGTCCTTTGAAAGAAGCTTCCTCATGGAAGGTAACATCTCGGTTGACTTCAATGTGTCTCTCACTAGGTACATATATTAGGTATGCTTTGGATGACTCACTATATCCCACAAAGGTTCCTTTATTTTTAGAAGTATCCATATTTGTTCTCTTTTCTTTCGGTAGATGAAAGTATACCGGGCTCCCAAAGATCCTCAAGTGTGATATGTATGGCTTCTCACTGGTAAACACTTCTTCTGGTGTCTTCTCATCTAGAATGGAATGCAGACATCTATTCTGGATTTATACAGCTATGCAAGTGGTTTCTGCCCATAATGAGGTAGACATATCTTGATCATGCATCATGGCTTTTGTAGCCTCACATATGGTTCTATTCTTCCTTTTAGAAACCCCATTTTGTTGAGGGTTGTATGGTATTGTTAACTGTCTACATATTCCTACATCACTACATAGCTCATTAAATGCATGTGATTCAAATTCACCTCCATTATCAAACCTTCATGCACATATGTGCTTTTCTTTCTGATTTTCACCTAGGGATTTAAACTCTTTAAATTTGCTAAGAGTTTCACTTTTAGCCTTCGTGAAATAAATCCATGAATTCTTAGAAAAATAATCTATGAACAATACATAATATAGGAAGCCACTCAGGGAGGGGGGTGACATGGGACCACATACATCAGAATGTATTAAATCTAAAATCCCTTTAGATCTAGTAAAACTGATAGAAAAACTTTCTTAAAATTCTTCCCAAGTGAAGAACCCTGACATACACTATCATGCTCAAAATCAAATACGGGCATACCTTTTACCATCTTTTGAAGTCCTGGTAGTGCTTTGTAGTGTAGGTGTCCAAGCCTTCGGTGCCATAGCTCGCATGGAATAATCGTGTGGTGAATCATAGCTTGAATGTACTTCCCATGTACCTTGTAGAGTCCTCCCTCTCAAATTCCAATCACAACAGCAGATTCTAGGATTTTGTTCTTTGGCCATAAAAGTGTTTTGTTATCCATGAAGATAACTCAAAATCCTTTGTCTTCAAGAATCGAAACTAAAAGGAGGTTCTTCTTCAATCTTGGTACATCTATAATGTACTCCACACGTAGAATGTCACCAGTGCTTAGCTAGAATGAGGTGGATCTAACTCATTGGATCAAATATGTTGAGTTGTCCCCCAACTCTACCATGCATGTGAACTCTTTCTCCTTTAGATCAGTGATGGCATTCTTGTAACCAGTCATATGTTTGTATGCACCACTGTCAATCAACTATGTGTATATATTTGTGATGACGAATCCCGAAAGGGATGAGACAAGGTAAAACTCCCTTCTTGTATCCTTTTCTTCGGATGCATTCTTTTGAATGATTTCATCTTCTATGGCGGTAGAAGCATGAAAATTTCCTTTCTGCTTTGCTTTGCACTCTCTTGAGAATGGCCTTTCTTGTTGCAATTGAAACATATAGATTTTGAATTGTCAAAGCATTTTTTTAACTCCTTCTTTGGATGAGAGTACTCTTTTGGAAGAAGGGTTTATTTCCTTTCTTCATTCTTTCTGTGAGGGCAAGGTTTTATTATTTGATGCGCACTGACTTGCTATGGATTTTCCCCTCCTCTTGGAGGCATTCATGCCACAACCTTTCAAAGTTAGGTTGTACCTATCAACCATTTACCGCAACCAAGAATGTATCCCATGAGGATGAGAGGCCATCAATAGCGGTTTGGAGAAGATCATCTTCAATCACCACTACTCCAATACTAGCAAGATGATCTCTTACTTGAGAGATCTTGGTGAAGAAGGAGGCCATTGTCTCATCTGTTTCCATCTTTAAGTTTCGAAGCTTATTCTTCAATGCCCTCTTTTGACTTGGGGCCTTCTTCTCATACATATTAGTCAATGTATCATAACATTCTTTCGCGGTCTTCAACGGTGTGATCACGGGCATCAAGTTATCTTTTACTGAATCATATATAATCTATTTGGAATTAGCTTGACTCTTATTGAAGTTGATGCACCCTACATTAGATGTAGGATCCTCCACCATAGTGGATGTGTAGCCATCCAATTCCAATTCATGTTCCTCTAGCCTGATGTTGAGAATCCTAGCCTTCCAAGTGTTGAAATTTGACATGCCCTCAATATTGTCTTCCATTCATACAGAGACTGATGCCATAGTATTCAAATCTCATGCTCAACTTCTTAAGATCAACATAGGCTCTAGATGGCATGCAAAACTGAGCTCCTTCACGCCCACAAATATGATACCATGTTAATATTTGGTTGAGATTTGGTCTTTAATTATTTTAGATGTCGAAACTTGAAACAATGAGACAATTCAATCAAATGAAATTCATACAACCATAACAAAAGATATACCCTAGGGAAAATCCTCAAAACTATGAGAACAAAACCCCAACAATTCTTCTTAGTATAATATAATGGATAGCAGAGAATGCTTTCTTTTACAACATAGCATATTGCTTTCGGAAGATAAGAGATCACCAAAACACTCTTGGTGAAGATACAAAACTAATAGAGAAGAGATATCAATCGAAGAAGCGCCTTGCCTTCAATAATAATATCCTGCACACAAAGAGAAGTCCCTTGCCTTCAAAGGAGAAGATAATTCACTTCACATTGAATTCATCAATCCCGTATAAACATATTTATACATTCTCGTCTTCTATTTTTATCTTCTAACTTCAGGATGAACTCACCCTCATACTGGATGTATCAATCTTGCATGTAGAAGTGCGCCCCACTTCTCATGCAGTGCTTTATCTCACTGAGCTGTCAGTTACGATGAACTCACCTCTTAACTGAAAGCTTTCCCACTTAGTTAGGTGGCTAACTTAAGTGTTGTCACTTAGTTAACTAGATCTTCTTTGTTGTCACTTAGTTAACTCTCTTTAATTGATTCTTGATAACATCACTTCCTTGATTTACTGAAGTGTCGTCTTTTAGTTTAACTAAAGTGAAAACACTTTAGTTAACTAGTCCTTCTTAATTAACACTTAGTTAACTAAAATCATGATGATTGATTACTTGAAGTGACCACTATGAGTTCTTTAGTTAACTAAGGAATATCTTTAATTGATGCTTTAACTGAAGCATTGATTGAGGCATACATTGAGACTTAACTGAAGCTTTATAACTGAATCTTTAACAATTCGAGTTCTCTTTAATTAGCTGAAGTGTCTGCATGGGAAATTTTGAATTCTCTTTATCTCTATGCCTTATATTTTATTTATTTATCTTTTATTGCATGATCAATATGTGCCAACTTTAATTATCCATCACATTACATTATACTAAGAATAATTATCGGATGTTGTGATCATATTATATATTCCGGACCAAATGATCATATGTTAAAGTAATTCACTTTAGAGGTGATCAATATCTAAAGGAGACTTAATAGAAACTGGTGATGATGGTTAATAATACATCACACAACATTAAATGCTTTTAACAAGTAAAGCATTTATATAGAATCTCCACCTCTATACGGGAGGTCCATCTCATGGATACCTTTATACAGAAGGTTCACATGAGAATCATGACTTGACACAGAAGTCTGGAGCCTTGTCCAACAAGACTTTACAACATCATTTCTTTGATCAATTACCTCTATATGGGAGGAATAACCTTTACATGAAAGACAATCAAAGTGCTCACCTCTATATGGAGGGATCAATATTGGATACACAATATTGCTTTGGAGAATTTCTCATGATGTTGTATATTTAACAAGTTGCATATGTGGCGGTCACTAATCGAGATTGGCCACCACTCAAAAAACTCTTTGTGTTGGCTACCTTTTTTCATTTACTCTTCAAATATTGTGTCCACACCATCAAAAGGTGTCAAAATTGTCAATTATTCTCTAGAAAAACCATGGCACCTCCTGCCCCTTTCCATCCAATCATCACTATCAATCCCTTATGCAAGTGGGGAATTGACTTCATGGAATGTCAACCTGCAACTCAAAGCCATAAATATATCATAGTATATGTCAATTACTTTACCAATTGGGATGGGGCAATGACTGCTTTTAACAACACTGACACCGCAACAACTAGGTTTTTCTTTAACCACATTATCACATGATTTGGCGTACCCAAGAAGTTGGTCTCTAACAATGGAACTCATTTCCAAAATGAGAGTTTCCAAGATTTATCATTCTTACTAGGGTTAACACACAAGTTCTACACCGCTTACTATGTGCAAGCCAACAAGTAGGTCGATGCAGTAAATAAATTTCTCAAGACCATTCTCCAATAGATAATCAACAAAAACAAAGCCAACTAGAATCACATGTTATTTTTAGAACTATGGGAATACAAGACCTTTGTTTAGAATGGGGCGAAATTTACTCATTTCCATATTGTTCACGGTGTCGAGAATGTCTTACCCATTGAGTTCCAAATCCCTACTCTCCAAATTGTCATGGAACAAATGATATGCTAGCATGAGAACAATGATTGCTTGCTTTGGAACACCTAGATGAGGAGCATCACAATTCATTACAACAAAATGAAGCCATGAAACAACGTACTAAATCCCATTATGATCACCACATTCATCCTCGCATCTTTCATGAAGATGGTCTTATGCTCATGTTCAATGCAAAGAAAGACAACAAACTAGGCCCAAGTAAGTTTGTCCAATGTCGAAAGGCCCTTATATCATTAAATGATGTCTACTCAAAGGAGCATACATGGTTGGATTACCTGAAGTAGACCTTCTAAACAACCCAGTCAACGGGTTGTATTTGAAGAAATTCCTCCCATAGTCAAAATACCGTGATGATCACATAGATGCGCAAACATCTATTTTAGATAAGTCACATCGATTTCCAGCACTGCCAGCCATGTAAAAGTTTCGACAAAATCATCACGCCCTAGATGAATTTCCACCCATAACTTGCATTGTCACTTTCATAAAACACAATGAAGATCACACATTTTTTCAACTTCTATTTATCTTGGTTGGAACACTATGAAAGACCTACATTTTGTTTTATTTGCAGATGACTACCAATATATATTGTTATGTTGGCTTCATTGACGGAACAATTCATTGGTCAAAGAACCTCACATCCACTGCTTGCACCATCTATACCATGATGCACACACTCTACCATACCAGTGGAGCATGCCTTGGTCTAGATACTAATAACCAAGTAGAGTACAATGTTGTCATTGGATTATTGGTCGATTCCATCCATTCTCACATCCGACATCTTCATGCCCACCTAGATTCTTAACTCCTTGTTGCACAATTTAATAGTGTCTTTTGTGTACAGAATCCATGCCTCTTTCACAAATTCCTTTGAGTGCAACTCCTGATTTGTCAGTTTGAAACCATAACGTTCATACATATCCCTAGGAGTGTCAATGTGTTTGTAGATCATATTGCTAATGAGTTACTAGATTCTCACTTATTACATTGACAATACATCTGATCAATCAAAGCAAATAAAGATTATGTTTTACCATGCATTTATGTTATAGTCATCATCTATACATAAACTTAAATCATGAACACACATCATCACATACATCCCAAGACACATAAACCTAAAACAAAATGGTGTGTGTGTGTGTGTGTATCTTCATGTGTATAATGTAAATGAAACGCATCGTCGATAATATATAAAAAAATCGACCTATGGGATACATTAAAAAACTCACCCCCCATAGACCACATCAATACATATACAAAATGGGGCTCATCAACCCATATAAAAAGAGCTCAAATGCTTGAACATCATGGAACACCCCCTTCTGGAGAAGGAGGTGGCTCAAGCATCGCTAATGGCGTTATATCCTCCACATGAGGTGCTGCTAGTCCTTTTGTTGTTGGAGGTTGTGGGGAGGGGTCTTGTGCCACTGTGTTATGAACATAAATAATAATAATAATATTACTAAGTATTAATAATAGGTAATTAACTAGCAAGGATTAATAAAGATATAATTAGAGTTATTTATGAATGGAAGAGACTTCTATGGTCATGTTTGTTGAAAGTTCACAATACAGATTTATAAACTAAATCCAATGTAAACATTTATTCACCATATTATCTTATTCAATAATTATTATATTTATTTACACTGAATAGACCTCAATTTTCTCTCACACCCTCATGTCCATCCCCTGTTTCTCTCAACCACCCCCCCCTTGGAAGAGACTTCTATGGTCATGTTTGTTGAAAGTTCACAATACAGATTTATAAACTAAATCCAATGTAAACATTTATTCACCATATTATCTTATTCAATAATTATTATATTTATTTACACTGAATAGACCTCAATTTTCTCTCACACCCTCATGTCCATCCCCCGTTGCTCTCAACCATGCCCCATTCCCTAGTCCCCACCCCCCATCCCCCACGTGTTGTGTCTTTCGTTCTCACACCTATCTCCCATCATCCTCTAGCACCCCCGCTCCAACTCCCTTGCACAATTCTCTCCCACACCCTTGCGTTGATACCCTAGTTCTCTCGCATCCTCGTAGTTCCCCAACCTATTCGCAGTTCCCTCCTGCGCTCCTCCACTACGCCCACATCCTTCCACATTGCCACACACTCTCCCTCGTCCCACTTATTGTTGCTCATATTTCCTCACCCTCTTGTGTCGCCTACTATATCCCTCCACTCCCACGTCCTCCTGCTCGCGCCCTCACATAGTTCCACCCCCGTGCCCTTCTTTCTCTGCCAACCCTGCACCCTCCTTCTTCTTCTCCCTTCATTCCATAATCCTCCATTCCTCCCTATGCTTCTCTTCATGCACTTCCACATTCAAACCTCCCTCCCTCCCTGCGCTACTCTTCATTCCCTCCAATCCACTCTCCACCCCATCCCTAACACCACTGTTCTCCTGACCTCCCTCCACCATCCCACCGTTGTCAACCAACAGTTGCCACTGCTACTCCTCACGCCCTCCCTTCCCTCCTTGCACACGTGCTACAATACCCTTTTCCCCGCCAATTGTCATTTTAAAATAATAATAATAATAATAATTATTATTGATTTTTTAGTCTTTAGATTATATATATATATATATATATAAATTTTAATAATAATTTTTATTAGATTTTTATTACCCATTACAGTTTTAATAGTTGTTGTTGTTGTTATTATTATTATTATTATTATTAAACCTCATTCGCCCAAAAAAAAGCATAGGCCAAAATTGCATATAAATATACACCCCTAGCCACCATAAGCATGACGAACCTAAAAAATCAACTCGAACAAATGGAAAGGGAAGTCAACACTCTCCAAGAAATCGTCACCAAAAATTGCAATGATCTAACAAAAGAAATAGAAAAGAGTAATGTCGCACTCAAACACAAGCTGACACAAAAAGTCAAAAACAAAATTGTCATAGAAGTCATGGTAGAAATGAAGAATAACCTGGACTCCATGAAACAATATTAGGATAAAAACATGATGTGCTCGCAAAAAAACATGATAGATCATAAGCCTTTTTAAAAATCATGGTTCTTGAAGTCGCAACAAATGGTGGAATAGTTAAAACATGTCTACCTCCTCATCTCGCTCCTCCGTATCATTGTTTCCTCCACCACCACCAATCCCCTAGAATTCATCAGGAGGCCCCCAATGTCATCCCCTTATCATATTCCCACCTAGGAAAAAAATTGAACTATCAAAATACAACAAGAATGAAGATCAATGTGTCGCATGGTTTAACAAGGCCAAATAATATTTTAGTATATATAACACTACAACAGATGAAGAAAAAGTAAAATATGATTCCATGCATATAGAAGGTGACACATACAACTGATATATGTGATGGCAAGGATAAAATCACTCATACAAGTGGCATTCTTTTAAAATTTACCTTTTTAAGATATTTCAGGGAATTACCGAAAATGAATTATTCTTGAAACTTACCAAACTACAAAAAAGGGAAGTGTTGATTAGTTCACATCAATGGGAAGCTCTCAACATGAGTATGTGGTTTATATAGTAAGAAATTACTCAAAACTTAACTGGTTGGCCTTAAACTACATCTCCAAAATGAATTAAAAATGCATGATGTTTCGTTCATTGAAGTAACAAGGCGTAAGCTAAAGGCGACATAAAACAAATTAAAAGGGATATTCAAATCAAGATTTGACAAGGGTAATTTACAACAAAATGAGATACAAGCAGATATTGTGGGGACAAGCGGTCACCAAGAAATGAGTATAACAATTCCAAATCATATGGATATGAATCCAAAAAAGAATCAAACACATCCACTAGCAGTTCCATCAATGGCAGAAAAAAGAAGAAAAGCACTTGTCATCAATGTGGTGAAAAGTGGATCCTAGGTCATAAATGTATTTCTAATCATGCATATCAATGAAAAATTATAGATGGGAAGGAAGTATAGGTTTCCACCAAAGAGGATACATCCGATTCTGATATAGATATAAACTCACCCAAGGTGTCAATAACAACAATCACATGCATCCAACAAACATGTAAAGAAGAAGGTTCATTGATACATAATAAAGTTTCCACCCAAAAGGAAGAAACTCAGTTTCTCATAGGACAATATATTCCATTCCATTTGAGAAAAAGTGATCGTATTAAGGATGGAAAACTCTTATCTCATGTGGAAAAATCATAGACCAAAGAGGTTACAACTTAAAGGAACTATTAAGATTACATATATCAAAGTTTTAGTAGATTATGGTAGTACACACAATTTGGTGGATATTAAAATGGAAAAAGAACTTAACATTTTTGTATACCCTATGAATAATCTCACGGTATCAATTATAGATGATTGACATGTGGAAGGAGTAGGAAAATTCCATAAGGTTTCCTTACAAGTACAAGACTTGAATCTACAAATCAAATCTTATGCCCTACCACTCAAAGGAGTAGATATGGTGTTAGGAGTAGAATGGATAATGTAATTAGGTACTTATGCCACCAACATATAATAACAGTATATGGAATTCAAATGGTAAGGACATAATTACAAGTTATATGGAATGGGAAGCTTACAAGCATCACAACTCAAGGAGAAGGAATTCAAAAAGAAAAAAAGGTCCATGTACATATCAAGATAAAGGAAGCAATTGTCGTGATTGTGATCACATATCTCAAATCCTTGCTCCAAAATAGACTCGGAATCAAGATAATATCATCTAGTATATATTTGAGGACAAATCTCCTTTAAAGGTGGTGGCAATGCTATGAACATAAATAATATCAACTAAGTATAAATAATAGGTAATTAACTAACAAGGATTAATAAGGAGATAATTAGATTTATTTATGAATGGACATGGCTTCTATGGTCATATCCGTTGAAAGGTCACAATACAAATTTATAAATGAGATCCATTGTAAACGTTTATTCACCAACTTATCTTGTTCAATCATTATTATATATATTTATATTCATTGGAAAAATGTCAAGTTAAATAGTAAATAGGGATTGCTTACTTCACACTACTCTTAACCGATGGGAGTGACCACCAATCGAAATATAACATATCAACATTCACCACCCTAGTCATAAACATGTTGGAAGTTGTAAGCAAAGAACCATGTAATTTTCATCTAAGTCGATGAATCACTCTCGTCAAATCCATCTACCAGGATCACCACTCACCACTCCAAATCCATCAAAGTGGTGGTAAGGTGATCCCCACCTTCCGGGCCAACTTCACTTTCTAGGCTAGCCCCACCTTCCAGTCCGACCTCACCTATTGGTACCCAATCATCTCATCGATCCCTTCGATGACACTTTTGCAGAAGGGGAAGATTAGCTGCAAAAAACAGGCCGCATAGGTCCAACATCTACACCGAACAAAACACATACAAGACCCATTAGTCTCATATTTACATAATCATAAAAAACAAACATGTGTATAAATGGAGCCAAAAAAAGGTACATAATCATGGTAAAGAAACACTCACCTCAAGCATCCCACCCTTTGCAACCACTTAGTGGGTGAAAATACAAATCATGGCAATAATACATCCCACTCCATGGATATCGCTCAATGGCCCTGCCGCAAGGTGCCTTATCACAACAAGGTTCTTGTTTAACATTACCCACGACACAACCACAATGCTCACACAAACAAGGTGTAAAACAAGATGCCATAAGTGGCTTATATTACTTCTACTAATCGGTTACAATGCAGAATAACTGTAAATACAAATAACTAACTATCTGTCGGCCTCAGCCGTTACAATACAGAAGTAACTGTGGTGTGCTCTCTCAGTGTGTTGACCTCACCCTCTCCTGGTTCGCTGTGGAACTCTGAGCTATGGATCGATCTTCTATGCGTTCGGAAGCTGTGTGATTGTTCTCTCCAATCTACAGAACTTCTCCCTGAACTCTGCTCCGCAACTCCAACAAAATGGAACTGTCCCCAAAATTCCAAGTCATCCTCTTCTGATCCAAACTCCCTAGTCTTCTACTCAGTTGCTGCTGTTCCCGAGACCACTGCGATCCCCGAGACATGCATCCTTTGCCAGCTGATCCTTCCATGATCCTGTAGACCTGCAACTGTTAGCGGACCTATGGTGCTGCACAGCCTCTGCCTGTGACAACATTTGTCATGTCTTCAACCACCTGCAATAATTTCCATTTAACTTCCTTAGCAACCACGAACTGTTGCCAAGTACTCTCCTTGACTTCTATGCGTCCTTCTGACAAGCTACAGTAATCTGTCAAGTCGACCATATTGTCCTCTGTCGGCTTCGACTCAAATGTCGGCTTTACTCTGCGCTTAGGCTTCACTAGTCCGCCCCTTCCTCCTTGCTTGGCTCATTCCCAAAACCTGTTGACCTCGCGATCCGACCACCTGTCGACCCTACTGCGACTCCGTGATAACGTTTCGTCTATTGACATTCAGATGTCGACTATAGACTGTCATCTATTGACATTGACATGTCGACTCTCGACCTCTTCACTCCTGTTGACTGCTTCGACAACTTCTGCTCGACTTGTTGAATTGGACAACCAACCTTCTCACCCACACCAGTGGTCGTCGGCACCCCTCTGGTCAGTCTCCTCATGTCGATCAACTTCGACTGATTTTCCTAGGCTCCAATGCTCCTGCATCAGACTCCCTAGGTGAAAAAGAACTCGACTGCTCCGTCAGTCTCCTAAACTCTTCTTCGAAAATCTTTTCTTCCACAAATGAGCATAGACCAAGTCTCCTTCGTTGAACGACTGTAGTCTCTTCTTCCTGTCGGCTCTCAACTTGTATGCCACGTTGCTCTTCTCTATGCGCTTTTTCACATCTTCATGAACTTCTTTCACGTGCTCTGCGAATGATTCTGCATCCGCGCTTTTCCTAGTTTCTATCGGCAACTCGACCAAATCCACCACTCCATGTGGGCTTCTTCCCTAAACAATCTGGAATGGACTCAAACGTGTCGACCGATTCACAGAATTGTTATATGCAAACTTTGCTTGTGCCAACACATTCTCCCACTACTTGGGTCTGTCAGCCATCAAACATCTCAGAAGGTTTCCCAAACTTCTGTTCACCACCTCCGTCTGTCCATCTGTCTGCGGATGATATGTCGAGCTAAACTGCAACTTCATGTCCAGATTCTTGCATAGGATTCTCCAGAAATGCCCCATAAACTTGGTATCTTTGTCCGATGTGATACTCTTCGGCAACCCATGCAATATGACTACTTCCTTGAAGAATAATACAACAATGCCTGTGGCGTCACTTGTCTTTCGACACAAAATAAAGTGTGCCATTTTTGGAAATCTGTCGACTACAACAAATATTGAGTCACTTCCCTACTGCATCTTCAACAATCCTAGCACAAAATCCATGCTCAGGTGCTCCCATGGGGTATTCGGTACCGGCAACGGTGTATACAACCCCGTGTTATGACTTCTTCCTTTTTCCAACTGGCAAAATCTACATTGTCCAACCCACTTTCTGACATCTATTGCCATTCCTGGCGAGTAATACTTTTCTTCGACCAATGCCTTAGTCTTGTCGATGCAAAAATGACCTGCTAATCCACCGCTATGTAACTATCGGATTAGGTTCTCTCGCACTGATCCTCTGGGAATACACAACTGCCGTCCCTTGAATAGGTATCTCTCTTGGATGAAATAATCGAAGTATGGAGTTCTGTCGACAATCCACGGTTCACAACAAGCTTCCCACGCTTTTGCAAAATCCTCATCGGTAGCATACTCTGTCTTCACCGACTCTATTCCTGTTGCCTGAACTGTCGTTGTGTTCAGCAATGCAACTCTTCTACTCAGCGCGTCAGAAAACTTGTTCGACTTGCCTGACCTATGTTGCAACATGAACGTGTATCCCTGTAGGAACTCAACCCATTTCATGTGCCGCTGATTTAACTTTGACTGAGTATCCAGATATCTCAGCGCTTGGTGATCCATGTAAAACACAAATTCCTTGGGAAACAAATAATGCCTCCACTTCTTCAATGGCTAGACAATAGCATAGAATTCCTGGTCATAGACTGAATATTTCCACTTTCCATCATCCAATTTCTCACTGAATAATGCAATTGGTTGGCCCTCCTGGATCAACATTGCTCCAATTTCTATTCCACTCGTGTCGCAATCGACTTGGAAAAATTTGTCAAAATCTGGGAGTGCTAACACTGGGCTCTCAGTGACCTTTTCCTTCAACTTGTCGAAAGCTTTCTGGGATGCTTCCGTCCACTTGAACTCGCCCTTTTTCATGCACTTTGTCAATGGTACACAAATTCGACTGGATCCCCTCATGAAATTCCTGTAGAAAGTGGCAAGTCCATGCAAACTCCTCAGTCTAGTCGCGCTTGTCGGTTCAGGCCAATCCACTATCGCCTTCACCTTTTATGGGTCCATCACTAACCCTTTACCCGAGATTACGAATCCCAAGTATACCAGTTCTTCCTTCATGAAGAAACACTTTTGCAGGTTCACCATCAGCTTCTCTTCCTGCAATTTCTGCAATACCTATCGAATGTGCCCCAAGTGTTCTATCTTGGTTCGACTGAAAATCAGAATGTCGTCCAGATAGACTACGACAAAATTTCCCAAGAATGGTTTCAGTACCTCATTCATCAATCGCATGAATGTATTGGGTGCATTAGTCAATCGAAATGGCATGACTAACCACTCATACAACCCTTCCTTCGTCTTGAATGCTGTCTTCCATTCATCTCCTTCTCTAACCCGAATTTGGTGATAACTGCTCTTCAGGTCTATCTTTGTGAAGTACTTCTCTCCACTCAAACAATCCATCAAGCCATCCATTCTTAGTAATGGAAATTGATACTTGATTGTGATCTTGTTGATAGCTCTGGAGTCTGTACACATCCTCCATTCTCCACCTTTCTTCGGCACTAATACTGCTGGTACCACGCATGGACTCAAACTCTCTCTGATCAATCCTCTGTCCAACAACTCCTGGACCTGTCGATTGAGTTCTTGACCTTCTGTTGGACTCATCCTATGCGGTGCTTTGTTTGGCAGACTCGACCCTGGAATCAAGTCGATCTGATGTGATATGCTCCTTGTTTGTGGCAATCCCATCGGTGTCTTATCGACTACTATGCTTTGAAACTCTTCAAGCATCTTTTTGACTTAGACCGAAATCTTATCCTCCATTGTCGCCTTCTCGACACATGGTCCCTTCAGAATGATAGCATAACACCCCGACTGTTTTTCCTCCTCTGCAAGGAATTCTTTCGCTGAACACATCAACACACACTTCTCCCAAAATACGCTCTCTCCATGCTTACCATCGGCTTGCTCCTCCGATTTTGGCTGACTGTGTTGTCCCGACCATCATAGATAATTTTTTGATCATATTTCCATGGTCTTCCTAACAACAGATGGCACACGTCCATTGGGATTACGTTGCACAGTACGTTGTCCTCTAACTTCCCAACCTTGAAGTTAATTAGGAAGTGTTTGGTCACCTTCACATGGTGTCCTTTCTGCAACCATGAGATATTGTAAGGGTGTGGATGTTCCCGACATTTCAACCCGATCTTGTCGATCACCTCTATCGAAACAAGATTCTCAGTGCTTCCACATCAACTATGGTCTTGCAATGCCATTCGTCGATTCGCACCTTGGTTTGAAAGATCGCCTTCCGCTGTGTCGGCTCTTGCTCGTCACATTTGTCTTCCTGAACCAATGTTCTGCTGACCATCAGACTTCGGTTCCTTCTCTTCTCCTCTCTACTGCTGTCGGATGCCGACTCTTCCCTCTCGTCGACTTGCTCATCTCTTCAACGTCTGGGCTTCAATTCCTCTGCAGCATGTAGGTTCTCTGGGAATTCATATGCCTTGTGTCCTAGTCCTCGACACTTGTAACATATTATGGCTTGTCTGTTAGCTCCTTTTCTATCGAATGAACCACCTCGACCATATGCACCTCGACCACGAGTCTCACGACCATCACGTCGGTTCTCTTGTGCTTTCTCCCTTGTCGATGTCCATTCCGCATGTCGACTATCTTCGACAGATTCCTTACTATAACCGCTACTTTGGCCTTTTGAGGAAATAGTCTTCTCACATTGACCCGTGATTCGACCTCTGGTCGCTGCGAACTTCCTCGACAGTTTCTCTTCTGCCTTCAGAGCGAACTGGTAGGCTTCACCCACTGCTCTGAATCTTGACATGCTCAATTCGTCATGAATAGCATATTTCAAGCCATTTACATACCTAGCGATAGCTTATTCTCCTTCGTCGGTCTGGCCCGACATTATCAAAAATCTATAGAACTCTTCCGTGTACTCCTTCACAGTCATCTCCTTTTGTCGAAAGTTCTACAACTTCTTGAACAAGGAAATCACATAGTCGTTCGACAAGAACTTCCCTTTCAGTTTGGTGACCATCCTATCCTAAGAATTGATTTTCTCCTTGCCCTTCTTGACTCTGTCGGCTTGTACATTGTCCCACCACAATGAGGCATGACCCTTCAACCTCATAAATGCAATCTTAACCCGCTTAGGATCCTCGATCTACTCTATGTCGAAGTATTTCTCCATCTCTCGAAACCAGTCGATCAAGTCTTCTAGATCCAGACTTCCCGAGTAGGTATGAATGTCTATCTTTGTCCGACCTCTCATATCCATCATAAGCTTGATGAGTTTTTATTCTGGTTCATCTTTCACTGCCCCATGGTTCCACCTCTTTGACTTCCTCGTCGCTGGGGTCTAGCGCATCAGAAATACAACCACGCCTTTGGCTCTCTTTGATCGCTACGACTTCATTTGTCAAAGTTCACATTGTTCGGACACACTCGTTGAACATCTCACAATCAACTGTGACTGCTGCACCATGCACTCTTCATCCTCGGACATTAACGCCTCTATGACCCATTTTCAACCTCTGTTGAAACTCCCACTTGTCCAATCGCAACCAAACTTCAACAAGTCGTGCACAACTCTACCCAACCTTAGCTGGAGCTGTTCAACACACTTGCAGGCTTAATACCATTGACATTCTTCCATGCACAGGGTTTCACTTCCCGCTCTAATATAGCTATCCTTCAAATCTTAGGATGCTATGGCTCTAATACCAACTGACGCAAGGTGACTTATCGCAACAAGGTTCTTGCTTAACATTACACACAACACAACCACAATGTTCACACAAACAAGGTGTAAAACAAGATGCCATAAGTGGCTTATATTACTTCTACCAATCGGTTACAATGCGGAATAACTGTAAATACAAATAACTAACTATCTGTCGGCCTCATCCATTACAATACATAAGTAACTATGGTGTGCTCTCTCAGTGTCTCGACCTCACCCTCTCTTGGTTAGCTGTGGAACTTTGAGCTATGGCTCGATCTTCTCTATGTTCGGAAGCTGTGTGACTGTTCTCTCTAATCTACAGAACTTCTATCCGAACTCTGCTCTGCAACTCAAACACAATGGAACTGTCCCCAAAATGACAAGTCATCCTCTCCTGAGCCAAACTTCCTGGTCTTCTACTCGGTTGCTGCTATTCTTGAGACCACTGCGATCCCCGAGACACACATCCTCTATCAATCGATCCTTCCATGATCCTGCAGACCTAAAACTGTCAGTGCCCCTGCCATGCTGCACAGCCTCTTCCTGTGACGACATATGTCATGTCTTCAACCACCTGCAATAACTGCCATTTAACTTCCTTAGCAACCCTGAACTGTTGCCAAGTACTCTCCTTGACTTCTACGCATCCTTCTGACAAGCTATAGTAATCTGTCATGTCGACCACACTGTCCTTCGTCGGCTTCGACTCAAATGTCGACTTTAATCTGCGCTTAGGCTTCACCAGTCCACCCCTTCCTCCTCGCTTGGCTCATGCCCAAAAACTGTCGACGTTGCGGTCTGACCACCTGTCAACCCTATTGCGACTCTGCGATAACATTTCGTCTATCAACATTCAAATGTCGACTATCGACTATCGTCTATTGACATTGACATGTCGATTGTCAACCTCTTCACTCCTGTCGACTACTTCGCCATCTTCTGCTCGACTTGTTGACTTGGACAACCAACCTGCTCACCCGCACCAGTGGTCGTCGGCACCCCTCTGGTCGGTCTCCTCATGTCAATCAACTTCGACTGATCTGCCTAGGCTCTGATGCTCCTGCATCAGGCCCTCATCTATTTTCGCCATACCAATAGATAATGCAGGGTGAAAACATGCCCAACTTGTCCGCCGCCATACCTATGCATCATTGTACCCAAAAAAACCAAAGAAGTATCTATCAGCCCCCTCACCAACACCACTACCATAGGATGAAGTGATGGAATCGTCTCTAATAAATAGGAACATAGGATTCTCCCATAAGTGAACATCTCATTCCCCTCTATAGGGATATTGGTCATATGGGGACACATCTTTTCCAACAACATGTGTGCCTAGGAGACCCAGGGCCCTCCCAAAACCCTCTCAACCAAAAATATTTGACCACCAATTATTTGATGGGTCCCTATAACACCCAACACCCCGAGTAGAACAATCACAACTTCTCTCACTGTGGGATCCACTAGGAAAATTACAAGGATTCCCCATCCTTCTTCACCCTCAAAAAACCTCCATATTAACAGCTAATCAATTGATCCATTGTTTGTTGACCACTAAGAAAAGGGTGGGTCCCCTCATGGATTCCATGAACCAGCAATCCTATCAGAAAATACATATCCTAGCACTCGAGAGTCAACCTCTTGTCACCAACCATGAATCCCACTGCTGATGATATCACATCCCTAACATCTACCTCATGGGGTTCTCACTTGACCTCATCAGTGGACAGAAAAAGAACTTCAACAACCCTACATCCCATAAGCGTTGTTGAATAACTGCATCATCTATGACTTGCCCCAATAACATGTTGTAGTGGTGCTCATGCCACTCAGTAGCCATGGATGCTAGCAAGCAATCCACAATAAAAAAACAAGTAAAAAAGTGTGTTATTTCTCAACAGTCAACATATTATCCAAAAAACATTCTAATTCACACAATGTTTTCATCAATAGTTGTACAAATCTGTGCGAGTACAGAGCCATAACAAACACAGTTTACCTACACGGGACACAAGTTTCTCCTTTTGCGTGACCATGCGGGTACCTATCACACAATCACATAGATAATTTGAGTGGGAGTTTCATGATGCACTCATGCAGCTGCGTGACTGTTCCATGCACAATTACATGAAAAAATCATGTGGCCAAGGTGTTTATCTCTTGCACAACATGTGTCTATGAAAGGAACAACCATGCGATTCCACGTGGCTATTGAAGGAACAACTATGCGATTCCATCTGTCTATTCCTTAGAAAGTTGCACAACCAACCATACATCCTTTTAGAGGACCTAAATTAAAATCTATGCCACCAAAAATGATAGGTTCGGTACGAGAGCTTACCTAGAACTCACAGAATCGAAAATCACTGGTCCAATCTCCCAAAATCAACAAAACCAACTCTAGGGCATCCAATGCACAATAATAAAAATGATTTCAAAAAGTGAGACCACCCCTATTTATAGGTTAAAATGCTCAATTTTCAATAGCTTCATTTGGGAGTTTCATAACTCCGTTTGATGAATAGGTAGCACCATTGTGATATGGATCATGAGATCTTCAATGTTGTTCCATCTATTTTATTTCCCCTGAAACTTCATTTGGCACCCATTTTTTATTCATTTCTCAGGTATGGTAAATTAAATTTTAATAATGATTGCACTGTCAGATTTCTTATCATGAGCACTCTTATGCTTTGGTATTTGATTCATGTGCAATATTTTTGTCAGGAACTAGATTCCCCTCCAATTAAAAGTTCCATGCACCCCACCTGCAAGTATATCATCTCAACATTGCATATAGACTATGTATCCCCTATGCTTACATTGTGCTTATCCAGTTCTTCTGATGATATCCATAAGGACCTTATCCCCTATTAAAACTAATCACCACCTACAATGTTGTTATTGGTCAGTAGCATGATTCCCCATGTATGTGCGCTGAATACAAACCCCCCACATTTTGACATCCATGATGTCAAACCACCCAGTTCGTGCAATCTGATAATTCACCACATTGCCAAGTAAACCACATTCGTTTTTTTTGTTTCATCTTGATGATTTCCCCTTCATATTCCCCAACACAGGCTACAATCATGATTCACATACAACCACTCACCCCCTTCATGATCAGTAAACCATATGCATTTCTCTCTATATCACCAACACCTGAGAAGACCATAAAGGATATCCACCCTCTGTACACAAAAATATCATTCACTCATCCTCATAGGGACACTTTGCATGGTATTCATTTATTGGGAACCTATCTTCTCATTTGTACAAAATATCCACATAATTCATTTGCAATAAATTTGTTCCTCGACTCACTCAAAACATTGGAACCACATCACATTACATTATTATTTTGGAAGCACCCCCTAGTCACCCTTGATCGATGTATTTATGTTCATAGGACACCAACACCTTCTCTTTTGTCATCTAGATTCACCCCACCATTATTAACCTTCATATGAAAGAAATCACCTCAAAACCAATTCGCAGTATCTCCCTCGCCATTACACTTTGCATTGTCATTTGAAGAATGTTAAAATACACTAGTTACCCAGTTTACTCCGATAAAGGGAAGTCATGAGCCCCATGCTCACCATCCTATATTGTTTAATTTTTGTCATTATCCCAGTTGGTCACCAAATGTTCTTAGTTCTCATGGTAATACCATCATCTTACCACCCGCTTTAGCTTTGATCGATGTCAAATCACTTTATTTTGAGAGTTAAGGTAGTTATGGTTGTACCTTCGGTTCCCTTCTCATCAAAATAAAGGTTCACCTGATACTAAGCAGAAAGATTCATAAGTGCTCTCTACCTCAGTAATATCACCTATGTTCTACATCAACAAGTGTATCGCATCAGGGGGAGTCACTACAAGGAAACGACCATGTAGTGGAGGTTATAGCAGAGGTTTTTAGTGTTACAAGATTGGTCAAAATTCTAAAAAACAACTTCGCTACAACCTCCACAAATGGTACTAGATGTTTTAGTGGAGGATTTTATGGAAATGTATTATAACTAAAATAAACTCGGCAGTCGGAATCTTTTGCAAAGGTTTTATTTTCATTCTGCTTTATTGAAGAAAACACACCGGTGCTATGATATCCTGAGTTTAGAACCCCTTTGAAAATAAGGTTTTGTAAGACTTAAAAATGTTTTTGAGTTGATGTTGAGTCATGTGACTATGGAGCATCAAGTATATTTATTATTTGAATGTTTTCATTTGATGTTGAGTCATGTGACTATGGAACATCAAGAATGTTGTTATTTAGATGTTATTATTTGGTGTTGAGTCAGTGACTCTAGATCACCAAATGTGAAAGACTAAAAGTGTTTTTGAATTGATGTTGAGTTGAGGAAACTCTGGAGCATCAAAAATACATTAATAAAAGCAATATCTCACTTTATGTTCCAAACTTCTTGAGTGACAACTACTTAACAGAGGGACCAAGTACACCAGGAAGGGTATGACCTTTTAATTAATACATAAAAAGAAATAATGATGCAAAAGAACAAAGTGAGGAAAAATATTCATTAATGAATATTAAATAAAAATAAATAAGAAGAATAAAAACCCTAACTGTTATAGGTCAAATATGCACTTCTCCATCCGTGATCATATTGCTATGTCGATCACACAAAAGGACACTATGGATGGAAGAGCTAGATTGACCCTGGATGAAGTATTGTTGAGATCACACTCTTCAGCTAAAAAACTTATTTTTTCTACAGGTTTCATGACATGTGCGCTACTATTGGCATAGTGAACCAACGTTCTAAATGCTACTCTGCTGAAGGACAACCAGTGCAGACCTTTAAAAATGTTGCAAACGCTTGTTGCAAAGAGTAAAAGTTGCTTACTGTGCGCTAATCTGGTTGTATGAAACCTACGCACATCTTAAGATGAAGTGAAAAAATATATTAAGATTACGAATTGGGATTAGTTGAAGTTGGTTTTGCAACTTCTCCAACCTCCCAATTCAACCACCTCTCGATTTAAACTGCCTACCTTGTCCCATAAATACAAGGAGGATCCATGAGAGAAGGACCTAGAAGAAATGCTTTAACTGCTGTTACGCTGGAGGAATTCCCAAGTCATTGTGAAGAGCAGGAGCCCAGGACTCAGTTGTAGAACTATCTGGACAGATCAGGTATATCTGTACTTATCTACATTTCTTTGACAATAAAAGGTGGAAATACCCTTCCTGTCCCAAATTGAATGTCTATTGGATTGAATGTTCATTTGGTTTAATGTCTGATTGTATTTGATGTTAAGTTGTTTTTTATTTCATCATATTTATTACAGTCAAGATACGTTGAGGAAGGTTTACTTTGCATTGTAGGTTCATCATAGCGGAAGATCAAGCGAAAGCTAGGATCAACCGTCGATAAAAGGTACTTCTTTCGATACCTCAATCTCTTTCCATTTGTAGTAACTAATGCAAGACAACGAATGTATTTACCTGTCACCCCACCCAAGTTGGTAGTGTCTTCTCCTCACTATAAGGTATTTTTCCTGCACAACACTAACTACTTCTTGAAAATAATAGAACTATAAAAAGAGAAAAAGAAGGGGAAAAGGGACACTTTTTCTAGAAAGAGAGGGAGACCTAAATGCTAAATAAAATCCTATCCTTTATAAGAATTTTTTTTGCAGAGAGTGAACATTACAAGAGTAGTGGTTCCTAGATCATTGGAGGGTTCAATTGTAAACTTTTGAGCACTCATTAAACCATGAAAGAAACATGGTTAGTCCTGGACATCAGCTGTGTGAAAAGGGATTAAAATTATAAGGTTTACATAGAGCTGGTAAAAAAACTTATGACTAATCTACAATAGTTTAAAATATAGAAAACAAATCCCTGGTTATCCTATTCTAGTGTACTTGGTCTAGCTCATGGGTGACCTGTGGAATGAACAGGAGAATGTTCATGGTCTACGACTGGGAGGAAAGTGGAATTCAATCAAGTGGTTTCGAATTCAAAGTTTGATAAGTTTTTCTATCTCTGACATCGTATCTTTTAGTTCTGGTTATTTATTTTATTGTTATGAGTTAACTGCATTGAGTAAAATTATTCATTGTATCATTATTGTTCTCCTAGAAAAATTAGATAGGGTTAGTACTTTAAAACCCTTATAAATGCAGAGTTAGTATTATTGGATTAGATATATTGATTATTTTTCTACAGGATTTTGATCAATATTTTCTATAAATTTATCATTGGTATTCCTTCTGTAAATGATGCAAGAATTTGTAGAGGGAGTTAATACTCCTTTATTATAAATGATAAAATACTTGTCTATTTATTTATGAGAAGTAAATTGATTTAAATTAAACGTTTATAAACATGCAGAAAGAAACATGTGTTTAGTTCTGTGATATTATAGACTGGCTCTGCATATCTCTATGTGAGATTTGAAACCCTAGCTAACTAGAATTACAATGTATTATATTGGAATTCTGATGAGTTGTTGAACAATAGCATTGTTAACCATAATATTTTATAATATAGGTATTATAAACAAATTAAACATTCTTGTGGCTTTAGGCTATGGTTTATCACAAAATACCATTGGGAATTTTTATTACAAATAGATCTAGGATCAAAACTATTTGTTTATCCATAAACACAATTCTACCAAACGTAATTATTACACATAGTTTGATTAATGCCCGAAGGGCTTAAAAACATTACTGTATTTAAAATCTGGGCCGATCCTGTGGGAGGCGATAACTAAACAATATACAAAATAATAAATAAAATCTTTTTTTGATTATCAATCTTCCAACCTGAGTTCAACTCCACTATAGTATTAAGGTTCAACATAAACATCTATAACGAACATTTAACTTCCAAATTAAATTTATAAAGAGAAACAAAAGGGGCAAGATGATTCCCTAATAATAATTCTACATAAACCATTGTATACAAATAATTCCAATAGGAATGGTAAATAGACCTAATCTTACATTCATTATTTGTTTGACCGATTGTAGAGTTCACTTATAAATGATGTAAATAATATTCGAAAACAAAATATTAAGGGTCGATCCTGTTAAGGGCATACCCACACTCAATCATTCAAACTAAATAATCATCCAATAAATAGAGTAGACATGTAAGCAAATAGTGGCTACCAAGCCACGATTTAGCACAAACAAGTTTTCATCAGACCAATGTATATATATGTATATATATATATATATATATATATTGGAAAACCAAAAAACAAAAGGTCACAACATCACTGTATTAACAATATGCTGAGAACAATATAAATATCCTTACAAATAGAGGAAGAGACTGCTTGTTCTAGTTATTGATCCATGTACAAACTAATTAAACAAAAGTCTAATAGATCCCCTCTATCCATAATAAAGTCACAAGGTAGTCTCACCTCTACAGTGCAAAAATAGCTATAAAAACTCATAAATAAGGAGCGCCGCTCCAAATCAATAGTACTGGGTTTAGATCCTCCTCTCCAAGAAAACCAGGCCTCAAGAAAGTGCGGGCTTACCCGTAGTAACGCACTTTCCATCCTTTCCAGAAGGAACCCAAAATATGAGCACCGAAGAAATTACCTACAAAATAATTGATAGTGCAACTTTTAATACATACGAAAATTTATGGACCAAAATAAATAGAATAGACTGAATATTAATGAAGGAGCAATTTACCTCTTGACAGTGACAAGGTATCAAGTTGCCTCTAAATGGATTTAAACCTTGAATGAAAAAAGAGGGCCTCCAAGCGTACTTAAACCCTGAACAAACAAAGAGGGTTGAACAACACTCCTTACCAAGAACTCTAGTAAGCATGAAAGAGATAACTCAAAACTATGGGAGTGATGGGAAGAATAAACATGATTCATATACCATTATTATGACAGGGTTTCTCCAGAAGGGCCAGAGCAGAGCTCGACTCTCTTCCTCAAAAAGAAATGGAAGAATGACATTTGAAACCCTAATCACAACCATAAACGAGTAGCTCAAGGAATTAGCTCGAGCCTTAATTGCACTATCGATACAAGTTGATGTGGAAAGATCTCGGGTAAGGATGTTCACATGGTGTCCTTAGGAGCTTTTAATGCTACCACTGACGCATACCTTGTATCATAAACACAATTCAATCATCAAATTTATAATAGTTAAATGGTAAGTAGAATCATACAAATTGTTTAAACCCCTTGGTTCAAGTGCGTTGGTTAATATACCATATAACCTTGATACTAAAGCTTGGATATGAATGTAATGTGCAATCCATACCTCATAACAAATGCATGGTTACCATTAGGATTAGCAATGAATAACACCAATATATTTTTACACAAAACTAAAACTATACATAACAATTTAATAGAAATTGAATATATAATATAAGACTTTATTACATATGCTCACCATGGTTAGGTTATAGACCAAATTATTAAGAATAGTAGTGCAACTCCTAAACATAGTTGCACGAGGAAATCAACATATATGATTGCAAGGAGATTATAAAATGATCATTAGCTACATGCTAAGTAAGACTCTACTTCATGTCAATGGCCTAATTTTCTTGGTTGGCAGGTCTATGAAAAGGACAATGAAAAGAACAAAGCAACAATCATATTCTAAACATATAATAGAACAAAGATAGAGTAGATGATGAATTTGTTTGTGCATCCAATAACTCCTGAAATAACAAATTGTTATCTTAATTAACATAGTTAAAATTTTGAATCATCTGCAAAAGAATTTGATTTCAATTTTTTTTCAAAGAATCACCATGTTGCGGCAATGCCAATTTATTATCTATAAAAAAAAATTGTTGTAAATTTTTGGGACATTACAAGTGCTAACATAGGTAAAATGAATTGATGTGTTTCAAACCAATACATGCACTAGTGCTTGAAAAAACATTTAGCACCGATGCGCACCAAAATTTTAAATGAAACCAATGCTTTGTAACAATATATGTACTAGTGCTTTATATTAATTTTAGTTATGGTTCTTACGAACTATTAAAATGCATTGGTTCCTTATAAAAATATAAGAATTGGTGCTTTACATTAAATGTCGCACTAGTCCCTACGAACTATTAAAAAACATCGGTCCCTATGAACTATTAAAAAGCACCGATCCCTACGAAATATTTAAATGCATTGGTACGATAACTAAAGGACAACACACCGGTAAAGTTGACTCGAAGGATTACCGATACTATATTTTTAAAATTAACAGTGCGGTTAATATAAAGTAGTGCATTGGGGTGTGATAAGAGAAAAATCCTTGAGGCCTGCAACGAGTATTATGTTGCACCGACACTATGTTCTTATAAGAACACCAATGCGACATTCTCTCAAAAGCATTGGGTGCTACATTGTCCCAAAGGCATCGATGTGATTAATAATATTAGATGCATTGGTAATTTTTTTTGTTTGGTGAAAAGTGACTGCTGGCATCACACTAGAATATATATATATATATATTATTTTATTTTATTTCATTATTCATCAGAAATTGAAATATTTTTTATAGTATTATTCATTTGAATTTTTATTATTACAGTTGGATATGATGTTTGGATTAATTTGTTATATCATAAAATTTTGAATCTATTGTAATATTTAATCATCCATATATTTAATTATCGATGTAAAATTTCACGACACTAGAAAATGCAATAGAATAAAAACAATTATTTTATTATATATCAATAAGAGGCCCTTGTCATACAAAACAGGACAACATAAAGTCCACAATAATCAAAATGTCAACATGCATGTAACAGTTACATTGTAACCCGTTGTCTTTCAATTGGGGTCCACTATGTCTAGTGCATCACAAAAATGTCTGATTTTCACAGACAATTATCTCAAAATATACAACAGCTTCCATTAACATCCAAAATATATGGATTGTCATTCTTCTTTGAACAGTTGTCAGTGCTTGAGCCACTTGCATGACTTGTCACTTATTTGGTTGAATGTTTTGTTTACTGCCTCGGTTGTTTTCCTCTTCTTTAGCTTCCATTTACAAACATAAAAATAAAGTGTAATGAGTGTATCTACATTGTTGGGAATAATGAAAATTAAAATAGATAATACACATGGATGTAAATTGAAAGTAGTGTACCATATCAAGAACTGAGTCCTGAATTATAAACATTCCTTCAAAACCACATCTCATGCCTTTTTTCAACAAATCTTTTGTTGGTTGCACTCCATACTTTGTTTCCTGCAAGTTTTATACCCCGTAACAAATCATGGATTTAATATAAATGATTTTTGTTGTTCTAATAATTATAAAATGAGAGAAGTAAGACAACATAGATACTTACAAATTCCAAAATTAATTTTTGATATGCCAACATATACTCACAAACTTTACTTAACCCAATGTCAATCAATTCTTCTTATGGATCTTATTTGTATGTTAACGCATGTTTGAAGAAATCTAAGCATGGCCATTATATATATATATATATATATATATATATATATCACGACCAATATGAAATCATAAGTTGTAATAAGGAAGTCATAACTACTCACAAACTTTGCTATCAACCCCTTTTCTTCTTGTCGTCCTGTCTTATGTGCTAAATGGGTTCCATTTTGTTTTATTTTTTACAATAAAACGATTGAAAATAAATATTTAATGCTAAATTAATTAATTAGATGTACATAATAGAAAATTTCAATGATTTCATACATTTGAAGCATGTTGTTGTTGAGATTGCTTGTCCTGCAATGCAATTATGCCCATTTCTGTTGTCAGTCCCTACATACCATTCAACATATGTGAATCATATTGTTTGAAAGATATTACTGAATACTCTTAACTACAGTATTACTCAAAATTCAAGAAAAAAATGATATCGATTTCTTTTTTATTCACCTTATTCATCCCTCTACAACTTTCCATCAAGGTTTTACGCTCTTCTATACTTAGATTGCAAAGAATATCAAGCTTCCTCATTTTTTGGTTCTGCATTTCACACATTAACCAATACATATTAGTTAAATTTACAAATAATTCAAACATATTAATTTGATACAGAAATTACAAAGAACTTGCCTTTTTTGTGACTTTGTATGTGCTCCCATCATGTCAACTAGAATTGTTGTTCATTGAACACTTATCATGCATTTTATATCAATAAAAAACTGAGACTAGTAAATAGAGAAACTATTAAATATATTATACAAAAAATTACATATCTTCAAAATAAAATAAAACTAGTTTGCCATTTTAGTGCGTTTAAGTATACAAAACACATTGGTGCTTGTCATACAAGATCACACCAGTGCACCATACTTGAAGGCATTGTTAACCACAACAAAATAAAATATTCATATACACATTTATTGGTGCAATTTATTATTATAAAGCACTAGGAATCAAAACAATGTGCTTTCACAATCACGCACGAGTTCATTAGCACAAGTCGAATGCACTGACCAATACATAAGCGTTTTTCTAAAAAATTGAAAAAATAACAAGTCTGACATTACCAATGAGTTATTACTATAAAAGCACCAGTGCATTTAAGCAAATCGAATACATTGAAAAATACGTAAGATTTTTTTTTAATTGCCAGGGCCGATTGGGTTTTGGATTCGACAAAATAAGTGGTCCCATCGCACCCAACGACTCATATATAAAGATAAAATCCCATTAAATCTAAAATCACTAAAAAGAAAAATCCTAATTGTGAAATAATAGAGGGATTTAAACCATAATGTATAATTTTGCAGCCACATAAAATGAAAAGAATCAACAAGAAAATCTAAATAGGAAAATAAATAAACCATGCATTGTGATCAATAGTAATAATTTACATACCTGAAATTTCTATTATGCAGGGTTTTGTTTGATTCAAAATACCTTACAAATTTGAATTTTCAGAATAATCTAGTTGCTCGAAACTCTTCCTCAATAACTCTCTCTTCCAAAACTCTCCCCTCAAAATTTCGGCAAAATAATGAAATGGTGATTAGTTTTTTTTTTTTAATACCTTATAGAATGTTTTCGAAATTGAAATTCCCACTTCTTTTCCATTTTATGGAGAAAATAATTCGTGTGACTTTTCATTTTTTATTTTCCAGACATCAGTGCACTATTTATAGAGAAGCATTGGTGCATCATAACATAAAATGCACCTTCATATATATTTTTAAAAAAACTCACGAATAGCGGTGCGCCAGAAAGACATGAATGCCCCGGAACACTATGTTTTCCATGACGCACCATATTATCATACAATAAAAAATTAAAAAACATCATACTGCGGTGCGTAAACAATTACGGCTGCACTAGTGTGCCTTTATATACTGAGTGCATTGGTGTCGATGATATTGAAAACTACATAGATAACTATTTGTTATCAAATATAGTGGATATTTTATTTTTTAGTTTTTTTGCAGTTGTTCCAGAATGGTGCATATATGGTTTAGCAGCATCAATGCATCTATTTACACAAGATGCACTGGTGCAGTTGTTTTTATTATGGTGCACTGTTGTAATTAAAAAAAATTATTGTAATATTTTATTCCTTATTTAGGAAACTTAAAGTAGATATTATTCCATATTTAGAAATCTCAAACTTTGAGATCATGATCCACTCTCAAGAGAAACATGAAAGATAATGAGCGGTAGGTGGAACAGTGGGTCATGACCATTATTTTGTTTAAAATAAATTAGATGTTATTCCAACTCTCAACGCTGAGAAAATCATTCATAATGGCCGCAATATTTAATAACAACTGTCGTTTCTAGGATATGGAATTTCTCTTGATTCATACTCCTTTCCAGTTGAATGCATTTTTGTGGTAATTTGATATTTCATCATAGTGGTTGAATACACACACACAAAAACAAGAGCTTTGTTTTTTCATAAATATGCTTTAGCAACTATGAGGAAATAATTTGATTTAAACTTTGATATTTCAACATAAACCTAAATACATTTCTTTCTAATGTTAATTTTGTGGTAGTGTCTCTAGGCGACACATAATATTAATGATAATAAAGTGTAAAAAATAGAAAAAATATTGTAAATTAATTCTTCATGTCAAACAATATGTAGGTATGGTATCATGATTCTCAAAAATCACTCCAAATAGGGGATATGCCACATAGTTCCACCCATCATTTCCTTTCTATGGCTTGGAGCCTTCTCTTCCTCATAGATATTGAAGGTTGTTGAGGGGAACTGTCATTTTTTTCTTGACGCTATGGGTGTCTCTCTTTGTTCTCATTAATAGAAAAACATGATGTTGGGGCCTACCTTTAAAGCTCTATAAGTAGAGAGAGTGGGTCATGAAGATAGTAGGAGGCTCCCTACTCATGGTGCATGCAACCCACCATAGAACTCCAACAACTAATACAAATGAACCACTTCCATATTAATAGTTCGGACATGAATAATAATATTAAAATTTATTATGCCCATATCAACATTTTGGACATGAACAATAATATGCAAATGAAATTTTGCACAAATCAAAGAACCATCATATCGAGAAAAAATTGCAAGATTAAGTTACTGTTGAATATGACTTCATACCCCCCTTTTGCTAGTGATATTATTTATTCATGATTTGTGTTCCTAGTTGCCCTTAATTACATATTTGACTCAACCACCTATGTTTACCATTAGAATAATGATATTTAAAACTAGTCCCTCCAGAATATCCAAGAGTCCTTTGATGGCATGTGAAATAAAATGTACAAGAATTTCAATGAATGGGGACAATTCAGCTAATAGTTAAGGAACAAAAACAATTGGAACTAATTTTGTTTGAGAACTAAATTGTTTAAACAAAAGACTTTGTATTTCTGTTGATACTTTAATAAAGAGAATAGGTCAAGATCCCCTTGAAATTGAAGTGTGCATTTTCTAGAAATGCAGGTATTGTGCATTTTTTGTTACACTAACCATGGTTTGAATGTCATTAAAGCATCAAAATAAGAATGTCATTAAAGGGAAAATTGAATTTTCCTATTTAGCTTCAGCATCCACCATCAATTACCAGTGAAATGTTGAGAATCAACATAATGGGTTGTATTTTAAAGCTGCGCGATGGGAGAGAGGTATTTTTTTCAGTTGATTGGGTTGAGATTTTAATACCCACCTTTATATGTTTTCGCAAACCATAAAAAAATGGAATATAATTGTTGCCAAAGAAGATAAGAATAATAGAGACATGTGATAACTTATAATAGTTATAATAGCTTTTATAGCTATAATTTTATAATATGATAATGGAAATCTTGAACTCAAACTTTCTGTGTAGCTAGGTTCTACCCTAGTTGTCACTAGCTCAACTCTCCTGCTCAACATTTCAATTATCCTTCAAAGCTATATTTTAATTTATCAAAGATAGGGATGTGTCTCTATGTAGATGGTTCTTCCCTCATTAGTGCGATGGTTCCTTCTTCAAGTCAGGATGTTTTTCTTCCTCTTAGGTTTTCCTCTCTCTATTCAACATATTGGGCCCCATGGTTCTAGATGTGGAATAAGCTATTAAATATAACAAACATTTCAAGGATACAAAAATTTCTTTCCATTGTGTTGGCCATGTTCAACAATTTCCTTTCCGTCACTTTTTGATTGAAATGTTTGCTAGTATTATGTAATTTCTTTCAAAAAGGATTCTTTGAAGTACACTAAGTTTTACTTATTCTTAATGTTGGTGGAATACAAAAACAAGTATCTTTGAAGTACACTATGTTTTACTTATTCTTACTGTTGGTGAAAAATGCATATTACTACCTATATGAGGATATGTCTAGAAATTAGCGGCTTTTGAAGGAATACCATAGGACACGTTGTTAGAAGCCATTGACTATGTGTAAAAACCTAGGTTATGAGAATATTTCTTTCTAGTGTACATATTTCTTTGAAGACATAATATTGATTTTCCATAAATGAAAATCTAAAATTAAGGAACACCAAAATTTTGTTAGGTCACTCACTAAAAGGTGGAACTGTTAGGATAAGTAATACTCCAACCTTGTCCACCTTAGGATTATTTACCTTTTCTAGTAGTTGATGATGTTGTTATCCCCCTAGTGGCATGCAGATGTCATCTAGGACCCATTAGCCACTTGATTCTCCCTGCATGCATGATTTTAGGACCACCAGAGTTAGTTCCCTGCATTTTAGGAGCTAACTCAATGATCTGGTTTAATCCAACTGAGTCCACCTGAGTTCGTGACTCTAGTGGGGGGTTTGAGCTCCCATCACCATTGATTGTGATCTAATACGCCCTTTTTTGATTGATTTGCATGACAAACTCACAATTGTTCCCTCCTTGGTTAGTTAACTGACAATAGCTTCAATTAACTGAGTTTTGGTTGAGTTTAGTTGAGTTTGGGACTTCCAGAGCACTCAAGTGGTGACAATTCCTATGCTAGACTGACATGGATTCGAATTCTCTTAGGATAATCAAATTATATCCATTGTAACATATCTATTTACTATACCGATTAATGGATAATAACACAGATTTCTGTTTCTATCTGAGTTCCAATGCATTATTAATTTTATTGCTCATTTCACTACAATTGTCATTGTAATTAATCTTTCTGCTCATTCTTTTCACTATGAGGTATTCTCAGCTCTATGATATGTTGTGTTCTAGAATTTCACATGGTATCAGATCATGTTAGGGGAGCGTGTTGTATCTAGTAGTTCCTACTATCAAATTGCAAGGCTCTATAGAGACAATAACTGAGTTTATCTCCAAATTTGAGATTTTTTTGCAGGATTTTTAAGGTTTTTCAGTGCAGCAGTAGCAACAGTTTTAGTTTGTATTTGATCCGCAGTTTCACATGGAGAATTCAAATCCTCCCTTATCTCTAAGAATCCTGACACCCTTCAATTATCTTGATTGGAGGGAT
Organism: Larix kaempferi; assembly: GCA_027924585.1. Lineage (NCBI taxonomy): Eukaryota > Viridiplantae > Streptophyta > Pinopsida > Pinales > Pinaceae > Larix > Larix kaempferi. The sequence continues at coordinate 21,561,845 of BSBM01000088.1, forward strand.
TATATGCAGATGGTGTTTGTGCAACAAAATCCTGTGCATGGTCACAATGGGCAAGGAGGTCAAACCTCAGGCAGCTGTTGAGAAGGCTAAGTACCTGGTTTCATGTGTATTCATATTTCTAGATGTTTTCTCTTCCACCTTGAAGGATTGAAGACTCCAAGAGAGGTTTGGTGTAATATTGAGACTGTCTTCGGCAAGAAAGATGAGTTGAGAGGCCATATTCTAGAGAATGAATTAATTTCTCTTCAACCTATCAATTTCGAAACCATACAACAATTTTTTTCTAAATTCAAATAATTGGTTATGCAGTGCAAACAATGTGGCATTGAGAAGAAGTACGAGCAGCTGGTGCTATCCATCCTAAGAAAGCTTGGTTCGGAATTTTCAATATTTGTTTCTATCTTCCATTCTAGGAGATTGTCAATCCCCAACTAGAAAATTCCTTCCTTAGATGCATTCACTGAATCTCTCATCCAATAACAAGACAAACTAATTCAGATGGGCACCTTGAAGGAATCCAAAAATCAAGCTCTTATGGATGGAGAGTAAAAAAGTGTGAATGCTAAAGGGAAGCAGAAAGGGAAAGAAAATAAGCAATTTGAATCCAAGACAAAGGAGAAGCCTAATCCATCAGAAGGATCCTCCAACTCCAAGAAGGATAAGAAATAGAGGTTTGAGAATACCAAGTGTACCTATTGTAATAAAATAAGCCATCTAGAGAGTTCATGAATGAAGAAGAGGAAGATAGATCAACTGACCAAACTTCTTGAACATCACAACATTGCCCTCCCAGAAGGTGCAAGGGAGTATGATTTTGGAAGTGAGAGTGAGGATTATGAGAGATTCCATGCACTGAAGTATGGATTCTCACAATCACAAGCCTTCCTCATATATTCTGGAGACTCCAACCACATAGTTTCCTCCAGACAATGTTTCTCTTCTTTAGATATCACTGATGGTCCTAGTATTCACATGGGAGATGATTCATAACTCTTTGCTGAAAGGAAGGGCACAATACAACTAGAGAATGGAAAGTTAAAAAATGTTTTGTATGTTCCTTCCTTGGAAACAAACTTGTTATCTGTTTATTAGATGACTCATATAGGTTCACAAAAGAAATTTATTTTTGGACTTGACACAATTGAGATTGCAAAGATCTCATCTGGGAAGCTAATAGCGAAAGGTGTTGCAAACCAGGCCTCCAAGGCATATGAACTCTCTCACTTTTTTCCATACTCTTTTCCTACTCCATTTGCATCTGATTAAGATCAGATTGATGTCTCTTCTAATGATCCAGTTTCAGATTCTGAAGATGAGGACCAATATCTTGATGTTGAGTATGAAGTTCAAGGAGATCCAGATCCAGATCCAACACCTGCTCCCAATCCATGGCCAAGGATAATATGGGCACACAAAGTCCTTGAATCTACTAGGAGCATAGTTGGGGATCCATATGACCATAGAAGAACTAAATCTCAGTATCGGGATGCAAACCTTACACTATGTCATACAGATCCACTTCTCTCAGAGAGGTGCTACGTGATGGTGGGGTCTGATCCACAATCCTTCAAAGAGACTTTCCATGATGGATCTACAACCAAGTACAATAAGCTGTTGGTTAACAAAGGGTGCTCAAAGGTTCATGGTTTGGACTACAATGAGTCATTTTCCCCAATAGCAAGAAATGATTCCGAAAGACTTGTTTTGGAAATTGCAGCTTCAAAACAATGGGAGGTACATCAGAGGAGTAGATCCAGATCCAGGTCCAGATCCAACACCTGCAATACTATTCCACATAGGAGCATACTGCCTACATTTTTACAAAGTCTTTCACTCAGAATATATTTTCCTTCTCTTCTTGGTGTGAAGGCTATTTGAGTTTCTTGCTGTTCATTTTTTAAGGGGGGTATTTTTCCCATGAGGTTTTTCCCCATTTCCTTAGTTTCATGAACAAATTATTATTTTGATTATCTTGATTGTATGGGTGACCTTTGGTCTCAGTAACCAGAGCCCAGGATTGTCTAAGTTTGGATTAAGGGGGGGGGTTTAGGATAATTAATACTCCAACCTTGTCCACCTTAGCATTATTTAACTTTTCCTAGTATTTGATGATGTTGTTAGCCCCCTAGTGGTGTGCATATGTCATCTAGGACCCATTATCCACTTGAAGCGCCCTACATGCATGATTTTAGGACCACCAGAGTCAGTTACCTACATTTTAGGAGCTAATTAACTGATATGGTTCAGTCCAACTGAGTTCCTGGATTTGGTGGGGTTTGAGCTCCAATCACCACTGACTGTGATCTAATGCACCCTTTTTTTATTTATTTGCATGGAAAAATCACAATTGCGCCCTCCTTGGTCAGTTATCTGCCAATAGCTTTAGTTAATTGAGTTTTGGTTTATTTGAGTTGAGTTTGGGACTTCTAGAGAACTCCAGTGGTGACAATTCCTATGCTAGACTGACATGGATTCGAATTCTCTCCATTGTAACATATATTTTGACTATACTGATTAATGGATCATAACACACATTTCTATTTCTATCTGAGTTCCTATGCATGATTAATTTTACTACTCATTTCATTGCAATTTTCGCTATAACTCATCTTTTCTTCTCATTCTTTTCACAATGAGGTATTCTCAGATCTATGATCTGCCGTGTTCTAGAATTTCACAGTAACATCCATTAGCATACTTGGTGGAATTTGAGGTTGAGTGGAGATTGTTCACTTGGATTTTAAATAATATGCCCCAATGTAAAAATAGAAAATGGTGTATCACTATACATTGAAAAATTGATCCCATCCCCTTTAGAGGGAACCCAAATTTTAGAGGAGGAGCAACCTAGGGACATGATATACCCTTCAGAAATAAAGGATACCAATTGGATGTTGAAGGAAAAATTAAAATATGAAGCTATTGGAACTAGTGAGGAGAATCCAATAGGGGACAAAGATGTTCACATATCCATCTTCCATGCACTTCATTCTAGAAAAATCCCAAGGATTTGATTTAGTGAACAAATAAGAAATTTAAAAAGAATTACAAGGTCAATTATAAGTACATGATGACCAAACCTATGAAGAGGAAGGATTGACATCGTGGTAATCAAAATAATGTTTTCAATGTAATGTTTATATGTGTTTCTATATAATTAGTTTGTAAATATCTACCTTGCGCATGAGGATAAAGAAAAAATTATATATAAAATAAAAAACACTTGACCCAATCATATCATATTTGCGAATGGGGAGAAAACTTGATTTTAGAATATCTTTTGAATTTTCATGGGTCCATTGTATTATGGTCGTATGGTTTAAGCCATGACTAAGTTTATTTGTCTATATAAATTTTCGCTACCTTAAAAAAATAATGATAATAGTTGTTGGAAAAAAATGGCAAGTCAATCCAAGTACTATTAAACGGTTTTTGGTTATTTAATGTGACTCTTTCTAGAGAGACACACTTGGTTGTAGGTAAAAAAAATGTTAATGGGCAGTGGATTTATAATCATGTCTTCATTGGTTGTCCTTGGACATATTTATCTTCTCTTTTCTAGTGTGTGTGTGTGTGTGTGAGAGAGAGAGAGAGAGAGAGAGAGGGAGAGAGAAATTAATTGCTCCCATCCTCTAGGTTACATGTGGTTTATGTGGATGGGATAATTAATTATTAATGTCTAATTGAACCTCAAGCATTATGTTGTTTAATAAATTATTAATTAAATAATTGTAAGGTTTGATTAGAGGAAACATTCTAATCATAGAATGGTTTATTACTTATTATTTTGATCCTTAGTGCATCCTTTCGGTATTTGGATTGTTGGTGCTCCATTTGTAACAAAGCCTTAATATTGTTACTAAATCTTACAGTAATTGTAGTTGTAGAAGACTTTATTTGTGGACATAGACAAAAATCTCTACGATTAAAAATCCTTTTTGAAATATGCTTTATGGAGGTATCCTCTTCTCATTAAAAATCCTTTATGAAATATGTTTTATGGAGGTATCCTCTGCTATTAAAACGATTATAATAGTGATTTCTCATTTTTTACCGTTTCATATAAATGAGTTTAGAGTTATGATATAAGATGCAATTATGATTTTTAGCTAGAGTAACTACAACTTCAATTCTATAATTATTTGCAACTTATTTGTATAGCACATTATAGATATTAGTATCAACAAAATATAAGGCTTGCACATATAATGCATGACATATTGAAAAAGACATATGATTGTTGGTTGATCAATTAAATATTTTATAGTTGAAGACCCTATAATTAATTGATAATATGATTCAAATGATTGTAATATTGCAATTTCGTAAATTATTTTGCAATTTTGTAAATAATTGTATAATCTGTAAATTAATTTGTAAATGTAATTGCAAATTTGTAATTGTAATTTGCAAGTTCTAATTGTAACTGCAATTGCAATTTGCGATTGTAATTGTCCAATTTGTAATTTGTACCTTGTAAATCTATTTAGTAATATCTTATTGTAATTGTAATTGTTATTGTAATTTGGAGTTGTGAATTCTAATAATGATTGTAAATTGTAATTATAGTTGATATTGTAACTTGCAATTATAATTGTGATTGTGCACAATTTGTAATTATAATTATAGCTAATATAAAAGACTTCGACATAAATAAATAAATAAAATTGCATCACACACATGAATCACACTCATCAACATAAAAAAAATACATCATACACATGAAGATAAATATCATAAAATAATTTGATAGTCCATTGAGTTCATAAAAAATAATTCCATATATATAAATAACAATAAAAAAATTACAATGTGCTCATCAAATCAATGGGCACCACCAGAATCATGTAATGTACCATCATCATCATCATCATCACGACCACCTACTAAGAATAAACATCATCTAACATAACCATCACACACATATGACAACATCATATAATTCCATATACATCTATCATCACCTATCACACATAAGCACCATCAAACATATTAAAAAATAGCTAATATAATCTAACATACACATCAAACATCACCTAACATACACATGTAAACATTATCTTCCAACATCTAACCTATTACATTTAACGGATTTAAACATCATCTAACACACAAATCTAATAATAACATCTAATAAATCACAATCTGCATCATCTAACATAACCATCATGCACACATCTAACTAACACCATCTAACATACACATCACCATCAACATATAAATAAACATAAATATGACCATTGACATCAACATGAAAAATGTAGTGTGTGTGTGTCTATATATATGTGTGTGTGTGGGGGGGGGTGTGAATAACAATATCAAACTCATGATACATGCCAAATATACATCTCCAATCCAATAACTGCTATAATATATCTCATCCACCTTCGGAACCAAAGGCATCACTACCTTTTCCAGCAAAGCTAGAGGCATCGACACCCCCACTAGCAGAGACATCAGTACCTCTCATGTTAGGAAACAAAGTAGATTGGAGAGTAGCATATATATCTCCATTAAGACAAATATTACCTTCTTCAACCATCCTATCTAGAGCTGAGGTGAGTGGAGTAGGAGATGGTGGAGTGGATCTTAGGATGAATGGATGGATAAGAGATGGTGGTGGGTTGACTAGGTGTGGAGGAGTAAATAGTGGTCGGACATGATCATGGTTGGGAGAAGGAGGTGGAGGTGGAGAATAAGATGACAACACTCCCATGTCATGCTGAGGAGGAGGAATAGGATAAGGATGTGGATGAGGATCACCATTCTCATGAAATGGTGTAAATTGACCCTTCGACATGCAAGCATCTAAAATCATGGATGTTCCAACTACATACTGCATCAACAATATCATATCACAAGGAATCATACTCCATAACTTTGCAAGCTTAGGGTCTCGCATGATATGTGAGGCTCGTACAGGATAGAATCCTCCTCAACCCAATAATGTTGACAACCTATTCGCTGCATCCTGTCGAAACCTCTCTTTGTCCTACGTAGTAGGCTGGGTCTAGGTAATGCACGAATCTCAGTATCCTGCATATCCTCATCAGGATGAACAATAGGAGGAATCTCCCCATCGAGTGTGCCAATCTCTTCAAAATATATAGTGCACAACAAATATAATTAGACAATTTACTTAAACTATTTAATAAAAAAATTTAAAGAAAAAATTATAATTTGAAGATAAGCATTTAAATAAGCAAGGTGAGGTTTATAAATGATGACACAAGCATTTTTTACTTATATAGGTCCAACTAAACTATAATGGTTGACCAAAATACTTAAATTCTATTGGTTTGAGAAATCTTACTCATCGCACACTTGTCCATGACACATTTTTATAAGGCCCATTTTAGACCCCAAATTTCCTCTAATTGAATATTAGCGCTATGTTTTTTAATTTGCTAATAGCACTAATCTATTGGTTTGAGAAATCTTACTCATCGCACACTTGTCCATGACACATTTTTATAAGGCCCATTTTAGACCCCAAATTTCCTCTAATTGAATATTAGTGCTATGTTGTAATTTGTGCCTCTTACACGTCAACGCACCATAAAATTAGTGCAGCAATGTTAACAAAGTGCACTGGCCAAAGTGGTTTTTTAACTATGTTAAGTGTGGCGGTGCTTCTATCAATAGAAAGCATTGATTCCTTCTAAACACATCATCGCACCGAAAACTTTGCAAAAGCATTAATAGAGTTCACTGTAATAGGATCAACCCTCTGTGAGTTTTATAATTTTTGGGGGATAATAGTGCGTCATTTACACATCAGTGCACCGTCAACTCAGTGTGTTCTTGTTTACAATGCACACTGGATAATGTGGTGTGTTTCATAAGTTAAGTCTCATAGTGCGTCTATTGTTAGGAAGCACCAATGCGTCTTAAATATCTCATCGCATCGGACATGATGCGAAAAGTATTAATAAAGCACACCATTATAGGAGCATCTATTTCTAATTTTTATAATTTCATGGGATTACAGTGTTCCTTTTACACGTCAACAAACCATCTATATGATGTGTTCTTGTATACAATGTGCACTGGTTAACGTGTTGTTTTTCTATAAATGTTTAGATTGGCTGTGCATCCATCAATAGGAAGCACCGATGCATTAAGGACACATCATCGCACCATAAGCGATGTGTATGTATTAATATAACACCTGTAGTAGGTACATTCCTTTGTGAGTTTTGTAAAAAAAAATTGGATAATGATTGTAATATCCCTTCTATGGAAATTTGTTCAATTTTGGCCAATTTTCGAACCTTGAACTAGTGAAACCCCAAGCTACTCCAAAAGCACCCAAATTATTTATAATTTTGTAGGGAGGGACTTCGGAGGACTTAAGAAGCCCTAATGCAACCCTTATACCTTTAAACACTTATTAGAAACTTTCAGGGTTCGCAATTCTCAACGAGGAAGGAAGGGGAATAAAACTAGTTGAATTGGATAGTTGAAAACCCCACTAGACTAGTGACTTTTTGGAATTCCAAACACTGTACGGACTTCCCTATTTTATGAATAGAGACTTGGATTGGATAGAATACCTCAAGGGAAACCAAAATGCAGCATTATATCAGGTTTTAGGGTCTGCTATAACTCCCATAGAACAACAAGTTGTGAGACATAGGAATTGTGAGAAAATTGTTAACAATGTACATAGAATTTTCGGTTCAATATTTAAGAAAAACTCAGAGGCTATGCACATCATATTTTTTCCATAAATGTTACTTCATATGCAGCTCGAAACATATACAAAAACTCAGAAAACATTTGATATCAAATAGGTACAAAATCATCCCAAAATCACCATGTGAAAATAGAGAAGAAACTAGCTCAAATATTGAGTTTGCTTGGAAATATTACATGAAAGGTATGGTATTTCAAGTTGTGGCTCTCATATTCAATTCCTTACAATGATATACATCAAATAAAATGACAATATAATTGCAATATGAATCACCATGATCTTCATGCATCTATGAGTGTGCCATCACACTTGTACATGGACATTGAGAAAGTTTTGAGAGAAAGATTATAGAGAAAGAAGATAGAATATGAATTCAAATTCAAACTTGGATAGGAATATTTCACCTTCAAAATTGGTTCAATGACATGGAGGATGAACATCCACCCTATAAGGACAAGCTAAAGCTCTCCCAAATTGAAAATATGCAAATAAAAAATGACCAAAATATTCTCTCCTTTGTGATCCTCCTATTTTATTAACCTCCAATGGAATCCATAGCTCAAATTACCTCCAAGAGTCTTCACTCAACTCGAGTTAGGGATATATTCTCATAGAAGACGCTTGTCCACTTCTTTCTTGTATTCCTCTTCCCCCAATTCGAATGGGGAATCTTGGCTTACCATAAATCCTCCTATGCACCCTCTTGGTGGTTATTTTTAGCCCTGATATGTCATATGTGTCATAGATATGAAATCAGGTCTGAATTTTTCATATTTGTCATAGATTCTCCATCATTGTTGTCATAGATGCCCGAGAATCTAGCTACAAGTGTCACAACTTCTCTATGATGTATCTTCCTCTTCCATGGGAGTTACTCTTCCACTACAATTCAAACTTCCTAGATTCATTCCATAACTAATGTCTCTTCAACTCCACCAAGTATGCTACCCTCCACCTTGGACTTGAATTGGTGAGAGAATGATGCCAAGTGTAGTGGGGAATCTTGCCACATGTGGGTCCCACAACCTCTTATGTTCTCTCATGATCCAATGCCACCTTATTTTATTTATTATTATTATTTATTTGACCCATTTAATGTTAATTTGTAAGTCTAATCTCATTTTGGGTCTTGTAGCTCCCTTATTCCAAATTTTGATGCTTCCATCCCCAACCTAGGAAACTAGTAAGTTAGTGTATTTTTTCCTCCATGATAGTTTATTTGGATGGGGACATTACAAATTTTGAATTGTGGATTCTCTTCATGTTGTAATGTCCCCATATTGACCCTATTGCACTAAGATTGTAAATGATGTAAATATCGTTATTAAATCATGGTGAGGAGCTCAGGGCCAAGGCCCCACCATCGATTTATCGTTTTATGTATCGGCAATTAAAAATAGATGCCTATGGTTCTTGTGCTATCCAGGCACAATGTAAATTAAGACATCATGTAAATATGAATTTTAATGAAATACCCACAACTAGCTATGCAATGCAACAAAGAGATGGGGGCATGATTTTTATAAGGAATAGGGAGGGAAATTATTCAAACCCTTGAGCCAATGGTGTTAATCCATGTGTCAATGAGAAAACCCATAAACCACCAACTACCCATTTTGGGTTATGCACCCAATCATTTAATTCTTCCAAGAGTTGGTTGAGGTAGTTAATGCCTTGGGAATGTAGAGGTATGGCAGTCAATTTCGTGTATGGGCAAGCCATCGATCTGGAAAATCGTATTTTTGCTTCTTGGGCAAGAAAACACCCACGAAATGGTGCCCAAAGCCATCTTTCACTCATGGAATTTGCTCTCTCACGCAGTCTGAGCTAGCTGGGACTTTCTCCATCACGTTTTTCATCATTTTCCTGCATTTTCCATGCCTGGGAACTCGTTTTTGTATTGCACAATGGCTGGGAGGAAGGGAGTCACGATTTTGGGGTTTATGGAGGCTGTTTTTGTCCCTTGAATGCCCATAAACGTTTTTCTAAAAATGATTTGCTCTCCCAGGGTTGTTTCCCCCTTCTCCCATTTCGTTTTGGCTGCCCACGTTTTTCTAAACTGGTAGAAACCCCATTTTGGGTATCCCACTGTAAAAATGCTTTTCTACATGCCCAGCACTTGTGATTTTGTTGTTATGTGCATCCCTGTTTTGGTTTGAACCTGTGAGCAAGAAATTTGGAGTAGTAGTGAATAGAATTGGCTTGATAAACCTAGTGAGGGGAGTAACCTCTCAGAAAGATCAAAAGGGTTGGCTACTCTTCTATGCACACCTTGGACAACTCTAGATTGGAAGGTATGGCTTGAGGGATTGCATATTGGTGAAGGAAATACTTCCTTGAGTGGGGTGTGTAGGAATTGTGGGTGCCAAGCTAGATAGACCTTGGAGAGGTATCCATGGCTTTGTGCTTGAGCTCACTAGCTTAGCAATTCATTCCCTCCCTTTGCCTTAGCAGCCTGATAAACCCAACTGTGGATTGGCTTGGCTGATTTTGGTGTATTTTGGCTATGTTTGAGTCCGCTGTTCCCTTTTTCCTTGTAGAAATCATGCCCAGCTCGGGGGTGGTAGTTGTATCAAGGGATTGATAAGCACAACTGGCCTATTGTTGGGTGGAACGTTGCAGTTGCATAGCTGGTCGCTCGGGACTACTTTGTTTTAAGATAAGTACTCTCTTGTGTTTAAATTCTGCAATGTATTTATTTAATGTCTGTCATGAAAATATTTGAATGTATGTTAGATATGTAGATGATTTTAATTCCGCTATGTTTAATGACAATGTGCATATGTATATGTCTTTTATTATCAATGAGTTTTTACTTAATGGATATGGGGCTATATGCCCAGTTTTAGCATCACATTCTCTCCATCACACTGGTATGATGGAGGGGATATTACACATGTGACCCACCTTGTCCATTTGGCTCTAATTTTACATTATTATTAACTTGGACATCATGCTTGGCAATTATTTGACCCTTAGCACCAATTTGAAAAACTATCATGAACATGGCCAAGTGGCTTAGGCCATTGTGAGCCAATGCAAAATTTGCGGACATGACAAATCCTTCCCTCCCAATATTGCTTGTCCTTAAGCAATTTCAAACATGGATGTTGAAGAACCTACTTTCCTTCCAAAACCTTGAGCAGTGGCACTCATGTACTGCAATTGTGTGTTTCCAAAAGTAAAGAGATGTGGATTTTGTTTTTTATATTGATAACTCCTATAACATCACCACTAAACACCAAAAGATTAATCAAATCCATCAAAAACAAATTCACAATTAATCTTTACCTCTTTCATATTTTGGAAACATTTTATGTACTTTCAACCCTTTTTCTCATTGTATAATTCTTTGAAGTTGCCACTGAGTTTCGAAACTTTGAGTTTTCAAGATTCCAAGAAAATTTCATAGAGGAACCACCATGCTTGTTGCTGCAATACTCTGATTACAATCACCTTCTCAAGTGGTGACTCAATCTCCCATACTACTTGCTTCCCCCAAAAAATGAAACCAATGAGACCAATAATTATCCCAAGGTCCCAAATGATCCTAATATATACATGGTGTGAAATGTCTAGTATGAAATGCCATGAACACCAAGCAAGTGAAAATGGAATCCATATCTCAAAAGGTCTCCCACATAGGAAACTGGAACACTTCTCTGCAAAGATGAACTCAAACAACTAAAGGTTGGATTTCTCTCTCAAACCAACAATTGAATTGCTACTCCAAGTGAGCCGAAACCAAGCAACACCAGGATCCCATTGCTTGTATTGCATCCTTCCAAACATCACGGGTACAAAATATATATCATCAAAGTACATAAAAAAATCATGAAAATGTACATCAATAAGGTATCTCATCAAAGAATCATGAAAGTGCCTGGACATCCAAGTAATTAGATCATCATGTACCCCATACACACAAGCATTAAGTAGTATATCAAATCTACTCCAATGACATAGGTGAGGGTCCCATTTCCTATAATGTTGCTCCAAAATAATGTAAGATGCATATAAATGATCATCCATGTGTTCTTTCATCCAAGAAATGAATCAAGAACCTCCACCAAAATCTCAGCCAATTAAGGAGAAAAGAGAACAAGGAAACTTCAAGCGGCTAAAATAAATCGCATCAATACACCCATGAATATGTGTATCATCAAGAAATAACAAAGGATGTTGCTGCCAATAATAATGTGCTCCAATCATAAATCTCTTCACCCAAGTATTGGATGAAGTTCCTCCAACATCAAATGAACTAATCAAGGAGCAAGGAAAATCATGATTCTTCAAGTGACTCAAGTAAAAATCATAGGTGCATCCATGTAGATGTGTATCATCATAAGGTAAAAAAGTATGCTTCTGCAAATGTAAAGAATAAAGTGCTATAATCATGTCATCATCAAAAGGAGAGATAAGAGTTTCATACTCCTCATGTGGCATCGTCAGAAAGAACCCTTTCACCCATACTTCATTAGGATGAATGTTGCAAAATATGGAAGTGTAGGATGTAGGAGAATGAACCGAATCACCCAAATGATCAGAAAGTGTAGAAGTTTCATCATGTGAGGTCTCCATAGGTGTAGGATCATGCACCTCCATCGAAAGTGTGAAACTTTTCTCATAGGTTGGTTCCATGGTAGAGGAACCATGCATTTCTTCAAAAGGTGCATAACCATCATCAAGAGGCAACTCAAGTTCCTCTTACACCACAACAAGTGCTTGGCTCTCATCAATATCATCTTCAAACACATCAAGCACATGCAAGCTTCCAGGTTTCTCATGATCCATCATGTCATGAGAATCCTCCAAGCAATCTACCATATGACAATCTATAACATAGGAGGAAGAATAAGTATCTTGAAACCTCTCAAGAAGTTGCTCATTTTGAACTTATGAATATACTCATTATTCTTCAATTATGCCTCAGGTAACCATTCATTAAGCTCAACCAAATTGTTTCTATCAAAAAGCAAATACATGAAATTACCTTCGATGTTGCACATTTCTCTTTGAATCTTCTCCATTTCTTCAAGGAAGGATGGCTCCTCCAATGAATTAGATCTCCAATCACCAATGCTTGAGTGTCATGGAGAGTCTTCAAGGCCTCTTGAATATTCTTTTCATCCATCTTCAAGGACCCTACAAGAAAATGAGTTTCTTGCAAATGCACCTCCTCTTCTTCTTCCTTCTTGCTTGGACCAACTTTATGAAGCTCAAGTGGTGATGGGGAAGTTGATCTTGGTTATTATTCATATGCTACAAGGTATTCATATCCATGGTCAATGTAACTTTGGCTTGCAGAAACACCTTCAAAAGTAATTTCTATGTCACCAACATAGAGGTGTGAGCACCCATCAGTAGGTACTCCTTCACAATTCAAACATCGATCAGTAGATGCTCTTTGATCCATTTCCAAAGTAGAATGTGTCTTGGAATGATCTTCAGTAGTTTTAATGGAATCTTCTTCATGATCATGTGATGTTTCTTCATCTTTTTCAGATTCACTTGGGAGTGACTCTCAATCCTCTTCATGTAATGCTTCTTTTGCTTCAACACCTATATAACTAGGTGGCTCATGGGTCTCCTCATTTCTCTCCTCCTTTTCACTCAAACATATATGATTTTCTCTCCAAGGTATTTTTCAAGAAGGGCATAGACATTTCTTCACTAAATCCACATATTCATTAGGTCCTATATCCAAACACCCAATTGACAAAGTCTTCAAAAGGAATGGCCTTATGTTCCTTTCCCATCAAAGCAAGATATGCCCGATATTGCTAAGGAAAAGTTTTACATGTTGCTCTCAATCTTTCTAATTCATTCATAGGATTAGCCTTTGGTGGTATGACAAATCCATATTCATAATACAAAAGTTCATAAGAATAACCCTCATTCCTTATGAAATTGTAAGAAGTGATACCTGATGGAACCTCTTTCTCATACCCTTCACATTCTTCTTCATATTATTTGCAGTACTCTTCATATTTCTCACCATAGTCATCACCATATTGCTCATAGAAATCATAAACATAATAGGACATGGATGAAATTTTATTCTTAAATGAATGACTCAATTCACAGGTGCAAGAAACATGCTCTGATACCACTTTAATATCCCTTATATGGAAATTTGTTCAATTTTGGCAAATTTTCAAACCTTGAACTAGTGAAACCCCAAAATGCTCCAAAAGCACCCAAATGCTTTCGAATTTTGTAGGGAGGCACTTGGAAGGACTTAAGAAACCCTAATTCAACCCCTATACCTTTAGACACTCATTAGAAACTTTCAGGGTTCACAATTCTCAAGGAGAAAGGAAGGGGAATAAAACAAGTTGAATTGGATAGTTGAAAACTCCACTAGACTAGTGACTTTTTGGCATTCCAAACACTGTATGGCATTCCCTATTTTTTGAACAGAGACTTGTATTGGATATAGGACCTCAAGGGAAACCAAAATGAAACATTATATCATGTTTTAGGGTGTTCTATAACTTCCATAGAACAACAAGTTGTGATACATAGGAATTGACCTGAGAAAATTGTTAACAATGTACATAGAGTTTGTTGTTCAATATTTAAGCAAAACTTAGGGGGTATGAACATAATATTTTGGAAATAAATGTTACTTCATATGAATCTAGAAACATAGAAAAAAACTCATAAAAAATTCTGATATCAAACAGGTACAAAATCATCCCAAAATCACCATGTGAAAATAGAGAAGAAACTAGCTCAAATCTTGAGTTTGATTGGAAATATTACATGAAAGGTATGGTATTTCAAGTTGTGGCTCTCATATGTAGTTACTTACAATGATATACATAAAATAACATTAGAGAAATAAGATAGAATATGCACTCGAACTCAAAGGGGGCACGAACCTGCATCAAAACATATCCATGAATATCTGTTGAGAGGTTTGAATGGCCTCTCCTCCAACCAACTTGGATAGGAATATTTCACCTTCAAAATTGGCTCAATGGTAGGGAGGATGAACATCGAACGTGCAAGGAAAAGCTAAAGCTCTCCCAAATTTCAAAGATGCAAATCAGAATTGACCAAAATATGCTCTCCTTTGTGATACTCCTATGTTATTAACCTCCAATGGACTCCATAGCTCGAATTCCCTCCAAGATTCTTCACTCGACTCGAGTTAGGGAGAGATTCTAATAGAAGAAACTTGTCCAATTCTTTCTTCCATTCCTCTTCCCCCAATTCGAATGGGGAATCTTGGCTAACCATAACTCCCCCTATGCACCCTCTTGGTGGATATTTTTATCCCTGATATGTCAGATGCATCATAGATCTGCAATCAGGTCTGAATTTGTCATAGATTCTCCATCAATGTTGTCATAGATTCCCGGGAATCTAGCTACAAGTGTCACAACTTCTCTGTGATGCCTCTTCCTCTTCCATGGGAGTCACTCTTCGACTCCAACTCGACCTTCCTAGATTTATGCCATCAATAATGTCTCTTCAACTCCCCCAAGTATGCTAAAATACACCTTAGACTCAAATTGGTGAGATAATTATGCCAAGTGTAGTGGGGAATCTTGCCACATGTGGGTCCCACAACCTCTTATGTGCCCTCATGATCCAATGCCACCTTATTTTCCTTTTTATTATTATTTATTTGACCCATTTAATGTGAATTTGTAAGTCTAAGCTCATTTTGGGTCTTGTAGCTCCCTTATTCCAAATTTTGATGCTTCCACCCCCAACCTAGGAAACTAGTAAGTTAGTGGAATTTTTCCTCCATGATAGTTTATTTCGATGGGGACATTACAAAATTTGAATTGTGGATTTTCTCTTCATGTGACCCACCTTGTCCATTTGGCTCTAATTTTACATTATTACTAACTTGGACATCATGCTTGGAAATTATTTGACCCTTAGCACCAATTTTTGACAAACTATGATGAACATGGCCAAGTGGCTTCGTCCATTGTGACCCAATTCAAAAGTTTGGTACATGACAATGATGTTCCTATTGCACGTTAGTGCATCGTTCATACAGTGTGTTCTTGTTTGGAATGCACACCAGTTAAGATATTTTTTTTGTTTTTTTAATTTGGGTTAGCAGTGCATTATGCACAATAAAGCACACAGTGTATGCAGTGCAATACAAATAGAAACACACCATCTACAGTACGCCCTATAAATTTACAGGATGCGTTGACATGCGATGCAAGTGAAACGGCTCGAACGCACTGTGCAAATTTTTTCATTTTTATTTTTTAATTATAGGGAAAATAAAGCTCAATTTCAAATTTAAATACATTAAAAAACTAAATTAGGAGGTCACAAAGACTTTACCTAGTCCCTTGTACATCAAGGAAGCATGGTAGCGATGCACACCAAATTACAAATTTTGCACATGGTTTTGCAAAATTCAAAATCCACTCAGCAAGCAATGGAATCCAGCAATGCAACCACGTGGAGCAAGGATGGCAGGGCATTTGAGCAAGGAAGGATGGAATTGGTGCTCAAGGGGGTCAAAATCAATATAGAGATGGTAAAAATGGTTTTTTCAATTCGGTAATTTTTTTCTAATTTAACCCTGCACTGGTGCGCTCATCTGCCAAACACACCGGGGCTATTTGGTAGCCAAAATGCACCGCAAATAAAAATTTAAAATAAAAAATTAATATAATCCGTGGTTTTTAATTTCCATTTTTTAACCCTAGAGCGGTACTCCTGAAGCGATATAGCACCACTGCATTTATCTACAACAACCATATTGAAAATGGAAATAAAAAATAGAAAATAAAAAAATGAATGTGATAAGTTTTTTATTTCATTATTTTTTTATTATACCCTAATGCAATGTGCTTGATTCCAAACACATCAGTGTTGTTTTGTTGAACAACCACACTATGAACAAAAATTAATATAATATGTGGTTTTTAATTTCAAAATTTTTCAACCCTAGAGCGGTGCTCCCGAATCTATAAAGCATCGGTGCATTTAGCTACAACAACTGCACTGGAAATGGGAATTAAAAATAAAGAATTAACGTTATAGGTTTTTTATTCCTGTGATTTTTTTATTTAACCCTACTGTGGTGCGCTAGATGCTAAATCGCACCGATGCAATTTTGTAGCACAATTGCATCAAAGATAAAAATTAAAAATTAAAATTAATATAAGCCATGGTTTTTAATTTCAAATTTTTTAAACCCTAAAGTGGTGCTTCTGAATGTATACTGCTACAATGTGTTTTTGTACAATAACCAATGCGTTTTAGTTTTTTAAACACATCGAACGAAAAATTTAGTTTTTTCCCTATTGGTGTCTATGGTAGCAGTGCCATGTGGTTTATGTCAACACCGGTGCATCCTCATCTTATACACACCAGTGCGTTTTAGCTATACAAAAGCATCGGTTAAAAAACATCCACTAAAACCTCCACTTGCTCACATCCATTAGTGACCTCCGCTATAAACAGATATTTGGGCTCTTTTTAGAGGAGCATCTGCAAAAACCTTTGCTAGAGGGTCTTTTCCTTGTAGTGAGTTGTATTTTCCAGTGGTTGCAGTGTTCACAAGTATGGTTAAAGACATTTGTCAATATGACATATGTAAGTTTCCCACCAGCAACTTCCTCATTATTCAGGTCCTCCACCCTAGTGGGCTATTCATAATCATTAGTAGTTCCTCTTGTCTAGCATTATCAACATCATCACCAGTCCAAGACACATTTACTCATGATGGGATCGAAGCCACCTTCATCCCCGTGTCTAGCAGCTTATAAAGTTGATCGCTAAGTATCCTCTTATTGTAATCCATATTGACATAATTTCACGAGCATAGACCCTGCATGTCTTGTTTGTATAAAAAAACATATTTATGTGCCACTTATCAATTACCTACTTCAATGGTCATCACCAACATTCTCCCTACGAGCAGTCCTTTACTCTCAACAATTACTATCTTACTATCACAATTCGGAATATCAACATGAGGGAAAGAAACAATTATGTATTTTAGCTATACAAATTCTTACTAATTTCACACATCAGGGAGCATCTGTTATCACCTAAATCTTGCACACATGTGACATTTTGGAAATTATTGCAAAAGCACATCATCAACATACAACATGCAACTCATTAGCATCATGTTCATCAAACCCATAATGGGAATTGAACCTTAGAATGGAAAAAATCCACCATTTTGTAAAACCACATGACTATTTTCAAGAAATTGTTGATTCATGCAGGTAAAGTCTTGAAACTATGCAGTTGTACCATTGAATGAACCATTAAATTTTCACAGCACATTTAAGGCTCACAACCACATTTTGGCTCCAATAATTTGAATTGGTCTCTTCACATGCTTGGGAGCATTCAATGGCCCCATACTTGTACCTCAAAGATCACTTTATGAGATGGAGCATTCACATTGAGAACTAGAATTTTGAAGACCTCCATTTGGCCTATATAAAAGGAATCCATGAACATGCATTTTATAAAAAAAATCTAGAGCAAGGTTATGCTACAAGAATTAGTTTGAGAGCTCATCTTTCACACTCCTTATCATTATTTGGCATCTCAAAGCACCATTGAATTCTTCCTCAAGAAGAAAAAGTTTATCCTCATCATTCAAAGTTAGTTATCAAGTAATTTGAGAGAGTTCAAAATGATCCATCCGTAAGGGGGAGTGTTGGCTACCATTGAAGCTACATTTTTCTAAGTAACACCATTTGTATACAAGTTTTCCCATTGGAAAATACTATATGGTTGAAGCTAACTCATTATGTTTACTTATGGCATTTTAACACTTGATTATTTTTTATTTCACTCTTATTTATTTAGTTTGACTTTATCTTGTTAGTGCTTAGTCTTCTAATCATCAATCACATTGTTTCCTCAGTTACAACATACAAAAGAGAAAGAAATACTCACCCTTTAACATTTTTCCCAAAACAACATCTCAATTTTTTACAACATCCTTTACATCATAAAAAAAAAAAGCAATTTCTAACATATAATTTATTATAAATATATATAATTCCATTTTTTTTTTCACACTTGTGAGATACAGGGGGAATTGAACCCTGCCCCACCCCCGTATGCCAGGCGCCTTCACTCCAACCGAGTTACTTATCATGCCCAAAATATATATCTACCACCATTTATTTATTTAAATGTCACCTTTCCACCGGAGTAATGATGTGCAATGGAAAAACCATCTATAATTATTATGACATCTTTAATCATCAAAGAGAAGACATTAAAGCTCATTTCCTTGGGTTCACAGAGAAGACAATAAAGCTTATTGCATTGGGTTAAAATAGAATAGGAATTACATTTAAACATCCTTGCTAAAATTAAAACTTATAAAAATATGGAAAATTTTCTAGGTTTTGCAAGTTTTTAAAAATCTGATTGGTATTTCATTTAGTTACGGTTTTAAAATGTATTTTATTAATATGAATATGAAGATACTATTTTTTATATTGAGTATTTTTTCATAATTTAATAAACAATAAAATTTAAAATTTATTAATCATTAATCATTATATAATTTGTAATTAAAAATAAAGATTATTTTAAAAGTAATTTTGAAAATGAAGAAAAAATTTATTTTATTTTATTTTGACCAGTAATATTTTATTTGGAATTTATTTTACTTACCTTTAATTACTAATACGGCTATGTAATAAAATGGTGTTCATCATTGAATTTGTAGTGTAAAATATTTTTTATTGAAATAAATTTTGAATTTACATGTTCATGATCATCATGTGTTATGATGATAAGTGAAATGTGGAATAAATCAATTAATAAAGTAAGTAATTTATGTGGAAAAAAAATTGTAAAGTAGAAATAAATTATATATATAAAAGAGGAAGGAATTAATACATATTATTATTTAAAAGTAAGTAATAAATAAATTTAAGTGAGTAATGGGAAAACAAAGGGTTTGAAATATAAGATAAGGTAGGTATAAGAAAGGAAGGAAAAAAGTGAATAAGATTTAAAAATTATCAAAATTAAAAGAAAATTTAATTAAAAATTTTAATTAAGGAAAGGTAAGAAGATAGAGACAATCCACATGTTAAATCGTCCTTTCTTTATCATAATGTGGATGTGAATATCTTGGATATTATCTCTACTTTTCTGCCATATCAGATGTCCTAGATTGAGGTGGGATTCAAGTATCTTGGTTATTATATTAAATCAAATTGTTACAAGGTTTGTGATTGGTTTTGGTTGGTCCGAAGATATGAAAAAATGATTAATCATTGGTGTTATAAATATCTTTCACTTGATGGTAGGCTCACCCTGCTTAAGGCGGTGCTGACTAGTTTGTCGGTTTTCTTTGAGTATGGTCCCTAAATCTATTTTGCAAATGATCATAAGGTTAATGTTCAAGTTTCTTTGATCAGGTAATGCGAAAGGTGTTAGGATACATCTTTCAAAATGGGAAATGATTTCTTTACCAAAACAACTTGGTAGATGGAATATTAAGAATATTACTTGTTTCAAATATGCCCTCTATTTGAAAATTTTATGGCGTGGTATTTTCGGATCGGGTCTATGGACTGATATTTTTCATAGAAAATACATCAAAGAAACTTTTATTCAGTGGGTGAGGAATCCCATTAAGCAGGCCAAAAATGCTTCTATTATTTGGAATAGATTTCTCAAAATTTATCCATGATCCAATTTGCATCTGGCTTGGTGTATCGGAAATGGGAGAAATGTATTGATCGGGATTGATCCTTTCATTAGTAATAATGAAAATTTTATTATTTCTACTTATATCATGAATTATTTGTCTAAATTGGGATTTATGACTCTCGATCATATCAGGCCTCCTTCTTGGCTTTAGAATCCGAGGTCGTATTGATTGACTTCCCAGGACCTTGGTCTTGGCAGTGTTTGCGAGAATGAATGGACATGATATATATCTTTCCTCAATAGTGCAAGTATCAGTCTCAACTCACATGTAGATAAACTTGTACGGTCCTTCAATCAGGACTCGGGTATTATCACTACAAAGACTACTTATAACGTAATTGTTCAACATCAGATCACAGGAATTAAGAAATGGTGGTTTATGAAACTATGGAAATGGCATACCCCAGTGAAGATTAAGTGTTTTTATGGTTAGCATTGGAAGATTGTATTCTTACCTGGAGCAACTTAAAGTGCAGGGGATGGATCTGTCGGAACATCTGTCCTCTTTGTAGAATTGATGAAGAGACGGTGGATCGTATTTTTTTCTATTGTAAAGTTACAAAACAGATTTGGTCTTAGGTTTTCTCTTCTCTTATTATTGGTAATTCATGGGGATATGGAAATTTTGATTCATCTTTATATTCTTGGGTTTATTCCCATAATCTCCACAAGACTTTTCCAGCTTTTGTGTCATGGATGCTTTGGAAAGCAAGAAATGAATTTCTCTCCAAGGATAGAAGAATTTATCTAGTTCTAATTTCATTTAAATCCATTGGTATGTTCAATACTTACAATTAGAAGAAATGCTCTAGTAGTAACAGTCGTCGGGTTAAAGGTATCGAGGATTCTAGCAGGGCTACTGGATACTTTGATGGTGCAGCAGTGGATGGTAGATGTGATGATGGTTCTCTTTTGGTGATCAACAATAAACATTTCTTCAAGCTAAAATTAAATTACGGGGATGGTACAAATTCTAAGGCTGAACTCCTTGCACTGTGGTGCCTTATTAAAGCTGGTGTATCCTTTGGAATTGATGTATTGATAATATTTGGTGATTCTATGATTGTTTTTAATTGGGAAAATAAAATTCAAAAATTAAATCACCTCTCTCTTCAACACTGGTGTGAAAGAATTGAAGTTTTGCTAATTTTCTTCTACGACTGTACCATTGATCACATCTACAGAGAATTAAATGATGCGGCATATGCGGTATCAAAGAAAGCACTTACTGAAGAAGAAGGCATGCTTGTATGAGAAGAATGGATTAATGGATTTCTGAATTTTAAAGGATCTGTCTGTTCTTTTCCTTGATGAATAGTTTTTTGCTTCTTTTTTGGAGAGGAAAAGTCTGTTTTTCTCTGTGGATTTGGGAAATTAGTTTTTTGTGATACTTGTTTTTGGATAACTCGTTTAGCTACTTTATTGGAAATATTGTTTTTCATTTTTATAGTTGTGAAGTTTATCTTGAAAGCTTAAGTCTTTATGACAGTTCATATGTCTATGTAAGTGGAGGAGTACTTTTTTATTTTAATAATAGCAAAAATGTAATTTTTTTTTTAAGTAAGAGAAAGAAATTCAACAGGAGATGAGTTTGAGAGAGACTAAACTCTTGAAAATTGAAACAAAAGGAAAGGAGAAAGAAAGGTTAACGTAATAAGGTGAGAATAAAACTTAAAAGGAAAAAGGAAATAGAACAAAATAAATGATAAACAAATAAGAGGGTATATAAAGTTTAAACATCACAATTCAGTAATAGGGGAGTAGATAAATAATAATAATAGTAAAGGGAAGTAATGGTGAGGGAAATGGTTCACATTAATAATTTTAAAGTATTTTGTAGTTATAGAGGTGGGAAATGATATGATTAAAGATTGGTTAAATTCATAATCATTTTTATGTTATGTCTTGTTGTTCTTGTTTATCTCAATTGCTTTTCTAATGAGTCTTGTGAAATACTGTTGTGTTATGATTATAATTTTGGTTTGGTTGAGTAAATATATTGTTTGGTATAATTGGGATGTTTTATTATGAAAATTTTCACTTATAAATAGTATTAATAATATGTTCTTTGAATCTATTTTATGGATTAACAATATGCTTTGTGAATCTATTTTATGGATTATTTTGTCAAACCGATGTGTATATGAATATGATATATTTTATATACCTTGTTATAAAAGTATGTCAATTTTGATTTTAATATTGTTTAGTTATTTTTTTTAAGTTTATGGGACACATTAAAATAAAATTTATGCTTTTTTTATGATTTTAGAATGTTATCGATGACCTTTTGGAAGTACAGGAGATGTATTTGGGCATTGTTAATCCAAAGTTTTTTTTTCCCGAGAAAAAAAGCATATTATTGTTATTCAAAAGCTGAATCAAATAGTACATGATGTGCATACAAAATGTAGCCCCCTCAAAAATATGAACAAAGCTGTCCATTTTTACAGAGTCATCCAAAAAGTAGAAATATTAAACCTGATCATCAAAAAAGATTCAAAAGAAGTCTTTAAAGAAGTAAGTACAAAGAACCAGAGTCAATCAACGTGTCTTCACATTCATCCCAAAGTAGGAGACCTTCCTCTCCCTCTAACGCCTGCTTAGAAAGCTGATCCGCCTGTGAATTGAATTCACGATATATGTGTTGTAAATATGTTTTACTGAATGATTTCAGTTCACCTTGAATTGTATTGCACCAATTTGCTAAATTCAATACCTTTAAATCATATTCTCCTCTAGCCCATTTGATGGTAACACGGGAGTCACCAAAAATGTTAACCTATGCCAGTTCAAATAGGTTTGCCACATGAAGAACACACCACAGGGCTAAAAGTTCAGCTCTCATATTTGTACCAAAACCGCATTTCAGACGTAGATTGAAGAAGTGTTCAGAGTTGAGAAAGATTACTCCCCCTACCCCACAACTCCCCGAATTGGCTGCCCCATCAAACAAGAGAAAAAGATCATTGAAAGACAGAATAAAGTGTCCAATATTACATCGCACAGGTTCAATTTCAGCAGTCTCATACTTCAAATAATGCCCCAGAAAAGAGTTATAAGTAATATCCACATTTGGAACATGGTTCTCAAATAGAGTTTTGTTTCTCTCCCACTAGATGGCCCAACAAATAAATACATGAAGAGTAGGGTATGACTTGCACCTTTTGATCCAAGAATGTAAACCAGCTTCAACATTGCATCCTCCCCAAATCTCAGTAATACCAAAATGTTGATAAATCCTCTTCCACAGAGCTTGAGAGAACGAGCAATCAATGAACAAGTGAGATGACGATTCTACATTATTCTTGCAAATGATGCATTGATTTAGCCCATTCCAACCCAAAAATGTCAAATTATCCCAGGTTTTAAGTTTGTCCAAAAGCACAAACCAAATAAAACATTTAATTTTCAGTGGAATGGGCCAAATCAGTGCAAAGTTTATAGAATGTGTGAGAGTTTAAGTAGATAGAACCTTGATTTAAGTGATGTTTACTAAAGATATAAAAGAATATTATAATAATAATGAAAATGATAATAATAATAATTAATTTTTGAATATAATGAATATAAAATTACTTATTTTTTCATATTTTTAAATATAATATATTTAAACAATAATTATATAATTTATATAAATATTAAATGCCTATTTATAATGATATTAGCTCGTAGAGTATCTTATAATTATTTGGAACATTGTTCAAAAATGAAGTTAATAAGTAATAATATTAGCTCATCCAGTATCTTATAATTTAATTATTTGGAATATTGTTCATCTAATGAAGTTAATAAGTTATTACCAAGTTTGAAAAAAGGTTTGTGGTAATGTTAATACAAGTTTGAAAAGAAAATAGATTTATAGTAATATTAATATTTTCTTTTGAATTTGTATCTATAAAATTTTAGGAGAGAACACATGTTCTTAAGCATTAAGCATATTTAAAAAACCTATATTTTAAAATTTTGATAATAAATTTGCTTTGTCAAAATTTTCACACTAATTATTTTAGTTATATTTAATTGATAAAACTTATATTTTAAAAGTTTGTTAATAAATTTGCTTTGTCAAAAAAATGCATGTTTTCTGTTTGCTAGAATCTCCCTAACTTGCGGGAGTGGCCTTTGGTCTAAGAAACCATGACCCAGGGGTATCTAAGCTGTCAAAATCACCCGGGGATCGCACCCGACCTGGACCACACCAACCCTCAACTGGTTGGATTTTGGGTGTCTCCTCCCAACTAGCTCACCCCTAAGGGGAATTGACCTCGGGTCGCCTTGCTCACGAGACCCACACCTTAAACGAATGAGCTAGCGAGAATTGACACTTCGATAAAAAATTACTCCAATTATTTTAGTTATAATTAATTGCTGTAGTAAAATCAATCAATATATTTTTATATATAATTTTATTATCTAAAGAGTTTCAAACTTGTGACCTTATCCAAGGAGTTCCTTAACAGTACAACCATTTACATTCTATTCTACGCCCCGTGGGTTTATTAAATATAAATAATATTAAAATATAACAATATATATATATATATAGAATAGTTATATAATTTAATTTTTTTTTATTTTAATTGTTTCAATTATAATTAATTCTTATAATAAAATCAATCAATATACTTTGATAAAAAACATATTATTAAATTTAAATAATACCAAAATGTATGAAATAAATTATTTATATATAAAATATAATTAAAGGAAAATAATATTATCGAGGTATGCCATGGAGATGTGTTATTATTGTTCCATATATTAGGATGTTAAACATAAGTAATAATAAAGGATAAAAGCACAATCCATTTAAAAATTAAGACATCATTATGTTTCCTTTTAAAAAAAGTTTTGTAAAATAAAATTTACTTTTTATTTAGAAAGTAAGTTCTGAAAACATAAATTTTACTTTTTTATCATTTTTAAAAAGTGTTAAACTAGCACAACTAAAACATCAATCATTATTCTTACTTCTACTTATGTCAAACAACAAAACAACTAAATCTTAAATTTACTCTGATAATACAAAAGTGTTATCTAAATAATTTCAAAAATACAAAGTTTATTTAAAAAATACAGTATTATCTAAATTCATTCCAAATACCCTTTTTCATCTCTAGTGTCGAAAGAGGTTTCTATGTAGAAGAAAGTGCTATTATGACAGGATCACTCATGTTTCCTTTGGTAAAAGGAGACATTATTCTTTCACTTTTCATATGCTCATTTTTATAACAACTATATTTTCACTTCAAGTTTCCTTTGGTAAAAAGATACATTTTTACATTCAAGTTTCCTTCGTTAAAAGATACATTATTCTTTCACTGTTCATTCATGTGTTTATTCCTTTGGTAAAAAGATACATTTTTCATTCAAGTTTCCTTCGGTAAAAGATACATTATTTTTTCACTGTTCATTCATGTGTTTATTTAGGAGCAATTAAGTATAAAATAAATTATTATATTGATATATTAAAATTTATTATTATAATGCAAAAAATTATAATAGTAAAGGAATTATGATCTAATTTATTTATAATTAATCAGTCTAGATCCATCTAAACTCTGGATTTATTGTGCGTTGATAGGGATCAAATCCTTAGAGGTGCAAACATATCCAAGAGGTTAACCATAAAAAGGTTTGCATCTCAAGAGATTTGATCCCTCTCGACACATGGTAGATCCGGAGTTTAGATGGATCTAGGTTGGTTATCATCCTTTTCTTTTTTCTTTTTTTAGCCGACATGTTGGTGTAGTGTTCCGTTACTTATGTGACAACATCTCCCCCACACTGAGTTGTAGAGTACCTCTCGGCACAATAATTTGAAAAAATAAAAATATTAAAAACACTATGTCTTAATTGATTCATTCTTATTATCAAAAATTAGAATTAATAGAAATATATTTATAATCTAATGATATAGATTATGAATATATTTCACCCTTTACTTTTTCTTATAAGTCTCTCTACTACATAAAATATTGAGCTAATAATTTGAAGGACATGATAAGAAAAATGAAGTTACAATCAATACTAATGGTGGTAACAAGCAAGAAAATATTTCAAAATGCATTTTCACATCAACAACAAATAACTCATTATTTCAAACATTTTTCACATACAAATATGTTAATCAATTAAAATTAAAAAAAAAAAAGTGGATTCCTTAATTATGTTGATGTAAGTATATAGAAAAAAAACATGAGACTATAGATTAATGATAAAAAAAATGGGGAATAATTCAACCATGAGACAATAAAAGTACATTAGCTTTTCCATGTAAGACACTTCAATATTTTGAAGGAGATATTGTCGATGAAAAAATTATAAACAAAATTCCAACCAAATGGCCCATAAAAATAGTCTCTCATGTGTCAATTACAATACTAATAACCCATGATCACTAACCCAATAACCCTAATCCTAATCCATATCTTAGTAGCCCCTAATGACCCTTAACCCATTAACTTTTGTCCCACTAGCGCAATAACCCATATCCCCAAATTCATTGATCTTCTAACCCTTGTTACCTTTAGGCCACTAACCTATAATGAATCCAATAAACCACTAATCAAGGCTAAAACCTAACCTACCCATCCACTAGATGGGTGATCAATAAACCAAATTTTAATCTTTTGTTCTAAGCATCATTGCTCAAGACATGAGCTTTGAATATTAGTAGACAAAAACACCATTGAAGAATTTTCTATAAATCCCTAGCTTTTACATCAAATTGTATAGTTATGATTCATATGTAATAATATATTTATGACTCACATGGTTATTTAATGAAGCATTGTGATTAAATCTAATGTTTGTAATGGAAATAGGTTTGACATGAGTCCTACATAAACATGGGATTGCCAAACTCATAAAATATAATTTTTACATAACAAAGTTTATGGTGTGTTAGTGTTGTTAGGTTATTTTCTCCAATGTCAATGATCAAGAAAATTTCATGAATTGTAGCCATACATTACACTACTAACCTCATTCATCATAGATCATATGTTATCCATGGTTCTTTTCATCACATGACAAAACAATTTTTTTAATGAAAAAACATTAAGAGGCCCACTTCTAAGCTATCTTCCAATGTCAATACTTGCTAAAAACATCAAAAGGAAGAACTAATGGAAAAATTGGCAAGTTTCTCATTAAAAATGTCAAAGAAATAGAGTTCCACGATTAATCTATTGATTTATGTGTATCTCTATGCACTTGTCCTGAAAATCCATGGGCCTACATCATATTTAAGAACCCATAGACCTACAGTGGATTTAAGAAAAAGACTAATGGAAACATTCAAATGCATGTTAGAAATATCAATAATGAAAAAAATGAAGTGAAAATGTTGAAAGGACCTAGTTAACACATACCCATGGGAGAAATGTCTAAATGTCATGCTCTCTTACCTCTCTACTTGGATATAAAAGAAGGAACCCTCCATATTTACCATTTACAAAATTTGGAATGTAGAGATGTTCGTTTATCCATTAGTTGCTCATGTCATGAGTCTTGCTACTTTGCAATCTTAATCTCTCTCAATTTATTTATAATGTTGAGAAAACAATAGTTTTTAATGTGTTTCTTTTCACTTAGAGGATATATTTTGAATAACAAACTAGTTAAGGAGTTGTATGAAATATTACCAACATTCATAGAAACTTATAATTGTAATAACCTTGATTTAATAAGAACCTTACTATTTTCACTTCCCCAAAATCATTGTCTAGATGGGTGTGTGTTGATATTATTTTCTTAGCTTAGGTTTTGGTTTGTTTTAATGTACTTTCAATGTTTGATTGATTTCATGTGCTTGACCTTTTCAAATGAATATTCATTGATTTCATGTGTTTGACCTTTTCAAATGAATATTAAGGTGTTGCATTTTTTCTTTTGCATAGATCTTAAAGTGAGCATATATCATTGATTCTTGCTTCACTTATTGTTACTTAAGGAAACAAAAGAGAATAGGAATATTTTAGGAGTTGTTAAGGAAACAAAAGAGAATAGGAATATTTTAGGAGTTGTTATAGCTATATTTGGTCTTCCTACCAATTGAATTGAGCTAATACATTACCACATTCCAAATCAACAAGTTATCAAGCCTTTGAATAAGTTTTGAATCCTCTAACTTAATGTATGCACTATGTAATAGTTCAACCCATGTGCAATGTGTAGGTTTATAGTTAGCAACCCATTGCACCTTCAAAATGCCAAAAGGTAAATAAATGCAAAATGCATGATCCTTGGGAGGAGATTACATATATTTTACAATTTTACATCCTATATCTCTAGCTTCAACTAATGTAACTACTTTTTAGGAATATAAATAAGAGTTCCATGGTTGAGTGAAGGGAACATGCCCTTATGTTGGAGAAATTGACTAAACCTTGTTGAATTTTATTTGCATAAATATTATCATTGTGTAGAACCATCTCAATTTTACAAGTCTAACTAAGTATTGTGTATGGTTTTTTGAGTCACCACTTGGTTCCTCTACCAAAGTAATATTTATGTCCTTGTTAAGTGAGAGTTTGACCAAGTGGCTAAGGATGGAGAAACCTAAACTCGGGTGACATAGGTTTTGAAAAAGTATCATGTAAAAATCTCATTTTGTACACTTCTTTTTTCATATATATGAATCTTTGTTATTCCCCACCACCCCACCCCACCGCCATCGTCGCATATGAATTCCTCGTGTCATTTTGGTTAATTGCAATACACTATAATTTTAGGAATTATGGTTGAACTACAAGCCTAATATAGTTAGGGTTTATGTTTTGTAATGTTATTTGTCTTATTATAAATTCCATTTGGAAATGAGAAGGTATTGGTTTTTATTGTGTGTAGGTACATTGCAATGATTTGTGCTAGAATCTTATTGATGAAGTTGTTCACAACCACCCAGTACGAACATTATCCCCCAGGTATTCCTCTCTCTTATTCTTGTTGCGTTTTTATTATATAACATTAACTACTAGGAAATATTGATTTCATATATGTTATCTACTATGGTAGTGAGATTCCAACCCCATCACTAGGGATCCATACTAGCATACAGAAAATCAGTTTCTAATAGGTTTAGCCTATAGACTTTGATGACTCTGCTAATCTATTTCTTAGTAACCTTCGAAGTAAGAAGTTAAATATTTTTTAGGATTGAAATTTTATTTTTCTATCACCCTCTAAAAATATGCACAACATCCTTTGTTGATAATCGCATGAAGTGCACTAGTTTTTCTACAATCTACACACACTTCATTGCATGTGTGAGGTGTTTTTTACAACTCCTATTTAGTATGTAGGATTATTTAAGAAGTTTGTGTTCATGCATGTAGGTGGTGAATTTTCTGAATCCTATCATGCTACAAATCTAAATTGCAAATTTTTCTCTAGGATTTGAACTTATTGTTCCCAATTTGGAATCCTAGTAGAGTCCAATTTTTAGTTGTTTTTCTTAGTATTTTTTTGGTATAAAGAAAAATAAAAATTAAATATTGCAAAACTCATAGAATATTTTCTTTTGGTTCATTTAGGAATCCCTTATGTAGTTTGATGCTTTATGAAGTGATTACATTAATAGGAAAAGACTTGATTGATTTCATTAGAATGTTCTCATGAAAAAAAGACATTAAAAAGAATTTATTATTTCATTTTAAAATATTTTCTCAAAAGTTGCATTGCACTTCGGGTTTGAAAAGATGTTCTTAGTTTTTATACTTTTCCTATTTTTTTTAATTCAAGTATATTTATGAAGCTTGAAGTAATGTTTCCATTTAAAAGCAATATCCTTTTGTTCTTTTTCAATTTAGAACGTCATCTTTCTCCCACTTCCACATCCTTATCAGTAAAAAGTATCCATTAACAACAACAACAACTAATACTTGTTTCTCTTTGAGAGAAAATAAATGGTAGTATGGGTTATAAGGCCCTTGTTGTAGGATGGGGGAGTAAATTGTTTAAGGCCATGTAAAAAAAAACTTTTACTTTAGTGGCTGAGAATTAAAGTCCTTCAGTAGTGAAGAATACTTGCTCATAAATTTGGTTAAGTGTTGATATTATCACCTCGCACTTATTTAGTGAATAGATGCATAATAGGTAAATTGAGTTAAGTTAGCATGTTACTCAGAATGACACCTTCTTTCTATGGTTTTAGTCATAGGATGAAGTCTTGTATGTCCTTTCCAAATGTGAAATCCCAACTCATGAATGTTTTACTCGACTATTTGTTAGGAAGAGACATCGATCATGATTTTTCCTAGGTTTCACATAGATGACTCCAAGTGGAAATGCTTGTAGTACTTGAGGTAGATAGTGAATCTCAATATTAGCTCTGTTGAATGTTTCATGTCTCTGTGAGGTAGATTACACCTTGGATAATTCTTTTGAGGAGCAACTATAAATTATTCTTGAACTAATTGAGCCCTCATCATCTTAGGATGACCTTCAAAAGTCTATTTTTAGCTCTTTACTAGGTGCAATTAGGGATTTAACCACTTTGAGATTACTTTGGAAGAGTAGGTTTGCTTGGCTAAATGTTAGAGTGTTTTATAGGCATTGTAATTTTCCAACCCATACAAGACCTTGGATATTTTTTATTTTTTGAACTAGAAGTTATGGATAATGTTTCTAGGGTTATCAACCAAGGGACCCCTACACTAGAGAATCCTTTTGATTTCACTCTATTTGGAAACATTGATACCCCTATGATGGATACTTTGAATCATCCTAGATTCATGGTAGGGATGTCATTTTGGTTTTTATCCACTCTGGATGTATTGAATGTTTTTGAAGCTTCCCAAGAAAGCACCTTACGTCAAGAGCATCAATCCAATTTAGACCTTTTGTTTTATTCACAAGTGAACTTAGTTCCTTCTCCTTTTACCTCGTCTAGTGAAAGAATAGTTTTTAGTTGAACTAGTATTCAGAAGTATAGTATGATAAAGAAGATAAAGAATAAGAAATAAACCCAAAGACAAGAGGAAAGCTACCAACCTATGCGCATAATGTTAAGGGAATTACTACTATCAAGAGACCTAGACAAATAATATAGAAGCCTAAATTTCCTTGTAATCTTTGCAAGGGAGATCATATTACTCATATATGTCCTTTCTTTGAAGAGATATAAAGAGTATGGTCCTTACCTCAAGGATATTTTTCTCCTTCAACTAACCCATGGTTCTCCTACAACCCTTTCCTACTTAGCCATCGGTTGATAAAGTGATTGAGTTTATGCAATATTCACTTGATCCCACTCTTCCTATGAAGAGTGATGTGAGCACTAACAATGTCGTCTTTACTTCCAATTTAGAACTTTTTGGGCATGGGGGCATCCTATCCACTTCAGGCGTGTTGTCTCCAAGCTCTAGGATCATTTCCCTTTATTGGAATAGTTTTATTGAGCCTCACCTTCCCTCTTCTACACCCATCCAAATAAGGGTTGAATTTAATTCATGCATGATTCATCGATACATTATAGATGAAGGAACCTCCTATAGTATTTTATCTCATTTGCTTGGAAAGGTTTCGGTTATCCCAACCTTGTGTCAACTACCAACTAGTTGTCTTTTTGGATTTGGATTTGTACCACTTACCCATACCAAAAGTAGATACTCATGGGTTGTGAAATACCAAGTACCAAATCAAAATGGTTTGATAGAAAAATAAAATAAAAGAACAACAATTTTAAATATTCATGTAATGTAACACAAAGGAAACTATCTAAAAAAGGAAACAAGGAATTATATAATGAATGGTTTTTTATGCTAATAAAAGAATTAATAATATGAGACATGCCTTGGTGTTGGATGTAGTTTATGTGGACCTATATAGCCAACCCAAGACAGGGTTATTCTCCTTTGATGCTCCACTCCCAAATAGATGATATGTTATGGACTCCAGATAATGAAAAAAAATGGTTAATGGTTCTCTCTCTCTCTCTCTCTCTCTCTCCAGAAACATAAACTTCCTCTTTCTTTGTGGTCCAGGAATAACCTTGAGAGTTTTATTTAAAAGAAAAGATGTGGAAATTTCTTATTTGTAGCTCCAATGTGAATAATCCCTTTTTATGCATGACTCTCTCTCTTTCTCTAGAAACACAACCTTCCTCTCTCTCTCCCTCTGTGGTACAAGAATGACCTTGAGAATTTTATTTAAAGGAAAGGATGTGGAAATTTATTATAGCTATCTCCAATGTGAATAATCCCTTTTTATGTATGACTTAGGGATACTGACAGGTATTGGAGACTAAATCAACATCTATTTATAGAAATATTTTTTTGGGAATGTCCACATTCAATCACTATGCCTTTTGGAAGAAACAATACTTATGAGTAGATGAATTCTATTTTCCCTACAAGGAAAAGGCCCTTTAGCAAATGTTATAGTGGATGCTCCTCTGAAAAGAGCTCAGATATCCATTTATAATGGAGGTCACTGGCAGAGACGAGCGGTTGAGGTTTTAGCGGATGTTTGTTTTTCGATGCATTCCAACACTATAATACACCAGTGCATTTATAAACAAATCGCACTAGGAGGCCAAAAATCATGTCGTGCCATGACAAAAAACATCGATGAAAAAAATAATTTATGCGAGATGTGTGGCAATTTTCTACAACCATCGTAGAGCGTTTTCGAATATAAAATTCCCTGGTGCGTGATGTTTCAACAAACACACGGTGTAATGTTTTAAACAATAATAATAATTACCATTTTATTAAAATACCCGTAAAATTTTGTTTAGAATCCTATTCGCGATGTGTTTTGTAATATTGAACGCCTTGGTGCATTGTGTAGACACAAACACATTGTGTTATATTTTATTAAAATTAAAACAAATTATTATTTTATTAAAAAATCACGTTAAATTTTATTAAAAAAACTATGCAGAGCATTTTCTAATACTAAATGCCTCAGTGCGTGTAGTAGAAATGAACACACCGGTACATATTTATGAAAAATAAAAAAACATTATTATTTTATTTTAAAATATGTTTAAATTTGATTTAAAATCCTAAACTTGGTGTGTTACCTAATAAACCACCCCCAATGCATGTAATAGAAATGGACACACCGTTACATTTTATTTAAAACCATGACCATGGTGCATTTAGTGATCATACACACCCCAGTGCATGTAATATAAGCCAATGCATCAGTACATATTTCATTAAAATAAAAAACGTAAAAAAATTAATTAAAAATGTAACAACAGTGCAGCTATATTTTAAGTTGCCCTGTATGTCCTATTATCGGGCGCACTGAAACAAGGTATTATAAAAAAATTACCGCACAGTCAAACTCATTTTTACCCCTATACAGTGTGTCTGAACCATTTGCACTAGTGTCGTACATCACCCACCTAGATTCCCTTCCACATGTGTTCATTCCTCATTGGTTGTTAACACATTGCTCATTCCTATTGGATGTTGACTTAAGTTTGAATTTTTCCAAATGTAAATTAATTGTTACTTGATAATTTCGATTTTTAGTGGATTAATTTTTTAATTTGAGCCATTATTGGTCATTGTTATGAAAAAAAATTTAAAATTTATGCGGTGTGTTTGAGCCATTTGGCTCGCACTATTAGTTGGTGCACCCTGTAAAAATGTTACAAGGTGCACCGCTGGCCAGGCGAGCAGAACAGCTCGAACGCACCACTTAAATGATGTGCTACTCTTTCTTCGTAGTGCACCAACATAACATCAATTTAATTTTAATTTTTTAAACTAATTCGTGGTGCGTTCCTAACACTGAAGCGCACTGATTTTTCAATGCCCTTACTTGTATTGAAGGCAAACTAAACATTAAAAAGAACAAATTAAAATAAAATTATACGGTGCTTTTAGTTCATGTCAGTGCATCGCTAACGGTGTGTTGACATGATCTAAATGCACCACCTTAGGCAATTTAAAATTTTCCGGACCCTAAAAAATCATATTTCAATGGTGCTCCCAGTGCACGTCAGCACACCAATATTTGGTGCTCTAACCTGTAGAAGGAACACCATGGAAACATTCCCTATCAACCATTAAATAAAATAAACAATGGTGCTTCTAGGTAATGTAGTGCCCCTAGATTGATGTAGACTTTTAGGGCACTTGTCAAGTGACCCAGCTGAATAAAAAATTTAATAAAATGTCCCTTTGATTATATATTTTGAATAATTGAGAAACACCTGGTGATGTGCATGACGACAAATTGATGAACGAAAACAACGAATTGAATGGCATTTGTGGAAATTGATACTTTATCTGAATTTGATGAATAAATGTATGATTGCTTAATGATTAGTTGTTTTATGAAATATACGATGTGTATACATGAATATGCTGCTTAATGATTAGCTATGTTATGAAATATATGATGTGAGCGAGAGAAATGCATATTGGCTTAATGATTAGCAGATTGACAAAATATATGATGTTATGAGTAAATTATGGTTGCTTAACGATTAGTGGATTATAAAATGAATTATGATGAATGAGAACAGAGCTACTAATGTGTGCTTTGGAGCATGTGTACAACGACAGGTGAAATGATTCATCGACGAACTCACAAAAGAAATAAATGGGTCATAGAGTACGAATAAAATCACACACGGAGGAAGGACGATGGTGTCGACTTCCTACGGATTCCACGCACGAGTTGAAAAGCACCTATCCACTTACTCAGGGGAGTGTGAAGTCATGCGAAGTGGAACATGATGAATTTGGTCACGTACGAGGTTGGGGGGTGTGCAGTAAGAACGAACTTACTCCCCAGCGCCATTACTCGCCAATAGAGTGTATACAGAGGATTGTAGGTAACGAATCCTAAATCCCTACATGAAGTTCCCGCAAATCAGATGCAACGGAGAAGTACTAATGAAAGGACCCGACGATGTGGTACCGTGTTGATAAAAATAATATGAGGGACGGATGGACCCAACGAAGTGGTACCTAGACCCAAGACAAGAACAATTGATGAATATGATGCATTAAGCATATAGGTTTGCATTTAGACCATTTGCACATGAAATAATTATTTGTAAATTAAATCATGGAGAATATTTGTTTAGGAGCAAAAAGTATACTAAAATATTAGCATGTAGACATCTCCACTTGCACCCACAAAAATAGAAACTAGATTGAAGCATCAGGGGGGACAAACTTGAGTAAATATAGGAATGTAGGTGCACTCTCTTAGGAATTGAACACATGACTGGGTGAGCTAATTATATTTGATTAATTAAATAATTAGGCATATTTGCATGAAGCGACATGTATCGCAGAGGAATTTCCTACTTAAGGAAGGAAAGAGGAAAGGGGAGGGTACCCTATGGCTAGATGGATACCGTAATGATTGTAAGACATTGATTTGCTTCTATTGTGAGTTTGGAAATAGGTCTTGATGGGGGGAAAGCCCACTTTTGGATCTCTATTGTGTGTGTGAGCTCTACGACCCGAATTGCTCGAGGGTTCGGGAGGAAGAAGAGTACTCCCGATATGGTTGGGAGGTCAACCAAGGTGTCCGCCGATGAATTTTGAAGTTTGGAAAAGGATCGAAAATAACTTGAGCTCTAGTATCGCCGTCAACAACTAGAGTATTCACACAGTCAGGTAACATTTATTTTAGTTTGAATATATGTGTAAAATTGAAAATGATTTTAGATAGTAGTTATATAAATTACATGACTATAATTATTTGTAATTCGTAATGATTTTTTGAATGTTTATTATGAAATCGAATTTGGGTTATATTTTCGTGGTCCTGGAAGTAATTGAGAACCTCATGATTCAACCTTGGAATGCACATAACCTTGTAAATTTCGTGTTATTTCTGGGCTTGTGAAGGCAGCCATGGCAATGAGTGGGTCTGCTTGACGATAATTTAATCTTGTTTATTATTTAAAAAGTTGTGCATGCAACCTGATGAAGGGAATGACGATCAACCTTTGTGGGTCAATACTTGAATTCCATATTCATTGGTATCTCTGTATAACCATCGAAGCAATGGGCGATCGATCTCTATAGATCGACGTCGGATCCCTGTATCCATAGGAAATTTTGATTTAAATGTTTGCATACAGTTTGATGAAAGGAATGCGGTCGATCTCTGGGATCGATGCTAGATCACTAATCATAATTCACATTATTGTTAAAATGTTTACATACAGTTTGTGTGGAAAGGAAGGTGATCGATCTTTGGGATAGATGCCGGATCACTGATCATAAGTTTTCATTATTGTTAAATTGCTTACATACAGCTAGTTGAAAGGAAGGCAATCGATCTCTGTAGATTGACGCTAGATCACTGTTATATATATATGCATTGTTGTTTAAATACTTACATACAGTCCGTTGAAAGGAAGGCGATCGACCTTGTAGATCGATGCCGGATCACTGTTATATACATACATTGTTGTTTATACGTTACATACAGTATGATGAAAGGAAGGCGATCAATCTCTCAGATCGATGTCGGATCATTTTTATATGCATGCATTGTTGCTTGAACGTTTACATACAACTCGTCGAAAGGAAGGAGATCGATCTCTTAGATAGATGGCGGATCGCAGTTCACATGATTTCATTTGTTGTTTATATTATTTACACACAGTTTGGGAAAAGGAAGGCGATCGATCTATGTAGATCAATGCCGGATCACTGAAACTATTCTTATGCTTGTTTCCTGTTGAATGATTATACATAACACTCGTGAAGGAGGGCGGTGATTGATCTCTGTAGATCGATGCCGTATCGTGGTATTAATTCACATGAT
Organism: Larix kaempferi; assembly: GCA_027924585.1. Classification (NCBI taxonomy): domain Eukaryota; kingdom Viridiplantae; phylum Streptophyta; class Pinopsida; order Pinales; family Pinaceae; genus Larix; species Larix kaempferi. The sequence goes on from BSBM01000088.1 coordinate 21,599,004, forward strand.
TATGTCTGTTTTCATGTTCATACCCACCACTCATGAAGGAGGACGACGATCGATCACTATAGATCAATGCCATATCGTGGTGGTATTTCATTTGTGTGTACCTTGTTTAAACGTTTATGAATGAAACTCGCTTGAAGGTAGGCCGCGATCGATCTCAGTAGATCGATGTCGATCTACCGTAGCCTTCGTTTTACTAGTTGTTGTTAAAATATGAGAGGCGATCGATCTCTGTAGATCAATGACAAGGTAATTTGTAACGTGTTCTATATCTCTACATATTGTTCGTTGTGGATGGCGATCCATCTGTGGGTCTATACCAGATCACATGAGATATCGGATGGCATACCATAGTCCATATGCTTGCATACTATGTAACACCAACGGTGATCTATCTTTGTAGATCGATGCCACGTGGATGGCTTTAATACTTTCTTATGTTTGCATTTCATATTTATAAATGGATCAATATATGTAGATCGATGCCACATGGTTATAATACTTTCTTATGTTTACATATCGTATAGAATGGATTTCTCTCGGTAGATCGATGCCACATGATTTTAATGCTTTCTTATGTTTTCATTTTGTATTGAATGGATTGATCTATGTATATCGATGCCACATGACTATAAATAATTTCATATGTTTGCATTTCGTTTAACATAGATCGATCAATCTGTGGATCGATAGCGAGTCTGCGCGTATGGCATTTATTTTATTTATCTACTTATGATTGGTAGTGCATGCAACGATCTACGAATCGGTGCCATGCAATACTTGTAGTGTCCCATTATCTTGTTATAGGTTGGTAGCGAATGCTTATGGACTCAACGTGAACAATGCAAGGTTAAGGAAGTGAAGACACTTCCCATGGACCTCATGCAACCATTTTACGATCGACATTCAAGTCGATTAACCATTTAATTACACGTTGATTGAGTCAAGCTCAGACCTTCATTGATCGAGCGACTCCGAGTTAAATCTATTAATTGTTTGTTAAACTTGTGTTGGATAGTGGTAGATCGATTCAACCTTATGTTGACTACGAGTGATCCATTAGCAGTCAATTGCTTAAGTGTTGGTTAACATGCAATGTAATAGATAGAGTAGGAAGGTAGGTAGAATCACATAGTTGTGTAGATGTTTGTTTTAAGTTGACTTAGAGTATAAAGATGATATATTCGTGTTAAATCATATTCAGTATTTTCATGTGATGAATATTATTATTCCTATCAATTTTTTTTCAGAATTTCCATATGTTGTATAATTAATTCATATTAACGTGATCTCAGGGGTTTCTTATATGGTATATTTAATTATCGAACAAACAAAGGAATTGCAATTATGAACAGTCTAGCTCATGAATGAATAGGGTTGATCAATTTCAGTGATATGGTTGCTTAGAGAATTAAAGGTTGATTGAGAACTACTATAACTTAAAAATACATTGTCAACACATGTGAATGTACGAAGATAGTGGAATGCGTAGCTTATTATGTGATGATGTGGTTTAGACTAGGGTTATGGTTAGGTCTACGAGTCTTCCTATACTTTTTAGTTAAGATTTTATCCCTCAAATTATGTTTTCAGATAAGAAATTAATCTCTCATCAACAATCACGATACGAAAAATGACTTATTACTTAATTACAAAAAAAAAACAAATTCCCTAACCGAGTCGGACCCTATATTTGGTATCAGAGCAGGTCAAACCTTAACCGAACCCAAAAAACTTGTATTTCATCTTTCGCAAAAACATTCAACTGATTTTACTTAAATTGAATTGTCATAATTACAAAATTTTATAACATGTTGAAAGATAATAAATTTCCCATCGAATTCAGGACATGGATCATCGTGGACGAAGAGGGAGAGGAATGGGCGGGCAAGGACAAGTTGGACGTCCTCCGCCCACTTCAAATCCGTCATCCACTCCACCGCGACAAGAGGAGCAGGAAAAAATTGTTGCCGGAGAAGTACTTTCCATGATGAGAAGATTACAATGAATGTCAGAATCCTTGGTTATGAGATTAGATCGCAAGAATGACAACTCACATGTAGTCGTCGTACCACCAACTCCACCGTCGGTCAACATACACTGGGAACTGGAAAAGATCAGATTTCCATAATTTTTGGGTTCCAATGAAGGAACTGATGCTAAGGCATGGTTGGAAAACATGTCTATGTTCTTTGCACTGAGGGACTACACCTCAAACATGAAGGTTCGCATGGCAGCTCTGCAACTAAAGGGAGAAGCTCTCCTTTGGTGGAAAACTTTGTGACCACAGTTAGGCTTGGAGCAGGAGGAGGTTTCATGGAAATTGTTTGACGAGCATTTCTGTCAACATTATCTTCCCGATGAGTTCATTGAACGACAGTTAAATGAATTCAACGCCTTAAGACAAGGACAACGGGCGATGCAAGAATATGAAATCCATTTCATGGAATTACTAAGATATGCATCTCACATTTCGACAGAAAAGTTAAAGGTCAACAAGTTCATTTTTGGGATGAACCAGAATATCAGGGATAAGGTTCACATCTTAATTCCCTCTACCTTACATGACGCATTCCAAAAGACCCTCATAGCCAAAGAAGAGCTTGCTTACAAAGGGCCACCGATCAGGAACTTTGTCAGTGTTGACCGAGGTAGTCAATTTTCTATTGCACCCAAGAATCACTATGGACAGAATAATATTGGGAAGGGATCATTCAGTGGAAGATATCAAAGAGATGATAGAGAAACCTACTGACCACCACCACCGAGAAATGATCAAGTAAAACCTTTTTAGAAACCAGCGCAGTTCAGGCCGTGACGGAACAATGTACCAACAAGAAATATTACTAGAGGCCCAAATTCTGGATGTTGGAAATGTGGAGGGCCACACTTCCAGAGCGAATTCCCTCGGCAGAACCAAGGAAACCGGAGAATTCAAGGACCTAGACAACCCACTGCAACTAATCTGGGATGAGCACGCCACATTCATGCGATAGTCAACAATCGTTAAGACGAACACCAATCTATAGTCCTCGAGACCACTAGTAAGATAGACGATAATGTATTCACTTTACTAGTAGACCCTGGTGCTATTGAAAGTTTCATTTCATTTAAAGCTTTAGAACATAGTAAGATGATGGCAATCAATCAAGAGGATTTCAACACTGTCGAAATGGCCTCCGGAAGTATCCAAAGAGTGGGTCTCAAAGCAGGAATATTGTGAAGTTGACTTAGGGGTATTCTCAACTAGAGTGTCATTCTATGCTACAGAGTTAGGCACTTATGATCTAATCCTAGGAATGGATTGGCTAGAGAAACATTCAGCGGTAATGGATTGCTGAAGAAAGGAGTTAAAATTTCATGATGATGAAGGTTACAAGAGAGTACTTATGGGAAGGAAAAGGAAAGTGTCCTTAAGGATGATTTCGGCCATGCAACTGAAGAAGAGTATGAGAAAGGGATGCCAACTTTATATAGTAATAGCTATGAACAAGGAAGGAGATAAGGTGGAAGTAATCAATCATCCTTTATTTTCGGAATACATGGATGTATTTATGGATGCACTACCTCGCCTACCGCCGCAACGTGAATTAGATTTCACTATTGAACTAAAACCAGGGACAAAACCTATAGCTACAATTGCTTACTGAATGTCTATACCATAATTGAAAGAATTACAGATCCAACTTCAAGAGTTATTAGATTTGAGGTTGATCAGACCCAGTGTATCTCCATGGGGAGAAACTATGATATTTTTCAAGAAGAAAGATGGATTATGGCGGTTGTGCATTGATTACCGTCAACTAAATAAGTAAACTATAAGAAATCAATACCCTCTATCGAGGATTGATGACATTTTTTTATCAAATGAAAGGAGCAACAGTATTTTGAAAGATATATCTGAGGTTGGGATATCACCAGTTGAGAATGAAAGATGAATATATCCCTAAGACTTCCTTCAAGACAAGATTTGGGCACTTTGAGTTTGTTGTGGTACCTTTTGGATTGACAAATGCACCAAGCGTATTTATGAACTTAATGAATGGTGTGTTTCGTTAGTACCTAGACAAGTTTGTGCAGGTATTTTTGGACGAAATTTTGATATATTCTATAACGCCTGAAGAACATGAGGAACACTTGAGAATAGTGCTACAATGCTTAAGAGAGAATCATTTATGTGGAAAATTATCCAAGTGTTCGTTCTTTCAGAAGGAGATTCACTACCTTGGCCACATTATATCTGGTGATGGGATTACAGTGGATTCGACAAAGATTGAGGTAATTTGGGAATGATCGGCACCCACCAACGTACATGAGGTAGGAATATTTATGGGATTGGCGGGATATTATAGACGGTTTGTAGAAGGTTTCTCCAAGGTGGCAGGACACATATCAGAATCACAAAAGAAACATAGACCATTTGTGTGGACTGAGAAATGTGAAGAGGATTTTACAAAACTTAAGGAAATTTTGACAACAACACTAATACTGAAGGTTCCTGACATGGACAAATATTTTCTCGTTTGTACATATGCATCGAAGGATGGTGTTGGGTGTGTGTTGATGCAGGAAGGAAGGGTGATTGCCTACACATCCTGAAGGCCAAGACCACACGAAGATAACTATGCAACCCATGATATGAAAATGACTGTGGTGATTCGTGCATTAAGGTTATGGAGACACTACTTGGTTGGAAGGAAATTTGAACTTAAGACAGACCACTATGGGCTACAACATATATTTACTCAAAGCGACTTAAATGATAGACAGAGAATATGGTCGGAGTTATTCAGTGAGTACGATTTCGACATTACTTATGTGAAGGGAACCTTAAACAGATTATTTGATGCACTCAGTTGGAGACCTAGGATATTCTCAGATATACCGATCAAAACTAACCTAAGAGAGAAGATTCTAGCACTACAACAAGATGACACATGGTATAATGAAGTGAAGATGGAATTGGAGACTGAGCAAATGAGGATTCCCAAGTATGAAGGGTACTCCTTGGACATGGATGGGTTACTGAGGTATAACAACTATATCTATGTACCAAAAAATGAAGAGATTCGAAATTTGATTTTGATTGAAGCCCATAGGGCGGTTTATAGAGCTCATCCCGGAGTAAAGAAAATGTATGCAGATATGAAACCTTTATTATTTTGGCAATGAATGAAGAGGGATGTGGTAAGTATCGTAGCAAAATGTATGGAATGCTAGTTGGTGAAAGCGGAACACCGATACCCCTCCGGATTGCTCCAAACTCATATGATTCCTGAATCTAAGTGGGAAGTCATCTCCATGGACTTCATAGTTGGTTTACCTTTGACCAACAAAATACATGACACCATTTTTGTAGTAGTCGACACTCTTACCAAGAGTGCCCACTTCCTACGAATCAAGAACACGTATCAAGCTCCTGAAATTGCTAAAGTTTTCATGAATGAAGTAGTAAGATTGCACGGAATACTGAAAAATATTATTTCAGATAGAGGTTCGGTATTTACCAAAAGGGTCTGGAAAAGATTCCAAGAAGCCCTAGGTACTCAACTCAACTTTAGTACAACTTATCACCTAGAGACAGATGGAAAAACCGAAAGGGTGAACCAAGTTTTGGAGGACATGTTAAGGATGTATGTAATGGATCAACAGAAAAGATGGGAGGAATACCTACCTTTAGCGGAGTTTGCTTAAAATAACAGTTATCAGAGTTCAATTCAAATGGAACCTTTCGAATTTCTCTACAGACGACCTTGTAGAAATCCCATAAGTTGGGATACATTGGAAGATAGGGCATTGTTAGGCCCATAAGTAATACATGAAATGGAAGATTAGATGGTGACCATTCGTGCTCGACTGAAGGAAGCACAGGATCGGTAGAAGAGCTATGCGGATGCGCATAAAACGGATCGAAGTTATGATACTAGAGATAAGGTATTTCTGTGAGTAAAACTGCAGAAGAGTTCGATAAAATTTGGCAAGGGATCCAAGTTATCTCTTAGGCTTGTAGGACCTTTAGGATCTTGGAATGGATAGGACCAGTTTCCCATCGTCTTGAATTGCCGTCATCTTTGAGTAGGATTCACAATGTTTTTCACGTTTGAGTATTATGTCATTATGTTCCCGATACTTCACATGTTATTGATCTGAGCAATGTGTAGATAACGGATGACGGGGATGTGATGGTCGAGCCGATCTAGGTATTGTACCAATCGACACGGAAGCTTATGCACCATGTCATTGATCAAGTCAAAGTGCAGTGGGACAATTATAGTCCTATCTCTACAACTTGGAAGGATGCAACTGATATGTGGCATAGATTTCCGTATTTATTCTAAACTTAGGGACGAAGTTCTAAATAAGAAGGGGTGTATGTAGTGCCCCTAGATTGATGTAGACTTTTAGGGCACTTGTCAAGTGACCCAACTGAATAAATTTTTAATAAAATGACCATTTGATTATATATTTTGAATAATTGAGAAACACTTGGTGATGTGCATGACGACAAATTGATGAATGAAAACAATGAATTGAATGGCATTTGTGGAAATGGATACTTTATCTGAATATGATAAATAAATGTATGATTTCTTAATGATTAGTTTTTTTATGAAATATATGATGTGTATACATGAATATGTTGCTTAACGGTTATCTATGGTATGAAATATATGATGTAAGTGAGAGAAATGCATATTGGCTTAACGATTAGCAGATTAAAAAAATATATGATGTTATGAGTAAATTATGGTTGCTTAACAATTAGTGGATTATGAAATGAATTATGATGAATGAGAATAGAGCTACTAATGTGTGCTTTGGAGCATGTGTGCAGCGATAGGTGAAACGATTCACCTTCGAACTCACAAAGGAAATAAATGGGTCGTGGAGTATGAATAAAATCACACACGGAGGAACGACTACGGTGTCGAATTCCTACGGATTCCCCGCATGAGTTGAAAAGCACCTATTCGCTTACTCGGGGGAGCGTGAAGTCGTGCGAAGTGGACCATGACGGAGTTGGTCATGTACGAGGTTGGGGGGAACGCAGTAAGAACAGACTTACTCCTCACCGCCATTAGTCTCCAATAGAGTGTAGACGGAGGATTGTAGGTAACGAAGCCTAAATCCCTACATGAAGTTCCCGCAAATCAGATGCAACGGAGAAGTACTAACAAAAGGACCCGACGATGTGGTACCATGTTGATAAAAATAATATGAGGGATGGATGGACCCAATGAAGTGGTACCTATACCCAAGACGAGAACAATTGATAAATATGATGCATTAAGCATATAGGTTTGCATTTAGACCATTTGCAAATGAAATAATTATTTGTAAATTAAATAATGGAGAATATTTGTTTAGGAGCAAAATTATAGTATACTAAAATATTAGCATGTAGACATCTCCACTTGCACCCACAAAAATAGAAACTAGATTGAAGCATCAGGGGGGACAAACTTGAGTAAATTATAGGAATGTAGGTGCACTCTCTTAGGTATTGAACACATGGCTAGGTGAGCTAATTATATTTGATTAATTAAAGAATTAGGCATATTTGCATGAAGTGACATGTGTCATAGAGGAATTTCCTACTTAAGAAAGGCAAGAGGAAAGGGGAGGATATCCTATGGCTGGATGGCTATCGTAATGATTGTAAGAAATTGATTTGCTTCTATTGTGAGTTTGGAAAGAGGTCTTGGTTGGGGGGAGCCCACTTCTGGATCTCTAGTGTGTGTGTGAGCTCTACAACCCGAATTGCTCGAGGTTTCAGGAGGAAGAAGAGTACTTCCGATATGGTCGGGAGGTCAACCGAGGTGTCCGCTGGTGAATTCTAAAGTTTGGAAAAGGATTGAGAAGAACTTGAGCTCTAGTATCGCCATCAACAACTCGAGTATTCACACAATTAGGTAACATTTATTTTAGTTTGAATATATGTGTAAAATTGCAAATTATTTTAGATAGTAGTTATATAAATTACATGACTATAACTATTTGTAATTCGTAATAATTGCTTGAACGTTTATTATGAAATCGAATTTGAGTTATATTTTCGTGGTCCTGGATGTAACCCACCTAGAACTAAAAACATTTTTATGTTGTGGAAAAACATTATTTTAAAATTTATTGTAAATTTTTATGTTGTTGACCAAGGATGGTCAAAGATGACTATAATTGAATATTATTATTAAATAAATAAAAGAAGAGACACCTATCCAAAGAGGATTGTTGAAGAGTGTTCACTAACCCACTAGGAGGAACGATTTGGTGTAGAAGGAAAAAATGACAAATGGCAGCAACAGTATTCACTTTCTAGCTGATGCAAGAGGCATTTTCCCTAAATTGTGGTCATGTTCCCAAGAAAGGAGGAACTGAGCAGGTGGATCATTAAATTCAAAACTGACCCAAAGACATAGGCAAGCATATATCCATCAAATGAGCAGGAGTCTCACACATTAGAACCTTGTGGATTTGTTGCACACTGAAAAGTTAAGCACACAATGGGGTATTCGATGAGGGGAAAGCTAAAGTGAGATTGTTCGCAGTTTGTCTGCAAGTTTGATTGCTGAGTTACAGAGAGAATAGAACAAGCTTCTACACCAAGTCTTCATCCTGGTGGTTCAGTGAAGAGGCTCGGGGGCCTTGAAGCAATGAACTTGGATGTTTCAGGAGACAATTGGGAGGAACAGTCTTCTTTTGGATTTGGTTTCATCTTCAAGTTACTAGGTTCTTAATGTTCTTTTTATTAGTTTATCTATTTTACTGTTCAAATGATTCGAATGCAGAACTAGTAATCTTATTTTGTACAAAGTCCGTATTTATTTTAGATAGTTATAATGTAGAAAGAATAGTGGTTATAATCTATCAAATCCGTGTTAATCATAGTGTTAGTTTCCTTACAAAATTAAAAGATAGTAATTCTTTTTATAGAATATCATTTACATAGATAAGTAGAATTCTAAAAATATATGGTTAAACAATGTTATTATCATACTGAGTAAGAGTAAATATCTTAATATTTACAGTATAGAATAATCCTATTTAAATTCAATAATAGTATATTAAACCATAGAGATAAGAATTTCTGAATAAATAAACTCTTATATATATATATATATATATATAGATAGATAGATATATATATATTTTATAAATAGACAGTTTGAAAGAAACAATAAGTAATTCTCAATACAGGTTGAGAGGCCAAACTACTTTCCAAAATGCTATTATTTACTTACAGAAAACAATTATATAACATATAGCATTTTCTTAAAGGAGATAATACTCATCATTCAGGAAAAGATCATGCCCGGGATTTATAAGTTATAGGCAAATTCTAAATTTATAATGGTCTCGCATAAATCGCCACATTTGAAACATCCGCAAGAACATTTTATCATTTATCAAATATATGCAAGCTTATTACAATAAGCAAACCAGGACTCTCATAGCCCATGATGACACTAAGATCAAATAAAACAAAGCAAGTCGGGTCAATCAAAGATCTCATTTTTCCAACCAAATCAAAACAACAAAGCTTTCATATCCTTCTAAATATAAAATGAATTATGGAAAATACAGAGTATAGGATGGATCGAATTTCCTTAACCAAAATAACCTTTCCAAACTTATATCAAATCATTTTATATCTACTGAGAGGCTCATTATTTTACAGAACCTAATTTTTGACATTGTTTTGACAGTGTTGGAAGCCTAGGTCTATAATAAACAATCAAAGAATACACCATGATTTTTATAGTAAAGATCATTTAAAAAAGTAGAAGTGGTAGTTTTCGGACAAACCATTTGACAAATTTTATTATACAAACAGAGTATTTTTATGCATTTCCACAGCTAGGGATTTGCTTAGTTTGTATTTTAAAAACAAAACGAATTCATCCTTTTTAACATATACATTTCAACGGTGAGGCCATTTCGTAGATTTAGTTAACAATATCTATATAATAAGTTGATCGAAAAGTACTTTACAAACATAGTCACTGTAAATCAATTTTAAAGATAAAATCTTTTACAATCGAGCTAAAACGAAAACATTAATTTATTTATCAAAATTGTTGGGCGAAACCCCAACTAAAGGCTTTTTAGCCTAGAAAGTTTACAACATAGTAACACTATAATTTATCATTACAGGGCTGCCATTATGGCTTCCAAGCAATTAAAACTAACCCTAAACAGAGCAACTTTGGAAGTGAACAACATCATATCTATTTACAAATCAAAAGAGGGCAAATCACCTTATTTCCTGTTTGGTACATCATAAACGCAACCAGCAACCAAACTAAAACCCTGCATTAATGAAAAACACATCTTATACAAGCAACACAGGGAACAGGATGTTCCAGGAAGGCCCGAGGCTTACCAGGGTAGTTCCAAACCCTGGAGTTGTCTTCTTCTTTTGTACAAACTCTTAATACACGACCAGAGAACTCCAAAGTAAAACGAATCCCTCCTTCCAACATTACACAGAACCAATTTCTTTAGAAACTATTCATATTTGTTAATTAATTGAAATGATTCAATAAAAAAAAAAAGAATATATGTCGAATGTTACCTCTGCGAGCATTGTTTCCATGACCACGAGCTAACTCTGCATGGAAGCTCCTCCATGAACCACGATCGACCCAACAGTCAACTCTATGTGGAGTTCTGCCACAGCCATGGCGGCCAAGAGCCAAGCTATCCTCCACAGAACAAATGAACAAAATTTTATCGATGCACCCCTTTCGAAATAAGGGTTAGGGTTTTACGCCGACGTGGATCCCAACCTCAAGGCCTTTACGTGGCCTCTTAAAATCATCTAGTTGCTTTACACTACCATTTAAATTCATACTTCTTCTTCTATATTCGTTTACATGTTTTTAGACTTGGATTAATGCCATCAATTACCTAGTTAGGATACCCTTTTGTCCATAGTTGATAGTCATGGTTAACACTTGCTTTATGATGCTTTAAAACTCTTAGCTAGGGTGCCTTTACATCTTAGCAAATATTTAACCTTCAACCCAAATCTTGGTAGGGTATTTCCCTTACCTAGAATTTGTACAAGGTTATCAACATGCATTAGCTTTTACAAAAGCTAAGTAATCCCGAGTCATCACTGAAACATATCCTTCAAGCAAAGAAACATAACAATCTTTACAACACCAAAATCTACGAAATTGATAATCAATAGCATTAGGACGTATTATTTTAATATCCAACAAATGAACGTCAACTATAAACACAGTAAGAGATCAACTATCTTATACAATGTTAATTGGACGTAACAATAAAAATAGATAAAAGTCGATGTTTGTAACTTGGATTTAAACAAGTCAAACTTATACTTCACAAAAGTAACGTCATTAAGTGCGAGTATACTTTCCGGCAGATAACAAGATAAAGAAGTAAATCTTAAACTAAACTCTAGAACTTACGGGTAATTATACCATATACAATTTTTTATTTTTTTTTATGGATTTTTAGAGTTGTTACATGTGGTATCAAATCGCGGTTAAAAACACTAGGCCTGAAAATTGGCTCAACTCGCCCGTTCAATATACAACATGAAAACAAAACTTCTAACTTATGTTTAAATTGTTTATGTATAGAAATATAAATTATATTTTGCAGGAAATGGAAGGAGTAGAGGCATCTGCCGAAGATGGAGCTCATCACAGTCATGAACAAGAAAATGATAATAATGATAATATTTGGGTGGAATTGAATAATGATAGAAATAATAACTCAACTGAATTACTCCAAACTGTGAGAGACTTAAAAGCCAAAATACAAAATGTTAAGGAAGATAACGAAAGAATTCTGAGGGAACAAGAAGAATTAAATCATGTATTGCTGAGTAAATTACATAATGAAGAGAAGGATAAAAGGAAAGAACCCGAATTTGAATCTAGAACTATATCTTACAAGCATAAAGAAAAAAAGTTAAAATTTTCTTATAATGAAACTAATTCCTCCACAGAAAATGATGTTAAGACACATAGGGAAAAATATAATTATTCCAGTGAAAGAAGTGACAGTAGCCCTAAGAAGATAAAATATAAACCTTATGAAGAAATCTAAGGAGAATTTAAAAAGATAAAGCCACCAATGTTTAATGGTGAGGTGGAAAAGGGAGAAGAAGCGGAGGCATGGATGTTTGGAATGAAAAAGTATTTTCAAATCTATAATTACTCAGACAGACTAAACGAAAAAATGGCTATTTACAACTTAACTAGAAAAGCTGATATTTGGTGGCAGGACATAAAAAGAGTGAAAAATATTAAGGAAAAATACGTAACTTGGAAGACCTTTAAAAAATACTTTAAGAGGAAATTTTTGTCTGAACAATATTACGAGGAAAGGGCTAAGGAGTTTTATGATTTGAAGCTAGGATCAATGAGTATGAAGGAACTAAGTAGTAATTTTTTAAGTTTACTATGATACATACCTTATATCATTGATGAAAAACCCAAGATAGAGAGGTTCCTAAGTTTCTTACCTCTTAGCTTTAAGGACAAGGTTGAATATGATAATCCAAAAACCCTTGAGGAAGCAATGAGGAAGGCTAATTTTTGTTATGAACGAAGCAGAAATAAAAGAGAAGGTGTACCTAACTGGAAAGCTAAAAGATCAAATAACTTTGAACAAATAAGAAAGAGTTTTAAGTTCAACGGAAATTTTGGAAATAATTCCCGGAATTATCATAAGAATAATTATCAAGGGACAAACTTTAAGGGTAATACACAACAGAATTTTTCAGCAGTAAAGAACAGAGACATACCTAATACATATGTTAAAAATATTGAACAAAGGGAACCTATAAAATGCTAGGAATGTCAAGGACCTCATTATGCAACAAATTGTCCTAATATAAAAAGAAATCTCAGCAATGTGCATTTAGTACAGGAAGAAGCAACTGTTGGTGACATAGAAAATGAGATGCCCAGAATTAATGCAGCTTTGGAGAATCAACAGGATGATCACCAAACATCTATGGTTGAAATAGAAGGTATGATAAAGAACAAACCAATTTCTATGTTGATCAATCAAGGTGATATTTTAAGCTATGTGTCACCTAGTATAGCAGAAAGTTGTAAATTGCAATTGAATAAGTTTGAAAAGCCTTGGCTAGTATAGTTATCTACAGGAACTAAGAGAAAAGTAGTTAGCTATGTTAAAGATTGTGAAATGTTTATGATTCAATTCAAAACTCAAGTGAAATTGAATGTGTTACCTCTGGGATCATATGATATTTTAATAGGTATGGATTGGCTGGAAAAACATAGAGTAGTTTTAAATTGCTTTGAGAAAACATTTACATACTTAAATGAAAAAGGAGAAACTGTCGTAGTGAAAGGAATTCCTAGGAAAGTTTCTGTTAGTCAAAATTCAGCATTACAAATGAAAAAGTTTGTACATAAAGGTCGTAAAGTTTTTGTTGTACATGTAATGAATGATGAACACCTGAATAAAGAAGATAAATTAAAATTTGAATACATACCAATCTTAAAAGAATTTTCAGATGTATTCCCGGAAGAGATTCCAGGATTACCTCCAAAAAGAGAATTGGATTTTACTATTGAGTTGGTACCTGGAGATGAACCAAATTCAAAGGCCCCTTACCAAATGAATATCCTAGAACTTAATGAATTAAAAATACAATTGAAGGAGTCAATAGATAAAAATCATATAAGACCGAGTGTACCTCCTTGGAGAGAACCTGTCATTTTTGTTAAAAAGAAAGACGGTACCTTACGCATGTGTATAGATTATCGTCAGTTAAACAAGATGACAATTAAAAACAAATATCCATTTCCCCGCATAGATGATCTGTTTGATCAAGTATGTGAAGCGACGATATTCTCAAAGATAGACTTGAGATCTGGATATCATCAAGTCAAAATTAAAGATGAAGACATATTTAAAACTGCATTTAGAACCCATTGTTAATTTTTCAGAATTTACTTCAATTTGATCTAGGATCTTAACTGAGAGAACAACATGTACAACATATCTACAACATATCAATCATGAACACAATAATGCAAGCACAGAAGAGACACAGAGTTTACTTGGGGAAAACCATAAAGGTGAAAAACCCCAATAAATTCCTCAAAGATAGATAGAGCAATGATACAACCCAAGCATAAGAGATAGACATCTCCTAGCAGCAGCTTCTCCTCCTCCACAAGTGCGCCACTCTCCCGAGAGTGTGAGAGAGAATAGAATGATGAAATAGAGTGCCTTCCGCACTCTATTTATACTTGACTTGACTTGCCTAACAACCTTTACTAGGTCGGCCTTAACTTAACCACATAACATAATGCTGACTGGGCCGACACCCAATAGGGTGGTCTAATAACCCATCAAGTATAAGTTATGACACTTACAATATAAATGACGACACTTCCGTATAGAGGAATAATAACATCTCTATAGGAATACAAACACTTCCATATTGAGGAATAATACCATATCTATAGGAGTACAATATATATATATGAAATACATTCCAAAGTTACATATACATCAACACTCCCTCTTAACTAGGAAGGTATTTCTTGACACTGTTCTTCTAGCACAAGTCTTCTTCTTTGGATCATTATCACTGGATAATCGTCATCGAGTCATCGTCATCGTCACTGCTGCTGCTATCTCAATCAATATCTGAATCTACTTGTCATAGGAAGTTCTACAGAGCCAGTCTTTTTTCATACTGGATGTAGGCCCACCACATGCAGGTCTTCATCATCACTGGCCATACTGTGGATCCCAGGACTGATTACGTGCATCAACAAAACCTAGCGCAAACTATAGGTTCTTTTACATGTTGACCTTCACAAAACCTACTCAGAGCATCCCAGGATGTTACGAGCACATAGCTCTACTTGTATGAATCTCAATAGAGAATCCTAGGATGTTACGAGCACACCGCTCTACCTGTCTGGATTTTAAAGGATATTTTCTATGTGAACTTTTGCAAAACCTACTTAGATCATCCTAGCGCAAACTATAGGATCTCGATAGAGCAACCCAGGATGTTACGAGCACACTGCTCTACCTGTCCGATTTTTAAAGGATCTTTTCTATGCGAAACTTTAGCAAAACCTACTCAGAGCATCCTAGCGCAGACTATAGGATCTCAATAGAGCAACCCAGGATGTTACGAGCCCACTGCTCTACCTGTCTAGTTTTTAAAGGATCTTTTCTATGCTACCTGTAGCAAAACCTCGAAAGAGCATCCTAGCACAGACTATAGGATCTCCCAGGATCTTTTCTATGCTACCTGTACAACCTGTCCATAGCCATAGAGTATCAAACCGATACTCACCATACATCATCCTGATGTACATCATCACATGATCAACCTGATCATCATCATAGCATCAACCTGATGCATGTCATCTAGAGCGACATTCTAAATCTCGTCATCTGTGATCATCCTGATCATCATAGCATCAACCTGATGCATATCATCTGGAGCAACATCTTGAAGCTCGTCATCTGTGATCACCCTGATCAAACAATATATCCATCTGATGCATACACAGTATCTACCTGATACATATCATACATGATCCACCTGATCATACAATGCATCCATCTGATATACATAAGTACATGATCACACTGATCATACAAGTATCCACCTGATACATACATAAGTACATTATCACACTGATCATACAAGTATCCACCTGATACATATACAAATACATGATCTACCTGATCATATCCAACATCAACATGATGCATACAGAGCAGTAATTGGAGCATCATCTTGATGCTCATCATCCAGCACTTACATCCATAGCCATGTGAAGGATCCTCCTTCCAACATGCTTTGAATGGCTTCAGCAAATGTGTCCATCACTTCTTCCTCGAAGTGTCGTCGATCTGAAGAACGACAAGCCTCTCTCTAAAGTACTCGAACTTCACTCTGGCTAGTGGCTTCGTCAGCACATTTGCAATCTGCTCATCCATTGTAATATGCAAGAGCTTCACTGCTCCTCTCTGCACCATATCCCTGATATAGTGATATTTTATCTCAATGTGCTTCGACTTGTCATGGAACACCGGGTTCTCAGACAACTTCACACAACTCTGGTTATCACAAAAAATACAAGTAGTCTCCAATGGGAGATCAAATCACTCTGACAGTTGCTTTCGAAGCCATACTGCCTCATAACTAGCCAAACGTACTGCAACATACTCTACCTCGGCTGTACTCAGTGCTACACAGGATTTCTTCCTGCTAAGCCAAGAGATCACACCTGATCCCATACTGAAGCAGCACCCAGAAGTGCTCTTCCTATCTGCACCACTACCTGCCCAATCTGAATCAACATAATCCTGCAGGTTAAACTTTTGATTCACATCATACTTGAGCCCATAACAAACTGTACCCTTCAGGTACCTCAGAATATGCTTTACAGCAACCAGGTGAACACTCCTCGGATCCGTCAGGAACTAGCTAAATGGGTTCACCGCAAAGCAAATATCCGGTCTTGTGTTCGTTAGGTACATCAAGGACCCAATCATCTGACGATACATAGTGATATCAACCAGCTCAGATGAAGCATCACACAGAAGCTTCAGGTTTGACGCCATAGGTGTGGCCATGGCCTTGCATTCCATCATCCCGAACCTCTTCAGGATCTCTACTGCATACTTTCCTTGTCCAAGGAAGATTCCATCTGCACTCTGCCACACCTCCATACCTAGAAAATAGTGCATCATCCACAAGTCCTTCATCTCGAACTCGGAAGCAAGCTTCCGCTGCATGTCGGTAATCAATCTATGTTCACCTATAATAAACAGATCATCCATATACAAAAGTAGTATCACTAGATTGTCTTCCTCAACCTTGTAGTAAAGGTTGGAATCCGCTTTACTTTTGGTAAGGCCCAAATTGGATAAAAGTTGTCTATCCTACCATACCAAGTTCTGCACATATATGACTCCCTGTCATGTGTCTCAGAACCAAGTGGCTGCTTCACATACACTTCTTCTTCAACTACACCATTCAAGAAAGTTGTCTTGAAATCCATCTGGTGTATCTTCCATTTCATCACTACAACCAGAGCAAGTACGGATCTAATGGAAGTGTATCTGGCTACAGGAGCAAAAGTCTCTATGCTACCACCTGCAGCATGCTTGATCTTGTAGATCCTCTTGGAGGTCACTACAGACTCCCCTTTAGGTCTTGGGACTGCATCCCAAACATCTTCATGATCGACTGGTACTCCTCGATCATGGCATTCCCAAATCTTGGGAACTTCAATATCTTCAATATTTTCAAGAGATAACTTTGTTGCTGAACAAATGTTGTAGTCCTTCTTTTGTAGGTGATGGTATATGATCTTTCCTACACAACAAGTTAAATTGCATGATTAGAAAACATCTCATAGTTTTCAGAACAAATTCTTACACATAAAGAAATATGTCATACAGTCATGCAATTATCTTAGCCAATGCTGCAATACAACATTTATCCATATCCCGTAACTTTCTAGATGCCTTCTAATCTCTACCAGAACATTGTTAAGAGTGTGCACAACTCCCAACATGTCAGCAAAGAGGTTTCATTCTAGATAAGTAGCAATGGAATGTTGTACAGTTCCATAGGCCACTTATCCATGTATATTAGTAGTATATTGTTCATCAATGCAACTATTCTAATATGCATAATACACAACCTAATTCTAGGAACATGAGTATATACATTATTGAATAGTATTATTTAAACAATGAAATATGCAAGGAATGATATTTCAAATACTTATATTTGCTTATTTGTTGGGTTGACTCCCTCTCAGTCTTTGATTCTTTTCTGCAACTCCATTCTGATGTGAGAAGTGGTCAACTCCCTCTGAATATCTGCATCCTTGCAGAAACTACTAAAGTGTGCTCCTTCTTGATCTTTGCTTCCTTGCAGGAACAACTGGAGTGTGCTCCCTCTTGATCTTTGCTTCCTTGTAGGAACAACTGGAGTGTGCTCCCTCTTGATCTTTGCTTCCTTGCAGGAACAACTGGAGTGTGCTCCCTCTTGATCTTTGTTTCCTGGATTACCTATCCTTGAACTTATATCCATCACTATGCATGCTTATTAGTATCATAATTGTGTTATCCTTGAGGTCTCATACATTCATTAGTATAATCTTAATATTATCAAAACACAATAATCTTAAACATGTATAGTCATGATCATTTCAAACATAGATAATAAACATTAGTATTCAAGGTTTTAGGGAAGTCTTCTTTTACTCATGCATATTCTTATTTGATCATTGTACTCTTCAGGTTAGTTAAATCATCAATCAAGATAAGAGACATAAAATGCATAAGCCCTTGATTACTTACATTTCTAACTTTATGAATAAACATAACCAATCATACCAAGTATACTTATATAAGGGATCCTAACACAAGGTAGGATTCTAACTTGATATAGGAAAACATACCTGGATTGGTATGCTAGCTAGTTATGTCTAACATACCCACATGATGTCTTCTTGTTCTCTTCAATGACTTGTGCTAGTAACCTGCATATCTCATAGGTTAACCATTATAGAACCAAGTTATACATACCTCGCAAATAGATATTCTAAGTGATTCATGACAATGGATAAATCTTTGTCCTCATGTCATCATGATCATATGTTCTTGAACTAGAACATGATTTGTCTTTATTGGTGTACCATTCATGTTAGCGGACAACATAAACCTCATACAACACCATAATGCATTAGTACAATCATAAGTGTCAACACCCTAATCAATGAATATCTTCTATCATGCATTCATAATTTTATTAAGGTGATACGACAAGTCTAAATTTAATCAAGATTGTACTAACTATAATAACATGAAGACAAACATACCATAAACTTAATCATGAACAAATCTCGAAACATACCTGGATGATTCATACCTGTCGAGATTGCTTGTAATATTCTTATGTAAGGCCTTAGCCTCATCTCCCTCTGAAACAGGAACTTCTTCACTTATGCAGGTGACCAATCCATTCTCTTCGAGGATTAACCCAATCCACTTGATTTGCAGGAACTGAATCTGGAGCTGGATTAGGGTTTGTTAGAGAAACCCTAAAAATTCAAACTTTGAATTTCAAACTTCCAAAAGGATAGAAATATGAGCCTTGATGAGATGATCAAGCTGGTATACTTATAATTTGAAAACTACAAAGTTTCACCCCTCAAATTTGCCTTTGAAACTTTTGGATTCACTGGACATGACCCTGAACTAGGGTTTAATAAAGCCCACCTTTCTGCCCAATCAAAAGGTTCGATCCAAATCTCTAATCTTCTATTTTTCTGAGGAGCTTCCAGCCGTGGTCACAGATTTCAAAAATTCCAATTTTTGCAGAAGCCCTAATTTTCCACTTTTCTGATCAAAGTCCCAAACTAGGGTCTGATCAAGCCCGACCTTTTGCCCAACCAAAAATTCTGATCTTGGTCTCTAAATTTCTATTTTGATGAGTATCATTTAGCCGTGGTCTCCGATTACAAAAATTCCAACTTTCTCTGAAACCCTAAATTCCGGAAGCTATGAATGAAGGTGCTAAAAAATAATTATGTTTTGACAGAAATATGTACTTGATTGTTTCTAGTGTAACTCCGAACTTTTCAATCCACAGGGTCTGAAAATTTTTATTGTGATATCCCGAACTGTCATCTTTCCAAACCCATAGGTCTAACCTCAAATAGATTCTCTGAGAGAGATTTATGCCAAGTGTCGCAACGTGACCTGTTTATGGGATAAAACAGGAGAGTGAACTTGTACAGCGTTCCATGTGTCACTGGTTTTGTTTCGGCCTTTGAAAAAGTTACCTGAGAAAGTACAATCCGTGTTCTACCTGTCCCTTTTTACGAAATTTCATTTGGATCTTCCTAACCCAAGTTATGACCTTTTTTCCAAGGTCACCTGTTTATGACTGAGATCTGGAAGAGGCAGAAACCCTATATTATACAGATCATAAATCACAAAGTACAATGAATTAGAGGTCTTCCTTTGGACATAAGGTACATGGGGATATTAGATTCGCCCTGTATGATTTTCAAACCCTGAAACCTTGCCGAAATTTATTTATAGCGAAAGTAATACGATAACTGGTTTTTGCTATATCAAGCCCTAGCTTCGCAATTGCAACAAGTGTCATACATGCCATACCATGCCTTCTTTCAAGATAGCTCTGATACCATGTTAATTTTTCAGAATTTACTTCAATCTGATTTAGGATCTTAACTGAGAGAACAATATGTACAGTATATCAATCATGAACACAATAATGCAAGCACACAAGAGACACAGAGTTTACTTGGGGAAAACAT
Source organism: Larix kaempferi (assembly GCA_027924585.1). Classification (NCBI taxonomy): domain Eukaryota; kingdom Viridiplantae; phylum Streptophyta; class Pinopsida; order Pinales; family Pinaceae; genus Larix; species Larix kaempferi. The sequence goes on from BSBM01000088.1 coordinate 21,619,358, forward strand.
AAAGGTGAAAAATCCCAATAACTTCCTCAGAGATAGATAGAGCAATGATACAACCCAAGCATAAGAGATAGACATCTCCTAGTAGCAGCTGCTCCTCCTCCACAAGTGCGCCACTCTCCCGAGAGTGTGAGAGAGAATAGAATGATGAAATAGAGTGACTCTCGCACTCTATTTATACTTGACTTGGCTTGCCTAATAACCTTTACTAGGTCGGCCTTAACTTAACCACATAACATAATGCTGACTGGGTCAACACCCAATAGGGTGGTCTAATAACCCTTTGACCCACATGGCCGACCCCCAATAGGGTGGTCTAATAACCCTTCGATCCACATGACTTATATAGGGCTGACCCCAACAAGGTGGTCTAATAACCCATCAAGTATAAGTTACAACACTTACAATATAAATGACGACACTTCCGTATAGAGGAATAATAACATCTCTATAGGAATACAAACACTTCCGTATAGAGGAATAATACCATATCCATAGGAGTACAATATATATATATGAAATACATTCCGAAGTTACATATACATCAACACTCCCTCTTAACTAGGAATGTATTTTTCGACACAGGTCTTCTAGCACAAGTCTTCTTCTCTGGATCATCGTCACTGGATAATCGTCATTGAGTCATCGTCATCGTCACTGGGGCTAACAAATGCTCCAACAGTTTTTATGTGTTTAATGAACAGTGTCTTAAGTAAATATTTGGATAAATTTGTAATTGTCTACATTGATGACATATTGATTTATTCAAAAACAAAGGAAGAACATGATGAACATTTGCAGATAATATTACAAGTTCTAAGGGAACATAAATTATACGCTAAATTCAGTAAATGCGAATTCTTTAAAGATAAGATACAATATTTAGGTCATGTGATATCCAAAGAAGGAATATCAGTTGACCCAGATAAAATAAGAGCAATAAATGAATGGCATGTCCCTAAGGATGTAACGAATGTGCGATCATTCATGGGAATTACAAGTTATTACCGAAAATTCATAGAAGGATTTTCGAGAATTGTGAATCCTATAACATCCTTACAGAAAAAGGGAAAGATATTTGTATGGGATCTAAAATGTGAAGAAAGATTTAAAAATTTAAAAGAATTATTAACTACTGCACCTATCTTGAAAATAGCAGATTCGCACAAAGACTTCGTTGTATGCACTGATGCATGCAATGAAGGCTTAGGTGGAGTTTTAACTCAAGAAGGTCATGTAATAGCATATGAATTAATAAAGTTAAAAATACATGAAAAGAATTATGCTACTTATGATTTAGAGTTGGTTGTCGTAATTCATGCCTTGAAAATGTGGGGCCATCATCTAATTGGTAGAATATTTCTGTTAATGACCGATAACATAAGTTTAAAATATTTCTTTGATCAACAAAATCTAAATGCCAAGCAAGAAAGATGGTTAGATTTTCTTAGTAAATATGATTTTGAAATCAAACATATAAAATGGAAGGAGAATAAGGTGGTTGATGCTTTAAGCAGAAACACAAGACTGAATTTTATAGCCACTGTTAGCAGCTACAAAACATATTTGGAAGATAAGATTGAAGATGGAATAAAAATGGATAAAAATTATCAAAATTTAAAAGAAAAAGTTGCAGAAAACGAATATGAAAATATAAAAACAGATTTCAGTTTGAATGAAAAAGGTTCAATGTTGTATAAAAACATATTATATGTACCTAATGTACCAGAAATTAAATTACTAATCTTAAATGAAGTACATAAGAGTCCTTACTTAGGACATCCTGGTTACCAAAAAATGATAACAATGCTAAGAAATTATTATTTTTGTCCTAACATGAAGAATGAAGAGGATGAATATATAGCTAGATGTATTGAATGTCAGCATGTTAAAGCTGAGCATCAACACCCAGTGGGTCTATTGCAGCCATTACCAATCTTAGATTGGAAATGGGAAATTATCAATATTGATTTTATAACAGGACTGCCTAAAAATCAAAAGCGAAATGATTTTTTGATGGTAGTAGTAGATAAACTTAGCAAGGCAGCTCACTTTATACCTGTTAAATCTACTTATAAGGATGTTAATATTGTTGATGTGTTTATGAAGGAAGTTTTTCCATTTGCATGTAATTCCTAAGATAATAATTTCTAATAGAGATTCTAATTTTACTGGTAATTTCTGGAATTCATTATTTAAAGGATTGGACACTAAATTAAATTTCAGTACAGCTTATCATCTGCAAACGGATGGACAAACTGAAAGAGGAAATCAAATTTTAGAAGATATGCTTCAGATGTATGTTAGGGATCAACCAAACAAATGGGAAGAATATTTGCACTTAGTTGAGTTTGCTTATAACAACCATTATCAAGAATCAACTAAACTTAGTCCTTTTGAAATAATGTCTGGTCGGAAGTGTAACACTCCCACATGGAGTAATCTGGTCGATAGATTAATGTTAGGACCATAATTGTTGAAAGAAATGGAACTAATGGTGAAATAGGTACAAAGCAATCTGAAAATTGCACAAGACAAATAGAAGAGTCATGCAGACCTTAAAAGAACTCAGAAATAATTCCAAGTGGGTGAGCATGTATTTGTCAAGGTAGAACCCAGAAAAAATTGCTTTAATTTGGGGAGTTGTGCTAAATTAGCACCCAGGTATTGTGGACCATTTGAGATATTGTCAATAGTTGGACCAGTGGCTTACCAGTTAGCTTTGCCACCTAATCTCAAAGTACATAATGTGTTTCATATTTCTATATTAAAAAAATATGTACATGATGCTACTCATGTAATTGTTTGGAATGTTATCCAGGTAGAACTAGAAGGAGATTTTCAGGTGGAACTGGATTGTATCCTCGATAGGAGAGAAATTTTACTCTAGAATCGCACCATTGGACAAGTAAAGGTGCAATGGAAGAACCTTAGACTAGATGAAGCAACCTGGGAATTAGAGAGTCATATGAAGGAAGCATATCCAATTTTGTTCCAGGAAGACTCAAAAGATACTTAAGCAACATCGAGGATGATGTTGAACTTAAGAGGGGGTGTTTGTAACCCACCTAGAACATAAAACATTTTTTAAGTTGTGGAAAAAAATTATTTTAAAAGTTATTCTAAAGTTTTATGTTGTTGACCAAGGATGGTCAAATATGACTGTAATTGAATATTTTATTATTAAATAAATAAAAGAAGAGACACCTATCCAAAGAGGACTATTGAAGAGTGTTTGAACTGACCCACTAGCAGGAATGATCTGGTGTAGAAGGAAAAAATGACAAATGGAAGCAACAACATTCACTTTCTAGCTAATGTAGGAGGCATTTTCCCTAAATTGTGGCCATGTTCCCAAGAAAGGAGGAACTAAGCAGGTGGCTCATTAAATTCAAAACTGACCCAAATACCTAGGCAAGCATATATCCATCAAATGAGCAGGAGGCTCACACATTAGAATCTTGTGGATTTGCTGCATATTGAAAATTTAAGCACACAATGGGGTATTAGATGAGGGAAAGCTAAAGTCAGATTGCTGGCAGTTTTCCTGCAAGTTTGATTGTTGAGTTACAGAGAGAACATAACAAGATTCTACACCAAGTCTTCATCCTGGTGGTTCAATGAACAGGCTCGGGGGTCCTGAAGCAAGTAACTTGGATGTTTTAGGAGGCGGTTGGGAGGAACAGTCTTCTTTTGGATTTGGTTTCATCTTCAAGTTACCAGGTTCTTAATGTTCTTTTTATTAGTTTATCTATTTTACTGTTCAAATGATTTGAATGCAAAACTAGTAATCTTATTCTGTACAAAGTCTGTATTTATTTTACATAGTTATAATTTAGAAATAATAGTGGTTATAATCTATCAAATCTATGTTAATCATAGTGTTCATTTCCTTACAAATTTAAAAGATAGTAATTCTTTTTATAGAATATCATTTACATAGATAAGTAGAATTCTAAAAATATATGGTTAAACAATGTTATTATCATACTGAGTAAGAGTAAATATCTTAATATTTGCAGTATAGAATAATCCTATTTAAATTCAGTAATAGTATATTAAAACATAGAGATAAGAATTTATGAATAAATAAACTCTTATATATATTTATATTTTATAAACAGATAGTTTGAGAGAAACAATAAGTAATTCTGAATATAGGTTGAGAGGCCAAACTACTTTCCAAAATGCTATTATTTACTTACAGAAAACAATTATAGAATAGATAGCATTTTCTTAAAGGAGATAATAGTCATCATTCAGGAAAAGATCATGCCCGGGATTTATAAGTTATAGGCAAATTCTAAATTTATAATGGTCTCACATAAATCACCACATTTGAAACATCCGCCAGAACATTTTATCATTTATCAAATATATGCATGATTAATACAATAAGCAAACCAGGACTCTCATAGCCCATGACGACACTAAGATCAAATAAAACAAAGCGAGTCAGGCCAATCGGAGATATCATTTTTCCAACCAAATCAAAATAACAAAGCTTGCATATCGTTCTAAATATGAAAGGAATTATGGAAAATACAGAGTATAGGATGGATCGAATTTCCTTAACCAAAATAACCTTTCCAAACTTATATCAAAATCATTTTATATAGCCGAGAGGCTTATTATTTTACAGAACCTAATTTTTGACATTGTTTTGACAGTGTTGGAACCCTAGGTCTAGAATAAACAATCAAAGAATACGCCATGATTTTTATAGTAAAGATCATTTAAAAATGTAGAAGTGGCAGTTTTCAGCCAAACCATTTGACAAATTTTATTATACAAACAGAGTATTTTTATGCATTTCCACAGCTAGGGATTTTCCTAGTTTGTATTTTAAAAACAAAATGAATTCATCCTTTTTAACATATACATTTCAACGATGAGGGCATTGTCCAGATTTAGTTAACAATATCTATATAATAAGTTGATGGCAAAGTACTTTACAAACATAGTCACTATAAATCAATTTAAAAGATAAAATATTATACAGTCAAACTAAAATGAAAACATTAATTATGTATCAAAATTGTTGGGCGAAACCCCAACTAAAGGATTTTTAGCCTAGAAAGTTTACAACACAGTAACACTGTAATTTATCATTACAGGGTCGCCATTATGGCTTCCAAACAATTAAAACTAACCCTAAAAGGAACTTTGGAAATGAACAACATCATATCTGTTTACAAATCAAAAGAGGGAAAATCGATTTATTTCTTGTTTGGTACATCATAAACGCAACCAACAACCAAACTAAAACCTTGCACTAATGAAAAACACATCTTATACAGGAAACGCAGGGAACAGGATGTTCCAAGAAGGCCCGAGGCTTAACAAGGTAGTTCCAAAACCTGTAGTTTTCTTCTTCTTTTGTCCAAACTCTTAATACACGACCAGAGAACTCCAAAGTAACCCAAATCCCTCCCGCCAGCATTACACAGAACACATTGCTTTAGAAACTATTAATATTTTTTAATTAATTGAAATGCGTCAATCAAAAACAAAATAATATATGTCGAATGTTACCTCTGTGGCATTGTTTCCATGACCACGAGCTAACTCTGCGTGGAAGCTCCTCCATGAACCACGATCAACCCAATAGTAAACTCTGTGTGGAGTTCCTCCACAGCCATGGCGACCGAGATACAAGCTCTCCTCCACAGAACATTTAATGAACAAAAGTTTATCGATGCAACCCTTTCAAAATAAGGGTTAGGGTTTTACGCTAGCGTGGATCCCAACTTCAAGGCCTTCACGTGGCCTCTTAAAAGCATCTAGCTGCTTTACACTACCATTTAAATCCGTACTTCTTCTTCTATAGTCGTTTACATGTTTTTAGACTTGGAGTAATGCCATTGATCACCTAGTTAGGATACCCTTTTGTCTATAGTTGATAGTCATGGTTAACACTTGTTTTATGATGCTTTAAAACTCTTAGCTAGGGTGCCTTTACATCTTAGAAAATATTTAGTCTCCAACCCAAATCTTGGTAGAGTATTTTCCTTACCTAGAATTTGTACAAGGTTATCAACATGCATTAGCTTTTACAAAAGCTAAGTAAGCCCAAGTCATCAATGAAACATATCCTTCAAGCAAAGAAACGTAATAAGATTTACAACACCAAAATATATGAAACTGATAATCAATAGCATTAGGACGTATGATTTTAATATCCGATAAATGAACGTCGACTTAAACACAGTAAGAGATCAAATATCTTATACAATGTTAATTGGACGTAAGAATAAAAATAGGTAAACGTCGATGTTTGTAACTTGGAGTAAACAAGTCAAAACTTCACAAAAGTAACTTTTAGCACTCAGATTTTACCCTTTGGTTGTGGAAGGATAATCCTAAGGTAACTATTTCAAACCAACCTTTAGGAGGAAAACTAGCCTTTTTTTCCTACCAGAGAGGGCTCTCTCAAAAATATGTGAATGGATAAAGATATATGAAAATGATTGAGATTTTTCAGAACAAATATATGGTTGAAATACACACAAGAACCATTGGGCATGGAGTCGAAACTAGAAAATTTATGGACCAGCAGAAAAACAACAAGAATGATTTTTACAAACGCAAGGGAGTTGTCACATTACAGTCAAAGTCTTTTGCAGGTGATAAAGAAAGAAAAATAGACATTCCACCAATAATGGGCACCAATTTCAGATGAATCCAATATCGATTTTAGAGAAATGATGAATACTCAGACCCGATAAATCAAGGCATAAACATATGAATCCTGACTTATTTTAACTTTCATCCAAGCATAGAAGATATAACATAATGGAAAAGGTAACAAAGAAGGAATACATGAACATAGAGGAAAGCAAAATACAGACTGTAAATTCAATAAACACAGGAATATATGTTCTTCAAAATGTGTTATTTTCTGCGTGGCTCTCTTGTATTAGAAAAATAGAGTAACTCAATACAAAAAGTAGAGTAAATCAATACAAAAAGTGTCTTATTTTCAAAAAGTTTCCAACCCTTTCAAAATGATTCACAATATCTTTTATACAAAATTTCTTTGAAGCAAAACCTAACTATTTCTTTTAACTAAAACTAAAATAACTTAACTAATTGCCACATGTCACTTGAGTCAAAGTTTATATATATATAATATTACAAATTCTTTTCAAATAAAAATTTTCAAAGGCTTCATTTTTCACGTGATCCAACGGACACTTTCAGGGAAGAAGAGTATATTTCATTTTTCCATACTTTTCAACCGTCTTCCATTGATCAGTGGTCGGAAGGTCATAACTTGTCATTTCTTTAACCAAGACTTTCATTTCAACATGATCTGCAAAGGAAATTGGTGGAATTCTTTCACCAATTGAAGCCAACTTGTTCATAATTTCAAAATATTCCGCAAGTTTTTCCATTAGAATCTTTCCTGTGAGGAGGTGAGTCAGATTTTGAAACTTTTCATGATTCATCCTGATATCAAACAGTAACTTCTTGTAATAATTTTGGGATATTAATTCATCGTTCTCATCCCAAAATGCGGGTAACCCTTTTTGAACCAATTTATCAAACTCCCTTTTAAACTTTGTTACCTCTCTTTTCATTCTCTCAGCTCTGGCTTCAACACTTTCAACATGTGCATATTTTCCCAGAATTCTCCTTGCACAGGTGATGACTGAAATTTTGTTTTTAATGGCCAGGACTTTCAAATCTTCTTCTGTTCAATCATTAAAAAAAGTGATTGTGTTTTGTTATGTATCTTTCGGCTTCCTATTCAGACTTTCTCTCATAGCAGTGCAACTTTCTAAAGCATCTTTGATCACTTTTTCTTTCATCTTCATGAAATTTAAATACGTCCTGAAATTTTCTGCTTCCTTAATGATTGCATCCCATATCATATGTTTGCATCCTTGCATGGGTACCTGACCTGTTACTTGATTTGAAAACATTTTATTTGTTTCAACCAACTCTTTATACTTGTTGTGTAAAGTTTTTATTTCTTCATCCCCCTTCAGACTTACTTGAGACATAGCCTGTACAAGGCTATTTGTGTTGGCTTCTCCTTCTGGTTGGCTAGTGCTTGCTTGCTGTTGGGATAAAATTGACAATTTTCCTTTCAAATCCTCAACCTCATTCTTTAAAATCTCTCTGTCTTTCTCCCAATTTGATTCTTTTTCAGTAAGATTTAATAATTTAGCTTTACTGTCATCTACTTCTTTAGATAAATCTTCTTTCTCTTGTTCCAATATATTTAATTCGAAATCCTGAATTAATTGAGTTGTTGGGATTTTTAGCTTCTTCTTCTTCAATACCTTAATCGTATTTTCTTTCTCTGCTAATCATTTTTTCCATGCATCACCTCTGGTGCCACCTTCAACCAAATTAATTTGCAATTTCTTAATTTGTTGTTTATGGGCGTTATTCTCAACTTTTTCTTGTTTTAATTGGTTTTCCAGTTTACTCAATGTGCTCTGCAATTTCTCAACTTTCAAAGTTGCTTGCAAAAGATCATCATATATCACTTCTCTTGTTTTCCTGTGGAAATGGATTTTATCAGGAACAATTATTTTCTTCAAATTTAGCTTTAACTCTGTTACCTTGTCATCTGACGATACCGCCGTATTTAAAGTTTTTCCTTTAATATCCCGACTGGCTACCAAAGTAACCTCTGAATTCGCCAAACTTTTGACTTTAGGCAATAAATCATATGTCATCCAAGCGGAAGTACGTCTATCTTCTCCATATTTATCATACATTTCGGCTCTTGTTTGAAATTTGCTTGCATCTCCAGCTTCTTTAGCCTCATGAAATGTATATTCCTGTACTTGAGCTCCCAGAACTGAATGTTTTTGTTTTTGTTCTTCTTCACTATCTACAAACAAGACTAAATATTTCTGTACATCAATTTTGGGTCTTTTCTCTCTCTCTTGTTCTTCATTTTCTAAATCAATTACATCTTCAAAACCTCTTTTTCCTCTAATCTCTATAGTACTTAATGTGGCCTTTGTTCTAATTTCAGATTCTATTAAAGCAAGATCTTTCCCCTATGAATTTCCAGCTACCTCCTCTTCATATTCATATTGCAACAAATTAGCTCTTCTTGACAATCCTTCCAATTCTTGGTGCTCAAAATATTTGGTCTGGTTACTTTGTCTCCTTTCCGAAATAATATGGAGAGAGTCATATGCAATAGCTACTTCCTTTTTGAAATCCATATCTCCCAATAATTTTTCTACATGTGAAATAACATACTTGTTTTTCACAATGAAAGGGACTATCTTCAAAGGATACTTTATATCAGCAGCTTTCTTAAAATTTAAGAAATGAAAATCTTCAACAATCATTTTTTGCCTAATGAATTCTAAAGCAAAAACCATTAAAGTTAGAAATGCTGGTAATACATATGGTTCACGTATGAATCCATATAATCTGATCACTATGTAATCCTTCGACAAGAACCAATCTCCCACTGCTAAATCTTTGCTCAACTGCATTAAGGTCATCATCTCAGGAAAAACTCTAGGTAATTCTTCTCCAAATATCATTTTATATATCACCGACAACATGTAATTCATGTAATTAAACATGTTGTCCTCCAAAAAATTTGTAAAGATTATTTGAGGAAACTGCAACTCTTCTTGACTATAAAACATTACCATTTTCATCAAATACAACTGAAATCTGAAGTGCCTCGTGCTATGTAAGTCCACGAATTGGGAATGAATGTTCTCAGTCAAAAACTCTTCAAAATTGAACTGTGGTGTAAGATCATACTCACTGTCAGGCAGACCGACACTTATCCTGAAACGTAGACTCAATTGAAATTCCATCACTAATGTGTTTGTATTGAAACCTAAAAACTAGGGAATTAGGGAAAGGACCAATTGTATGTTCTCATTGAAAAAGTTGATGTCTAAAGGGTAAGGGGTATCTGCAATTTCAAGGTCTCGTTTGAGACACTTGGCTAGAAAGACTTCTCTATTTTCAGAAGACGACTGACGATAGAAATTAATAATAGATTCTTTGAAAAAAAATTCTGAATCAAGCATTTGAGACGCAGGGATTTCGAGAGCACTTCTAACAACTGAGGATTCAATGGGACAAACAATTTTTGTTTTATGGACATTCATGATAACCCTCTCGGGTTCGGAATAATTGGACGCACACCACAAAACAAACTTCAGGAAAGATATAAATTGGTTCGGGTAAAAAGACATGAAAGAAGATTGTATTAATCTATGTATATCTTAACCTTCTTCTTGTAAACTTTTCAGCTTAATTTTAATTTCTGAGATAGATAACCTAATTGAAGTATCAAAAATGTCGTGGTATCTATCTTCTAAGGCATCTTTTGTTTTCACATTTTCGACATTTGGAGCCTTTTCCATTTTTCTTTTATAAATTAACTTCACAATTCTGACAACAGTGGTTGTATGGCATACCTTTGACTAACAGCTCCTGAGTCTAACCTACGCTGTCACTTTCTCCTTGGCACATCCGTCTAGAAGATTCTGACTCTAACAATTCGAATAACAAATGTCAACTTTTGTGTGCCCCACTATTATATATAACCCTCTTTCTTTATCTTTCAGTCTTCTTTAAGGGGGCTCATTTTTCTTATCCATTGATCCTTCATGCTATGATATGAACCATTAGATCTGATCTCCTTTTATTGCCTTGATGATCTCTCTCTGTCGTCCGATCATTCTTCAATCCTCAAATATCAACCATCAAATTTTAGGGCTAATCTATGAAAGGCAGTTTCGCAGCTTCTGAAAATGGTTTCCAATACCATCTTCAACCCTTGCGAAACACTGTGTTGTCGCCACGCATCCAATGGTTTCACTTTTCGCAACCACTATCTCCCCTTATTGTTCGGGCATGTTCACGACGCAAAACCTCATGGAATCTTCGATCTCTTACATACCAACGGATCAACGGTAAAATGTGCACTATGTTTAACCTTCATCTTTTATCCGTTGGCGAGGTTTCCTCCCATTATCCTTCACACACCTTTCCTACGAGAAATGAATTCATCACCTTTGATTTCATTCACATGCAACCTGAGCCATAGATCTTCGATTTCCACTTGCACTGTTTTTAGAATGTACCCACAGCCATTAGATTTTTCTGTACATCAATCTCAACCGTTGATTTTTAGTGTTACACTTCCGCCAAGGTGGCTCTGCAGCCACTCAATGTAGTTTCTTTTACCATTTGTATCGCTTGTGGCACGCTTGTAGGGTTGCCACCTGTCTAGCAGTTTTTCTTTTTGCAACAACCTATAACTTCTTACCTTTGCGCACTTTGGTGATTCGAAAACAATGTGGACCGTTGATATTCTTCTCGACAGATGATCAACAATGGATCTTACAACCGGTTTAGTACTTTTGTTATTTGACTTCGGATGAATGCTTTTTAACATTTCTTTTGCTCCCGATTGCTGATTTTTGCATTTTTCTTTGAGATTTCTTTTTGTTGTCCTCTTTAGCGCTTTTATCTACCAATTTTGGTCACATTTGGCCACATAATCATGGAACTAAGGATATTTTTAGGGCCTTTCGCACCATATTAAGAAACTTTCAAAACATTTCTCTATTTTATACCACCATTTGCACTGTAAAAACTTGGTGCTAGAAGTAACGTCATTAAGTGCAAGTATACTTTCCAGCAGATAACAAGATAAATAAGTAAATCTTAAACTAAACTCTATAAATTACGGGTAATTATACCATATACAAAAAAAAAAAATTATGGATTTTTGGAGTTGTTACACTCGAAGTAATTGAGAACCACACGATTCAACCTTGGAATGCACATAGCCTTGTAAATTTGGTGTTATTTATGGGATTGCGAAGGAAGCCATGGCAATGCATGGGTCTGCTTGACAGTAATTTAATCTTGTTTAATATTTCAAAAGTTGTGCATGAAACCTGTTGAAGGTGTGAAAATCCTCACAGCAGATCTAAGAGATGATGTATACCTCACAAGAAAGTAATTGATTAAGCAAGAAAATAGAAGAAGAGTGGTCAATGGAGTATAATGATCAACAGAATAATAATACAGTAGAACTTGGATAGAAGCAAAAATACTTCACACACACTAATTAATTAATCACAATATGGACAATAAGTAGTACAATGCACGAGGATTTGAATGCCAAGGTGGCAATTCGAATTAGCCTTCATGGACTGATCAAAAGATCACTGGAGTGTCATCGGAGCACAACTAGTAGTCTATCTCATCATCGGTGGAGTCATCAATGCACAAGTAGCTGTCAACCATTAGTCAAACTGAGTCTAATTGAGTGTGGTAGGTGTAACTGAAAGTAACTGGCACTTGGAGACACTAACTGAATGAAGGAGGCTCAGTGGAGGGCACATGAGGAGCTAACTAGAGTCAGAACAGGTAGTCATGTCTCATCGGAGGTCAATCGGAGTGATAACAGCAGTGAGGAGTCAGTCTGGCCTCAAATCAAGGAAAGACTGGTGGCTAATTGAAGTAAACTGGATTGGTAGGTGAGAAAGGTGCCCTTCTCATGCAGTAGGTGAAAGGAGGGCGCATGACAGGCTAGGAGGGATGAAATTGAGTGGAAGGAAGCTCCGGGGGCTAGCTAACTGAGGGCTAGGTGTTGGGACTGATGACTGGAATGCATGCAAATGCATGCAAACCCTAAATGATGCATGCAAACCCTAAAAGTGCATGCATGACTGAAAATGTAAATGATCAAAATACTGGTGGGACTATGATGGATTATAGGAATATCCTAACACCCCCCCTTAATCCATCCTAGGCCCTGGTAACTAAGACCAAAGGTCACCCAATACAATGAATAATAACAGTCAATAACCCAAGGAAGTGGGGAAAATTTCATGGGAAAAATACCCCCCCCTCAAAACAGAGTTTAAGGCACACACAAAATAAATGCTCCAAACTCAAGCAGGTGTGATGCTTGGTCAAATGTCTAGGGGTATCTTCTTCTTGGGAAGAATTGGATCATGCTCAAAAAGCACGTGCTTGTACTTGCTCTTCAGATCGAATGTGATGAGAACAAATCCAAAAGTATGAGGATGATCCTTGAACCTGTGATTCGAATCAGTTGAGGTAGGATCAAAAACATGAATATGCAGATAGTCTTTTGTCTTCTCCTTCGAACCATCATGGGTGAGATTATGCCAAAAAGAACCATCAAATAATAATGATTGCTTGAAATCCAAATCATATTTAAGACTTGATGAACAGTTTCTTGAGATCTCCTTTGAACCACGGGGTGAGATCAAAACCATCATATGCATGAGAAATTATCTCAAGTAGTGTTTGCTTAGATCCAAATTAGATCCAAGACTTGAATCATGGTTTCTTGAGATCTCCTTTGAACCATAAGAGGTGAGATCAAAACCAATAAATGCATGAGAGATTATCTCAAGGGAATGGAAATGGTTTCTTGAGATCTCCTTTGAACCATAAGAGGTGAGATCAAAACAATGGATGCATGAGAAATTATCTCAAGCAGGTGGTAATGGCCATATTCTTCAATAACCTTCTGAAAGCATGGAATAATGATCATATAGTAGTAAATAAGAGGTGATTGCTTGAGGAGGGCGAATGCATTACCTCCAATAGCTTATTTTACCTCCGATATAATCATGTGATCATGATGCAAACCAACAAACTCTAGTGCAAGAGAGGATTTAGGACCTTCTGCAATATCTAGAGTGTGAGCTGGCACAGAAAGAGAAGAATTTTGGAGCATGAGTGTAGAATCTGCAAGTTCTTTGTGGAAAAATTCAATATGAGATGTGTTTGATACTGGTTCATGATCAATGAGATCATCAAGGAGGGAAAATGCATCACTTTGCTTGCTCTCGAAGGGCTTTGGACCAATCCCTTAATTCTGTCTGTCAAATCTTTCATCTAGGTAGGCCCATAGATCTTTTGGAGATGAAAAATCAGGGAGGTGATATAACATGCCTCGAGACATAGCATACATCATGGTTGCACAAGCTATTTCTCCTTCATTTAACCAGTCATACTCTTCTTCAAAGGATTCGAACTCTCTTTCAAAACAATAATCAAAGAGACCATGTCTCTTCAAATGTGCTACCATTGGCGGTTTCCATTCATCATAGTTGAATGGAGAAAGAGGAGTAATTCCTGATGAATACATAGAAGCTGTAGAAGACCTGCAAAAACAATAGAGAATATTTGCAACTGCTACTGCTGCAAAAAATGCAGAAACTGCTGCAATTGCTACACTCGAAATCTTGTTAATAACCTGTAAAAAACTCTCAGGAATGGAGATAAACAATACTCTCAACATGCTCTGATACCATGTGAAAATCCTCACAACAAATCTAAGAGATGATGTATACCTCACAAGAAAGTAATTGATTAAGCAAGAAAATAGAAGAAGAGTGGTCAATGCAGTATAATGAGCAACAGAATAATAATATAGTAGAACTCGGATAGAAGCAAAAATACTTCACAGACACTAATTAATTAATCACAATATGGACAATAAGTAGTACAATGCATGAGTATTCGAATGCCAAGGTGGAAATTCGAATTAGCCTTCATGGAGTGATCAAAAGATCACTGGAGTGTCATCAGAGCACAACTAGTAGTCTATCTCATCATCGGTGGAGTCATCAATGCACAAGTAACTGTCAACCGTCAGTCAAACTGAGTCTAACTGAGTGTGGTAGGTGTAACTGAAAGTAACTGGCACATGGAGACAATAAATGAATGAAGGAGGCTCAGTGGAGGGCGCATGAGGAGCTAACTAGAGTCAGAACAGGTAATCATGTCTCATTGGAGGTCAATCGGAGTGATAACAGCAGTGAGGAGTCAGTCTGGCCTCAAATCAAGGAAAGACTGGTGGCTAACTGAAGTAAATTGGATTGGTAGGTGAGAAAGGCCCCCTTCTCATGCAATAGGTGAAAGGAGGGCACATGACAGGCTAGGAGGGTTGAAACTGAGTGGAAGGAAGATCTAGGGGCCAGATAACTGAGGGCTAGGTGTTGGGACTGATGACTGGAATGCATGCAAACCCTAAAAGTGCATGCATGACTGAAAATGTAAATGATCAAAATACTGGTGGGACTAGGATGTAGTATAGGAATATCCTAACAGAAGGGAATGACGATCAACCTCTATGGGTCAATACTTGAATGTCAAATTCATTGGTATCTCTGTATAACCACCAAAGCGATGGGTGATCAATCTCTGTAGATCGACGTCGGATCGTTGTAGCCATACTTAAACTGGTGATTTTGCTTTAAATGTTTGCATACAATTTGATGAAAGGAAGGCAATCGATCTTTGGGCTCGATGTCGGATCACTGATCATAATTTGCATTAAAAATGTTTACATACAGTTTGTGTGGAAAGGAAGGCGATCGATCTCTGGGATCGATGACGGATCACTGATCATAAGTTTGCATTATTGTTAAATTTCTTACATACAGCTAGTTGAAAGGAACATGATCGATCTATGTAGATCGACGTTGGATCATTGTTTTATATATATGCATTGTTGTTTAAACACTTACATACAATCCGTTGAAAGGAAGGTGATCGATCTTGTAGATCGATGTCGGATCACTATTATATACATACATTTTTTTTTATACGTTACATACAGTACAATGAAAGGAAGGCGATCAATCTCTTATATCGATGTCAGATCACTGTTTATATGCATGAATTGTTGCTTGAAAGTTTACATACAGCTCGCCGAAAGGAAGGCGATCGATCTCTTAGATCGATGTCGGATCGCAGTTCACATGCTTGCATTTGTTGTTTAGATTATTTACATACAGTTCGGGAAAAGGAAGGTGATCGATCTCTGTAGATCGATTCCGTATCGTGGTATTAATTCACATGATTGTGTCTGTTTTCATGTTCATATCCACCACTCGTGAAGGAGGACAACGATCGGTCACTATAGATCGATGTCAGATCATGGTGGTATTTCATTTTTTGTACCTTGCTTAAACATTTACGAATGCAACTCGCTTGAAGGTAGGCCATGATCGACCTTAGTAGATTGATTTCAATCTACTGTAGCCTGCATTTTACTAGTTGTTGTTAAAATATGAGAGGCAATTGATCTCTGTAGATCGATGCCAAGGTAATTTGTAACGTGTTCAATATATCTGCATTTTGTTCACTGTGGACGACAATGCATCTATGGGTCTATACCAGATCACATGCAATATCAGATGGCAGACCACATTCCATATGCTTGCATACTGTGTAACACCCACGATGATCGATCTCTGTAGATCAATGCCACATGGATGGCTTTAATACTTTCTTATGTTTTCATTTCATATTAAATGGATCAATCTCTATAGATCAATGCCACATGGATATAATAATTTATTATGTTTGCATATCGTATAGAATGGATTGATCTCGGTAGATCAATGCCACATGATTTTAATGCTTTCTTATGTTTGAATTTTGTATTGAATGGATCAATCTATGTAGATCGATACCACATGACTATAAATAATTTCATATGTTTGCATTTCGTTTAACATAGATCGATCAATCTGTGGATTGATAGTGAGTCTGCGCGTATGGCATTTATTTTATTTATCTACTTATGAGTGGTAGAGCATGCAACGATCTGCGAATCGATGACATGCAATACTTGTAGTGTTCCATTATCTTGTTATAGGTTGGTAGTGAATGCTTATGGCCTCAACGTGAACAATGCAAGGTTAAGGAAGTGAAGACACTTCCCATGTACCTCATGCAACCATTTTGCGATCGACAATCAAGTTGATTAACCATTTAATTACATGTTGATTGAGTCAAGCTTAGACCTTCATTGATCGAGGGAATCCAAGTTAAATCTATCAATTGTTTGTTAAACTTGTGTTGGATAGTGGTAGATCAAGTAAACCTTATGTTGACTACGAGTGATCCATTAGAAGTCAATTGCTGAAGTGTTGGTTAACATGCAATGTAATAGATAGAGTAGGAATGTAGGTAGAATCATATTGTTGTGTCAATGTTTGTTTTAAGTTGATTTAGAGTATAAAGATGATATATTTGTGTTAACTCGTATTCAGGATTTTCATGTGATGAATATTATTATTCCTATCAATTTGTTTTAATAATGTCCTTATGTTGTATAATTAATTCATATTAACGTGATCTCAGGGGTTTCTTATATGGTATATTTAATTTCCGAACAAACAAAGGAATTGCAATTATGAACAGTCTAGCTCATGAATGAATAGAGTTGATCAATTTAAGTGATATGGTTGCTTAGAGAATTAAAGGTTGATTGAGAACTACTGTAACTTAAAAATACATTGTCAACACATGTGAATGTATGAATATAGTGGAATGCGTAGCTTATTATGTGACGATGTGGTTTAGACTAGGGTTATGGTTAGGTGTACGAGTCTTCCTATACTTTTTAGTTAAAATTTTATTCCTAGAATTATGTTTTCAAATAATAAATTAATCTCTCATAAACAATCACGATACGAAAATGACTTATTACTTAATTACAAACAAAAAAAATCCTAACCGAGCCGGACCCTACAGGTAATGTCAGCAAACCACTTATGGTGCGTTGTATTGTTAAAGACGCAACGAGTCCTGCACTTTAAAGTTTTATGAGGTGAAAATGATGTTCATGGAATGTTTATGTTTACGTTTATTGTTATGTATGTGTGTTACATGTTGTTTAAATCTGTTAGATGTATATTTTAGATGAATCTGTAACGCAATGTTTATAATGGCGTGTTCATGCATGTTTAGTTTTATGTTAATGATGGTATGATGGTGTTTATTTTTATGTTTTTAGATGGTGGAAATGATAATGATGGTTTGTTTATGTCTATGCCGTGAAAATTTTGATGATGGTATGTTTATTATTATGCTTATGGTTTTGTTTATGAAGGTATAATAATATTTATGTTTATGTTTATGATGGTATGATACCTAAATGTTTATGTATGTGTTTGTTAGGTGTTGAAAATGATAATGATCGTATGCTTATGTAAAACAACTGTGTACTATTCAAAATGTGGGTCTTTAAATCACTAAATATTTTAGTTGACAAAAACATCACAATTTGCATTGTAAATTATGTTATAAAACAAGTTTTTGTATGACTTAACAAGTTTTCAAAGTTTTCAAAATTTTAGCATCCTTTGGACCATTTTTCATATTAAATAATTATTGGTTTGAGAATAAATTACATATAGTTAACACTCATAAACAAAAAATATCAACTATTACTACAACACAAGTCAATATTTTAGACCTTTGTAAAGAAAGTGTAACGCCCGCCTTGATACAATTGATTAACTAGACTATTGAGTGCACTGATATCGAAGTGACCCGATTAAATAAACTAGAACAATGTGCTATGCTTTAAATTTTTATTGAATGGACATTGTTGAATAACAAGCAGATGATGAATACACTCAATTGACTGAGAAATATGATGATGTTATATATGAATGAAGGAAGGAATAATTTTGATTCCATAGATGTGAATAAATGATATTGATTTAAATACAGTTGAATAAAGATAAAAATGCATGATGATATGATTTGTATGGTGCAGCGCTACTAATGTGCACTTTGAGTGTGTGCAGTAGCAGGTAAAACGAATTACCGACTGACTCTCAATGGAATAAAAGGGGTTGTAAGAACGGTAAATATACATAGGGGTACGATGACGGTCTGTTGACCCTGAAATAGCACTCCACGTATGAGTCGAAAGTTGTCTCAGCTCACTCGGGGAAGCGTGTGCCATATGGGCGAGGCCACAATGATTTCGTCGCATACGATGTGTTGAGGGGCGTGCAATAAGGAATATATTATTCCTCAATCACCACTAGTCTCCATGGAAATGTAGTCGTAAGATCACGGTAATGATTCCTGATCGCTACATAGTACTCCCCACACAAGGACAAGGAAGTTGTCGGAAGGACCAATAGAATTGGTACCTAGACAACGACAGGAAAAATGAAATATTTGCATTCTTGCATTTAAACATTTAGGCATATATGTTAGATGTTGCATATGGAAATTTAGAATAATTGAATGAAAGAGCATTTCAAATTAAGGGATATTAGAAAAAGTGATATTTGGGGTAGAAATTATGTACACCCATTAATTCAGGATAGATATGTGCATTGGATAAAAATGTAAATAATATTAGAAATAATTAATTTTGGAGCAAATCTATATTAGAAAATATCTAGAGATCAAACTCCACATGCACCCACTGATCTAAGGATTGGAATTTTAGACTAGGGAGACAAGTAAGAGAGAATTAAGGAATTTAGGTGCACCAATGTGTGAGAGTGACACTTGTTGCATGAGAATGAATATTAAGGAATTAATAAATTAAAAGTTAATTTTGCATGAGAGGACATATGTCATGCAAGACTTTTTCTATTTAAGAAAGGGAGAATGAAAAGAGGAGGATCTCTCTTTCTCCCTAATGTTGGGTGGACTCTGTAAAGGAATTTTGCATTTGAGTGTGGTTCATAGGAGTTTGGTTGATAACTGCCCTGGGGATTGGGATATCCCATTGGAGAGTCAAGGCTTGTATGTTCTTACGACCCCTATTTTATTGGGGGATCGGGGGGGAGGAGAGTACTCCCGGCAAGGTAGGGAGGTCAACCGAGGGGTCATCCGATAATAGCATCGAGATATTATTGGATCATGTGACAACTAGTTTGAGGACTTTCACAAACGCGGGATCGACCATGACGAAACAAGTTCCTTTCATTTTTTTGTTTTTAAGTTTTGTATAAATTTTTAAGGAAGATTTATTGTAGTGATTGATATGATGATGCAATTTAGGTTTTAGTTATGTTAAACGATATATTCGTTTAAATTTCTAGCTAGGGTATCGGGAAGGGCCCTACAGAAAGTTATTGGGTTTTTAATTTTGGTCAAAATTTTAGCATCCTTTGGACCATTTTTCATATTAAATAATTCCAACCAATATTTTGTAGACAATTTGAAGTATGATTTCATATATAGGTTGATATATTGGTTAGAAAATGGATTTGAAAGTATGGTTGGTTGTTAGGTCATCATAAATGTGAAAATATTGATTGGAGTAATGGTTATTGAAAATGTGAAAAATTGTTTCAAGTAATTGCGCCAAGAGGCGGTCTACAGCCTAGTATGAGGGAGATCTTGTAACATGTGTGAGTGTTTGTCGAGTAACAAAATAATACAAAGTAAACAAAAAAGAATAATACAAAGTAAAAAGTAATAAATATTATGTCGCCTATAAACAAATAAGAATAATACAAAGTAAAAAGTAAATATGAGACTTAAACTAGAGACTTTAGAGCTTAGGATTAGGTGGTAAATATTATGTCGGCCATAAACAAAAAATAATAATACAAAGTAAAAAGTAAATATGAGACTTAAACTAGAGACTTTACTTTTTACTTTTAATACAAAGTAAAAAGTAAATATGAGACTTTAGAGTGTTTGTCGAGTTTGTAGAGCAACAAAATAATACAAAGTAAACAAAAAAGAATAATACAAAGTAAAAAGTAATAAATATTATGTCGGCCATAAACAAATAAGAATAATACAAAGTAAAAAGTAAATAGGAGACTTAAAATAGAGACTTTAGAGCTTAGGATTAGGTGGCTCAAGTATTGCACTCAAGGAGCTATTCAAGGAGAGGTTTGCACCTCGGGAGATTTGATCCCTCTAGGCGCTTAATAGAGCCTAGGATTTGGATCTAGGTTGGTTTAATATAGGTTGAAACTTTTATTTTTACATGATATAATTGAATTAAAAATAAAATATATTTATGAATTTTGTATTGATAATGGATGAAGCTGTGGCAACTCTATGATTTATGATTGTTGTATAATTTGACATAGTATCATGTTTATAATTGTTGTATAGTTTGTCATAGTACTAAGTTTATGTAATAATATTTTTTATTTGGTTTTCATATTGTTCTCATATAATTTGTATGATTATTATAATTTAATGTAATTTTCTTAATAATGTAGTAAACTTTGTCATAATATTGTACTCATATAATAATATTATTTTGTTGTAACTTTATGTTGAGTATTATGAAATAATATATAATGATTTTTAATAAGGAAATTAAGTCTTCATCATATAATGTTGGATATAACTTAATTATTCAAATGATAAACATAAATGAATCATTTTTTATAAGTGTAACCAAATATCATAACAATCAGTGAAGTATTACCATGTAATATTATTATAATATATAAATATGAACATCACAAAAAATGTAAATATGAACATCAATATGACCTATCATGTATCATTCAAGATTTTTATTTTTTTTACAATAACTCACTTTACAATGAAAAATATCAAATCTTTGATAGGAAGAAAAACAAATACTTAATTAAAAGAACACATTTTCTCTCAATAGTTTAAATCCAAAAGTTGCATTCTTCAAACTTATTATTATTAGTCATGATCTTCATTATATAATATAACATTGATCCACATTGAAGGAAAGCATTATATACCCTCTAAAAAATTTAGTTCAAGGAACACTTCACCATAGTGACTTAGCCACACATATGGCTCTTTCTTGCTAAAGTTTATTTGAGTCAATTGAAATGAAATTTTTATATTCACATATCCTTGTGTAATACCTTGATTTTGACTCCTCACATGTATTAACTCAAATTAAGTAAATGCTGTAAATTTGTTAATGATATTGATGTTGACTTGTTGATGATCTTGAGGATTTGATAACAATGTTATTGATATTGATATTATATTGAGTTGATGATATCGATGGTATAGACAACATGATAATGATATCTTGATATTAATAATGTTAATAACATTGTTACGATTATATTGACTTGACGGTATTAAGCATCTTTTTTATATCGATTATTATGGTGATACTGATCTGATGTAAATGATGATCTGGGGATATGAAGTTGATTTGATGATATTAACGATATTGATGACATCGATTACGAATGATTGATAATAATTGATGGTGTTAGTGGCTATTAAAATGGTTAACATGTATGATAATTTAAATTCAATATTAAATTGATTTGATTATTTGGATGAAGGTTCAATTAGTGTGATAGAATCAATGAATATCTTAATTTTGCATTGTATTGTATATGGGAACTATTTAAGATTGTGGTGATAAATATTAATTGAATAGTTCAATGATCATTCTTGGTGTAAATTGAATGACAAAAATGAGGATTGGTTATGATTAAAACATAATTAACATGATTTGTTTGTGGATGCTCAAAGCTAGTGTTCAAAGTGTTGCAATTATTTGCATTGAAAGCTATGTACTTTTCCATTAAATGGGATTAGAGAAGATGATCATAAAAGGGATTTGGATAAAACATGAGGAAGCATTATCCCTAATGATGACCTAGCTCCAAGGCCATATCCCGTTTTAGACGAGGGAGATTACAACAACTCTAGTGCATGACATTTGTGATGTTGATACCTTGTAATCAATTGCCATAAGTTTTTTTGCCTTAACAATATATACGTGTCTAAGTATCTAAAATATAAAATATAAGTTTCTAAGTATAATATATTCATTAAATCAACCATGTTATTCAAATGAAAGTAATTGAAATTACAACAAACAATAAATATGATTAACATCAATGATAATTTGCACTCTAATTAGTTGATTTTGATCCAGTTGTAATAATACAATAAATTAAATTATAAAACCCACGCTACAATGAACTGAATGGAAAGAAAAAAAATATCATCTCTAACTATGTACATTGACATACAATCACAAATTACTTGATATACATGAAGCATATTTCACATCAGATTGGTTGTTAACCAATTCAAATTGTTTAAACACTGCATCCAGTAATCAACTTTCCATTTCCACCATCATAACATGAAAAATAAACAATATAATTAGACAATCAAAGATAACAATAACAAAATGATATCTCAATCTATAAATTATGAAATAAAACATTTACATATCACTATTTGTTTCCATCTCCCTCGTTATCTTCCTCGATTGGCATGATAGCACCGTTGTTTTCAAAAACATGTTTAGATCTAGGGTCATCTCTTAATATGAACCGACCAATATTTATCCAAAAAATACAAGTAAAAGAACACTGGTTGCATTGTTTTGGGAAAACATAAGGCTCCTTACTCTCATCCCACATCTTTCTAGAGTTGATGCATATCAACCTATTATCACGATATTCCTTTACATTATTCTTGTCGAATGTATCCCACCACATGCAACTAAAAATAACACATTGGAAAGATGAGAATTCCACTTGAATGATCTCTTGTATATTTTCGACATAACCCAACATCCCTCCTATTAGGTTTCGATTGTGATAGCTAGCACTACTAGATTGGTCGAACTCGACTTCCACTCTGCAGTCTTATGTAAGACATCCATCATCAACATCCTCGGTGTGAAAATGATGTCCATAATCCCACATAGATGGGAATGAATGCATTTGTAAAAAAAATTAACAAATGATGGTGTCATATGTCTAATAACCCAACCATTAATATATTAAACATAGATGTTATGGTTCAAAGTTGCATTATAAAGTTAGAAATGTACAGAAATGGATTATTACCGAGTTGTTGCACCTGATCCCAATGTTTAGTGCATCCTCATGTTTAGGAAAGTAACAACCAAATGCACCATATTTATCTCTAACTTGCTCCGCAACCCAACTGTGGGGATAGATCAATGGCATATTTTCCTTTAAATAGTCCAGAAAGGAATACTTCTACCATGCAATGGCCTAAATTATTTTATGTTAATGTCCCATTTCCTCCTCTTCTCTTCATACAATTCGATCCACGATCGTGTTGCCTCCTCATTGTAAAAAATGAATTTATTGATTGCATCAATTTCTGAATTCACTATTGTATTCATGGAAACAAAACCACATTTAGTATGTATGGGATGAAATATATATTTTAAAGTTTGTTGTGAATAGTAAATAATGTGGAAATGTGAAGATCGAAAGATAAGTGACTTACTCTTTATCATGTGACCTTTTTTGTTCGTTTCCAGTACCTCCCCTTCCCTTTTGTCCTCATCACATTCATCATCCCAAAGCATTGCACCTAGTGTGGTTAATTTGCTCGATGTACTCATTGGAATAATAGAACGACTCATATACTATGTACCCCTCTGCCATAGACCCCTCGGGTTTTTCCCTTCGTCGAACAAATACCTTCAATTTTTTCATGTACCTCTCCAAGAAGAAAATCCAATGACATGATACCACCCCAACTAATTCAAATTCATCGACCAGGTGAATTAGAAGATGAACCTGCAAGTCCATGAAACTTGTCGACAGTTTCTTCTCAAACATACAAACAATATTAGCTATCTCTTGACACCACTAGGGAATGCTAGCGATGTAAATATCCTTTGATGTGATCCACCATACAAATGTAAATAGTCTATATACGGCACGCCGCAGGTCATCGAAAGATTTATGGTTCACACAGCCATGCACAAACAACAGATAATGACACTACAAAGTAAAAACAAAAAGTTAATTGCATTTTAATTTATTTGGTATAAGATATAAATAAAAAATAAAAACATTTTTTTGGCATTATACCTACCCTTAGATGGTTGAGATGGTCATGGCAATTCAAACCTGATAACTATTCATCTATAGTGAAGCAGCGTCATAGAGTAGACCCATATAAAGAAGGTTCCTTCACACCCAACATAACTTCCTTTGCCAAATAAATATCGTCTTTCTTCAAAATACATGGGACATCTCCTTTTTTAGATGAAAAAGAGGGGTCAGCCTCTCCTCTATTTTGTTCTCTTGGCCAATGCTTCTTTTTAGTATTTGAAGAAATAAGATCTCTCCTGACAGCCAACTTGTCACTTTTGTTGGATGCTATGTTACACCACAAATAACATGAAACATTTTTAAATATATGCAGAGGATCTAGTAAGTGGACAATATTGAGATGCTCCCAATATGGGAGATCATAAAATGTTGATTTCCTTTTCATCCCTTTGGGAATTTTCTCAACATACATGTCGAAGAATTCAGGATCATCGAACATAGGTTCCCCATTTGAATTGAACATCTCTGCGATTTCCTTCTCCTTCTCTCTTCAATATGCCCTAATCTAGTCAGCCAATGTCATTATTTCAGGAAATTGGGTTCTCTCTGGTTTACTAATGAAAGTAGATGTTGCTCTTCTATAAGGGTGGTTTTCTGGGAGGAATACCCTAGAGCAGTTGTACAATGGATTTCGTAGGTATTTGTACCACCTATCCTTCATAGAAGTCACAAAACATTTAAATCCATGATAACCTTTTGTTACAAGACCTGCGATGTTATGGTATACAGAGCACGTTATTGTTGAATATCAAGATAGTCACACTGAATTAAATGTGCCAAAAAATATTTCTTTGAATTTAAACAAATGAAATAACATATTTACCTTAGAAAAAACCTAACCCCAGATAATCATGTGTGGTGTACGCACATATGTGATACCACATAAAAATCCTCTTTGATGGGATGGGTCTTGATACATCATATACCTGTATCCCTTCCCATAATTCCTTCAATTCTGTAGTGCCCCTAGACTTGTGTAGACATTGAGGGCACCTGCTGAATGACTCGGCTGATTGAAACATTAATTAAATAACCTTTTGACCTTATTTTTTTGAGTATGTGTATCTGAACTGTTGAGGTAAATGAATAATTGCATATGTTAAACGATTAGCTATGACTATGGAAAATTATGCTGATGGATAATGCTTAACGACTAGCTGTATGGTGATTATGTATTTGGCGACGAAATGTATATTTGATAAGATGAATGAGCAGTTTGAATAAATCATAAATGTTTAAAAATGCTAGAGTTAGAAACCAGATGATGATTGTTGAGAACAGTGCTACTAATAATTTGTTGTGAGAAGTGTGTGTAGAAACAAGTGAGACGGTTCACCAACGGACACACAAAGGAACATGGAGGGTCGTAGAGTACGGGTAAATCACACACAAGGGAAGCGACGACGATGTTGACTTCCGACAAGAATACCATGCATGAGCAGATAAGCATTGATCCGCTTGCTCAAGAGGAATGCGTGAGGGCGTACGAGGTGGGCCACGACGGAGCTGGTCACGTACGAGTTGAGGGGCGCGCAGTGAGAACGGACTCACTCCTCAGCGCCATTAGTCCCTAGATAGCATGTAGACGGAGGATGGATGGTAACGATTCCTAAAATCCCTACAAGAGTTCCCGCAAGTCAAAACAGAAAGATGGTGGCAGAAGGGCCCGACGATGCGGTACCCTGTCGAGAACGGAAAGAATGGACGCAAGAACCCAACGATGCGGTACCATGCCAAGGAATGGAAACCATGGATGAATGGACCCGACGGAGTGGTGCCATGTCAGGGAATTAAAATTAAGGAACTAGGAGCCCAACGACACGGCACCGTGATCCCAGTGAGTTTGATGGTTAAATTTAACTGCATAAAAACTTATGAGAATAACTATAGATTATTACTTAGCAAATGCATAAAAATAATTTAGGCATTTGCACATGAATAGTTATTTTTGTTGAGCATTTAAAATAATGGAAATCATTATTTAGGAGAAAAATAGAATCCTAAGATTAGACACCTAGTCAACTAAAAGCTAGGAGTTAATTAAAATATCTGGGGGACAAACTGGAGCAAACTTAGGGGTGTTGGTGCACTTCCTAGAGAAACTGACACTTGGATGGGTGAGTGTTTTAATTAAATAATTAATTGAAAATATTTAATTATGCATGAAGCGACATGTGTCGCATGAGATTTTCCTTTATAAGGAAGGCTTGGGGAATGGGTTAAGGGGCCATAATTTGGATGATTGTCGTAATTTTCGAATGCCTCAAAGACTTGCTGCTATCTAAGGGTTTGGCTTAGAAATCCTGGTGGGAAGGGAAGCCCAAGCTGAATTTCTGAAATACTTGTGTGAGCTCTACGACCCAAAGCTCGGGGGAGGCCATGCGACTGAAAGCATGAGCCTATGGTTGGGTGGCGAAGCTAACGATTGCTTCGCCTATAGTTAAACAAGCTTTGCTGGAGGGATCCTACCGAAGACGCAGACGACAGTGGACAAGATGGTATCAAAGATAGGTTATGGTTTGTTTTAATTTGCTAACTTATTCATTTATTTAGTTTATTTATCTAGTCATTGTGCTTTCTAATCTCCTGTGTATCAAGTGGTTGAGTTTCAGGTTAAGCATGAAGGCCCCTACAGGAGGGGCACTACATTTGGTATCAGAGCCAGTCGATCCTTGAGGGCACCGGACTCCTATGTTTTTAGCGGACCGTGTGATTGATAGCGGGTTTAAAGTTGCAACATCTGTGGAATTTCAATTTTGACCGAAGAAGCCGTTTCTACAGGTTCTAATTTGTTAGCATTTTTATTTTCTGTATCTATTTATGTTTTGATTTAATTCTAAAAATTTGAATTTTTCAGATCTGTTACGCCTGTGCTTTGATTTAATTATGAAATTTGAAGTTTTCAAATCTGATATGCCTGTGTTGATGTAATTCTGAAATTTGAAGTTTTTCATATCTGTTATGACTGTGTTCTAATTTAATTTTGAAATCTGGACTATAAATGTGATATCCAGTCAAAGAAAGTAGCTGCATAATTTTTACTGGGATTTAGACAGAAATATTGATTATCATTTAAACATGGAACTCTACGTTTCTGGAAATGTAGAGTTAGATAAAAGAAAACCAGATCGGATCTACCTTTACAGTATTCAAATTCTTCAAAACTCAGAGTAGATCGATTGTTTATATTTTCTGTATTGCATTTCCAAAAAAAAAGCTCAGTTCACATCCCCTAGCAGGATTTCTATTCTCAATTTATAGGTCATCAATTGAGTCATTTCATAACAATTACGTACTACCGATTTACATACTAAAATGTCTATTGTTTCTTTTATGATTTTAACTCTGTGCCTGAGCTGCGATTCCTGTTGTAAGTATTGAATGAGATCCTGATCTCCAAGCTAATACTAGTATTAGACGATTACGCCTCAACCGGCTGCTTTTCCTTGTTTATGTAAATCCTGTGTTGAATTGCGAATCCTTGCCGAAAGCTGAGTTTACACTCGAGTTCCTGTGGTAGTCATTTCTTTTTTTTTTATTGGGTATATTTCAATGTTGATTCGGAATGGTATTCCGTGAAACCTTTGCTTGATGGCTCGAATCCACAAAAGAATAAACCCATCTCAGTCACCTGGAATACCTGTTAAAGATCGACTTAATTTTTGCACGGTGTACATGATCGATCTCTGAACTCATGATTTAGATAGCAGTTGGTTTCCGTTTCTCCACTGACCTGTCTCCATTGTTGGGGATACGCTATTGTGGCCCTATCTTTCTCCCGTTGGGATACTGATTTAACATATCTTGTGATGATATGCTTCAGAACTTACTGAGCGCATGCGTCGGTCTTCATCCTTCTAATAGCTCAGCGTGGCGCATATGGCTTGGAGACAATCGGAGTAAAACTCTTGCAGTTGTCGAAAGGAATAACTGTGTGTAATATCCGATTCAATTATTTTCTTCCAGTAGTACTTTGTAGTTAAAGTTTATTATTTATAAATTACAAACCGAAGTAACATAAACCCCCTACTGTGTAACTCGAGTTTCAGCCTGGATCATCAAAAAAATTGTATCACTGCCTGTGCGTGAGTTGGTGTGCCGACCCTGTCGTTAAGATATTACATAAAATATATGTGAATCCCTATCCAGCCTGTATTCTAGTTCCATCCTTTTAAATTAAGGAACAGTGTGCGAATCTTTATTTTGTGATATGCTGTACACCGGTAGTTAGAAATCGCTGGGAGAATGTCACTATGGAAATGAGGAAACGTTGGTGAAATTAACTCCTTGGTGTGCTAAAAATAATTATGAGTCTGCCTGTGCGTGAGATGATGTGTAGATCCTATCCGAGATATTATTGTTATGCGAATTATTGTAAATCTTTAATTGTTCTGTGTACATTGCTAAAGCATGGGTTAGGGAAATGATAGAGAGTTGTGAGTCCTCCAATTGATTACACTCGACAACATCTGAACGCTGCGATCATTGCGAGCTGAGTTGGCTTATTTTTCCTCAAACGCCCTCATGTATCCTTGACTACCTTCTATTGAGCACTTGGTAGTCCTAGTCGATGTTAACTTATGAATTGTTGAGGCAGCGAAAAGTTACCTGGAGTTAACAGAGGATAACAGAGGATACGTTGGTGGGATTATAAAGGGTTTATTTAGTTGTTAAATCGCGTAGACTCTAGCCTTGTGCACCGTAACTTTCCCACTTAGGAAGATATCCGT
Source organism: Larix kaempferi (assembly GCA_027924585.1). Taxonomy (NCBI): domain Eukaryota; kingdom Viridiplantae; phylum Streptophyta; class Pinopsida; order Pinales; family Pinaceae; genus Larix; species Larix kaempferi. The sequence continues at coordinate 21,648,726 of BSBM01000088.1, forward strand.
AACTTTTCCACTTTGGAAGATATCTTGAAGCCATTAAAATCCTGTCCCATGAGTTCTGTAGCACCGCATACTTCTGTTGCAACCGAAATGACTCATGTACAATGATAGTACCCATTAAATCCGTCTTGCAGTAATGACAGGTAGAGGTGAGTGAGATCTGCGATTGGCGCGCTGACAGCGCCATGCTTCACGGCATTCCGGTAGTTATTAATTGATGCAGGTGCGAGACTCATCACTCCAAAATCCATCCGATCGGTAGTGGCGATGTGACTCCTGATATTAAAGAGCTGGGGACATGGCGATGGATAACCGTGAGAAAAACACCGAACCATTCGTGAATGGCGGCCTCCCCTATAAGTCTGTCCATTAATTGTTTCATCAGCGTGATTCTAGTACGCCATCCCTTGAGAAGAATTATATTCCTTTTATGTCTGATCTCTTAATGCTGTGCACTTAGGTTGCTGTCACACCATAACCCTCCCATCGATAGAGCTTAAGAACTCACCGAAATGTTTTATTACTCCGTACCGAGACTACCCAGATTGAATGTAAAGAGACTGTAAAATACTTCAGTAAATTAGATATTCATGACTGCCAAACTAAATCTGAGTCATACTAGAGATTTTAATAACCTGTGAATTGAGTATGGGTGTAGGATTATGAAAGCGTTACAATTGAATGAGCCGGCCGCAAGGTATATGGCTTAGATTTTTTTTTCATCACGCTTGAAAAATGGATATGTTCGGCATATTTGTAATGAAATTGTGTTTAGAGGCAACTCAATTTTTTTTATAAAATTATTGATATGTTCTCAGTATTTGAAATGAATGAGAAATGGCATTTAGATATAGTTTATAATTATATGAAATTTTGTGATAGGTTGAGTATTTGAAACTAAAATATGAATTGGTATTTAGATGTCGTTCATAATTCTATAAAAATATCGATATGTTATGCACGATTGAAATAAAAGTGAATTTGCAATTAAATTAATTCATAGGTTATAAAAGTGTTAATATGTTCTGAATGTTTAAAAGGAAAGTAAAAATCATATACAGATTTATTATATGGTTACAAGAGTACTAGTCTACTTTTGAAATAAAATTGAATTATATCCTTAAATCCATTATATAGGGTATAAGACTATTAATAGATTCTGATGTATTTGGGATAAAATTTAAATGCATTTAGATTCAATATAGGTAATCAGTGTATTGTCTACTGAGCAAATTTGATATAATTTGAAAAGTAATTATTTCAATATAAATTTGTGGGTATTGATATGTCCCCAATTTACTTTTTAATTAAAATTGAATTGTGACTTGTATTGAATATAGTTTATGAAAATACGGTCTTCATTTCGAATTAGTTGTAATGTCAAAATGGTTTCCCTTATAACTAAGAATGTCTAATTCCTAGGTAGAATAGTCGGTATTAATTTGTTTATCAATCACACGTGGCATGAGTATAGGGTTGAAAATATGACATACTTGGACATGGTCGTTGGAGTTGCTACCGTGATTCAAATGAATGCACATACGTAATAATTTTATTGTCTATTGAATCAATAATGTAAAGAGTATGGTAAAAAGCCTTTATGCAATTGCCACAAGGGATCATCGCATGGAACCCTAATGGTATCCCGTAGGCTTTAGAAAAAAAAAATCACCTTATACAAATTTCAATGGAAATGCATTGGGAAAAATGTAGTCTACATGTTGATCTTATTCCAAAGTCCTTCTGGTCCTATGCTAATGAAATACAACAAAAGTTAATGAATATATATTAATGCATTATTTCCATCTCATATATAATTAAAGTGCATTGGAAGAGCATTAAGGAGTTATGTTCCTATCCTCGATTTACACTTTTATGTAAATTGGTATGCCTGTAATAATAAGAAATATATAATCTGTCTATAGTGTAAATTATATTTAGAATAATAGAAAAAGGAATATATAAGCTTTATATATTGTAAATTATATTTAGAATGGTGAAAAAGGAATATATAAGCCTTATATATTATATTGTAAATTATATCTAGCTTGATGAAAAGAAAGGATTATATATGCCTTGTATACTTTATTGTAATTTGGGTACACGAATAGTTTATATGGTTTAGATGTTAATTGTATTTAGCATGATGATAAGGGACTATATACTATTATTGTAATTTGTATACATGAATAGTTTATATGCTTGAGATATTAATAGTATTTAGCACGATGACAAGGGAGAATTATAATTGCTTCATATACTATGTTGTAATAAGTATTTAGTATGATGAAAATGAATAAATTTTATGCTTTATTTGTTAAATGGTAATTTGTATTTAGTAGAATGAAAAGGAAGAAGTGTATTTAGGTTGTGAAGAAAATATATATATATTTTATCAAAATATATGAATGTGTCGAGATATGAAAGGAGAGAAGTGTATTTAGGTTTTATTATTATCCAATATATGATTGTACTTGAGTTATGAAAAAAAAAATATATATATATATGTATATAAGTTGTTTATAGAATTGATATCATGAAGGTAAATGTAAATGTAAGTTTTGTTTATAAAATGGTTATGATGAAAATGGAGAACATAAAACTCATAGTTGTGTTTAGAGTTATGAATGGAAGAAACTATGTATATGCTTGGTAAGGACTTAATGGTGTAGAGTCATGAGAAAGTATGTTATAACCTGAGGAACATGGACGTGTTCAATTGAAGGCTTTGAGTAGGATCATGTTTGTTTATGAACTGGAATGTCATCAAGAAGAAATATATCAATCATACTTTATATGTAATCGATTTATATGTATTGATTGAAGTGCATTAGAAGGAATTTAATTTGGGTTAGGTGCATTATAGGAAACTTTAACTGACAAAACGCCGAGATGCTCAGATTGATGAGACCTTGATAGATTGTCGAGGGGGTGAAATGAACTAAGAATTCAGAAAACAAGATATCGATGCTACTAGCTTAAGGAGCGGAGCCGAGCGAAACTAAATCCTAGCATGACAATGTTGTTAAGGAGAATGAAGAAGTGCAAACTTGATGTGACCATGCCAATGGTAAATGGAGAATTCTTAATTGGGAAAACCCACGGAAAGGATAAAATGATGACGATTTTAGAAAAATGATGTATGGAGATGATCAACACAATGAACTGAATGTAATGCAGCTAAACCAAGAACATAGTCAACCCTTGATGAAAATACGACTAGCCCGAGATGAAACTCTAGGAGGTTGAGAAAAAAACATATAGTATGACTTGATGAGTCTGTCAAAGTAATCCTATGACAACGGAAATGATGAAATGTGGTAAGGATGTGACAAGCCCATGAACTTGGACATGATGCTACTAATGAAAGTACCAAGAGTTAACTTTTTATATGTTCGACTACATCAATAAATTTCGATGACTCGAATCCTATTTTATTGAGAACCAACAGTATTAAAAACATTTAGGGGTTTTAGAAGTAGTCTTATGGAATTGATTTTTGGACTATTTGAGGGTCTTTCCAGATTTATTAAATCCATGATTATATCTTACCTATCTATATTTGACTAAATATTTTATGATGTTTATCTTCTCGCCTTGAAGGAAAGGTTAGCCAATGAATTTGGATTGTTGTGCAAAATGATGATTTGATAACTATTGGGGGGGATATTCATGCAATGCAGCTTGTTGAAAATTTGGACATCGTAAACCCTCGTGAACGAATAAGAGATATATAAAATCCAATTGGGACTGACAATTATGGAATGTATTATTGGATTGATATGAGACGGAGTTATGATTAAGTTCGTAAGGGTGTATTGTTTAACCACTTGTGCTTATAGCCATAATTATTGGAGAAAAGTAGAATACAATGATATGAGGATGAGAATAGAAAAACAAGATAAAGCCTAGTGTCGAAAGAACGAGAAAAGAAAAAAAAAAATTCTAACTTCGGGACGAAGTTCTATTTAAGAGGGGGTGTATGTAATGCCCCTAGAATGACTGTGGACCTTAAGGGCACCTGTCGAGTGACTCGGCTGAAAATGTCGATATAATGGTCTCTTGAGCCTTGTCATGTCTTAAATGATTGAGGAAAACCTGAAGATGGGAATGACGACAGTAACTGATAAATGAATTAAGGAATTAAATTATACGTGTGGAGTGGGATAATTGATTGATTACATCATGCTTAATGATTAGCCCTGATTGATCAAGTCAAAGTGCAGTAGGACAGTTACAGTCCTAGCTCTGCGACTTGGGAGGACGCAACTGAGATGCGTCGTAGCTTTCCATTTTTATTCTGAACTTCGGGACGAAGTTCTAAATAAGTAGGGGTGTATGTAGTGCCCCTAGACTTGTGTAGACATTGAGGGCACCTGCTGAATGACTCGGCTGATTGAAACATTAATTAAATAACCTTTTGACCTTATTTTTTTGAGTATGTGTATCTGAACTGTTGAGGTAAATGAATAATTGCATATGTTAAACGATTAGCTATGACTATGGAAAATTATGCTGATGGATAATGCTTAACGACTAGCTGTATGGTGATTATGTATTTGGCGACGAAATGTATATTTGATAAGATGAATGAGCAGTTTGAATAAATCATAAATGTTTAACAATGCTAGAGTTAGAAACCAGATGATGATTGTTGAGAACACTGCTACTAATAATTTGTTGTGAGAAGTGTGTGTAGAAACAAGTGAGACGGTTCACCAACGGACACACAAAGGAACATGGAGGGTCGTAGAGTACGGGTAAATCACACACGAGGGAAGCGACGACGATGTTGACTTCCGACAAGAATACCATGCATGAGCAGATAAGCATTGATCCGCTTGCTCAAGAGGAATGCGTGAGGGCGTACGAGGTGGGCCACGATGGAGCTGGTCACGTACGAGTTGAGGGGCGCGCAGTGAGAACGGACTCACTCCTCAGCGCCATTAGTCCCTAGATAGCATGTAGATGGAGGATGGATGGTAACGATTCCTAAAATCCCTACAAGAGTTCCCACAAGTCAAAACAGAAAGATGGTGGCAGAAGGGCCCGACCATGCGGTACCCTGTCGAGAACGGAAAGAATAGACGCAAGAACCCAACGATGCGGTACCATGCCAAGGAATGGAAACCATGGATGACTGGACCCGACGGAGTGGTGCCATGTCAGGGAATTAAAATTAAGGAACTAGGAGCCCAACGACGCGGCACCGTGATCTCAGTGAGTTTGATGGTTAAATTTAACTGCATAAAAACTTATGAGAATAACTCTAGATTATTACTTAGCAAATGCATAAAAATAATTTAGGCATTTGCACATGAATAGTTATTTTTGTTGAGCATTTAAAATAATGGAAATCATTATTTAGGAGAAAAATAGAATCCTAAGATTAGACACCTAGTCAACTAAAAGCTAGGAGTTAATTAAAATATCTGGGGGACAAACTGGAGCAAACTTAGGGGTGTTGGTGCACTTCCTAGAGAAACTGACACTTGGATGGGTGAGTGTTTTAATTAAATAATTAATTGAAAATATTTAATTATGCATGAAGCGACATGTGTCGCATGAGATTTTCCTTTATAAGGAAGGCTTGGGGAATGGGTAAAGGGCCCATAATTTGGATGATTGTCGTAATTTTCGAATGCCTCAAAGACTTGCTGCTATCTAAGGGTTTGGCTTAGAAATCCTGGTGGGAAGGGAATCCCAAGCTGAATTTCTGAAATACTTGTGTGAGCTCTACGACCCAAAGCTCAGGGGAGGCCATGCGACTGAAAGCATGAGCCTATGGTTGGGTGGCGAAGCTAACGGTTGCTTCGCCTATGGTTAAACGAGCTTTGCTGGAGGGATCCTACCGAAGACGCAGACGACAGTGGACAAGATGGTATCAAAGACAGGTTATGGTTTGTTTTAATTTTCTAAGTTATTCATTTATTTAGTTTATTTATCTAGTCATTGTGCTTTCTAATCTCCTGTGTATCAAGTGGTTGAGTTTCAGGTTAAGCATGAAGGCCCCTACAAGAGGGGCACTACAAATTCATCGATCAATGGTTGTAGGTAAACATCCATATTCTTCACTTTTATTCTATCGGGGACTATAAGAGCCAACATAAGACGTTCATTCTTCGTGGGAAACCATAGGGGGTATTGTTATTGATCGCTACTATAGGCCAAACCGTATAGGTGGTGTTTGTTTTGGAAAATGGGTTGACGCCATCAATGGCTATGCTCAATCGGAGGTTGCATACTTCATCCTTGAATTTATTGGGCCATGTATCCTCTATATGCTTCATGGATATTGAATATGTTTGGATTCGCATAACTCCATCCTCACTTCAGTGTGATGCATGACATCCCTACAACATAGCTAATTCTTTGCAACAATAGAGTCTTTGAATCCTTGGGATTATAGGCATGTGCCTCAATATCTTATGAAGAGGACCATGTGCTTTAGCCTTGTTTTTCGATTCTTAGTACCTGTCATGCCCACGTTTTGGACATATCTCTTTGCCTGCATATTCACCTCTATATAGAATACAATCATTGGGACATGCATGATATGATATGTACTCAACACCCAACATTTTCTTTACCTCTTCACAGTTACCGAGAAATACATTATCACTCGGAAGTACCTTATCTTTGAATAACCTGCAGTTAGTGGGAAATATAAATGTACCATGTCATTTAATGTTCATAAAATTGACCATTTTCAATGTTGATTATGTGACAATATTCCTCAAAATATAAGGTAGTTGATCAAAAGTGCTGATAAACACACATCTGACATGCCATACATTGCTTTCAATTTTTATAATAGCATTGTTGTCCCCAACTGTGTAGAATTTGACCGGATGGGTCCAAAGAGAGGGGCGGTGGAAGTTGATTTAAGGCTTTCGAACAAGGCTTTAGTGATATGAACGTCATCCCCTAGCTCATTTTCTTTGAATGTATGTAAGAGCATTGCATCCATGACACTTTTTTGTCATAATAAACCATCCATACCAACCTCTACTTCATTACCTCCATTTCCAACATGTGAAGAACTACTATTATTGTAGGCATTCCTAATTGGTGAGTATGGATACAATGGAAATTAAATAGGTGGTTTATTCAACCATGCTTTGTATGCTTCCTCTCCAAGTTGCACTCTTTTTTTAGCCTTCTCTTGATTTGACATTGTACTGGGGTGTAATGGAAGATGGTAGACAGGTCGATCATCATCAAAATCTTGATTTCAAAAATATTGAACATTACATCGATGATGTTAGTAATTGGTTTGATCCAACGTTATACAACAGAATTATTATAGAAGCAAGAGAATCGTTTCCAATAGAAAATGTTAAGGTACAAACAATTTATAAAGCAAACATTCAAATTGAGAGATAAGTTAACATCAATCCCACATAAAATTTAAAATTTTCAAATTGATCTTATGCAAGGAGAGCCTTAACAATACACCCATTAACCATCTATTCTACACCCCATGGGAAAATTGAGCAATACATTAACATGAATCCCATAGAAAAATAATGAATACAATTAATCAAATAAGAGAGTTGTATCATAGGCTAGCAACATAGGTAGTGTAATTTAGTACGTGTGTGAGATTTTGGTGTGACAATTACGCATATGAAAGGTGTGATCATACATCCTTGAATGTATGACGACTCAAATGATGAGTTTAGGGAAAGTCCCCTACTCTATCCATAAAGAAAACAATTTATAAATTAAAATTTCAAAACGAGCAATACATTAACATGAATCCCATTAAAAATTAACAAATACAATTAATCGAAGAAGAGCGTTGTATCCGAGCTAGCAGTTTAAGTAGTGCAATCCATGAGTATGTGTGTGATATTTTGGCATGACAATTAAACATATGATAACGGTGTGATCAAACATCCTTGAGTGTATGATGACTCACATGAGGAGTTTAGGGAAATTCCCCTATTTTGGCCATAAAACAAACCATTTATAAATTAAATTAACAATTTGTAAAACAAAATTTCAAACTGAGCAATACATTAACATGAATCCCATTGAAAATTAACAAATACAATTAATCAATGTTTTTTTGTCTTACACCCCAAGGGGACATCTAAGGGTAATCCTAATGCAATGTCTCTAATGAGAGCAGTTGGTGGTCTATGAAAGCTATAGTTTATTAACAACTCGTCACCAGGATACAAACTATGTATTGCATGTACACTGAACAACAAATATGGATGCTTTCCTTTTCATAAAGAACTCTTGGTCATTGAAGTGTTCCCCAAATAAACAATTTACAGAAAATAAAGAGCACCTAGAACTATGCCGCTTCATGAAAAAATGCCTAATTTTTAATTATTCAATTACAATTTAGCTCACCCAGCCATGTGTTAGATTTCTAAGACAGTGCACCTACCTTCCTAGATTTTACTCAAGTATGTCCTCCTTGATGTTCAATCTAGTTTCTATTTTTGTGGGTGCAAGTGGGGTTAACTAAATGCTCAATTTTAGCATACCATTTTCTCCTAAAACAATATTCTCTTTTATTTTAATTACAAAAATATATTTCATGTGCAAATGGCCCAAATGCAATTTATATGTTTAATGCATAATGTTCATCAATTGTTTTCGTCTAGGGTCTAGGTACCACATCTTCAGGTCCATTCGTACATTGTTTCCGTTTATTGACAACATGCCACATCGTCGGGTCCTTTCGTCGATACTTCTTCGTTGCATCTAATTTGCGGGAACTTCATGTAGGGATTTAGGATCTGTTACCTTCAATCCTTCATCTACACTATATTGGAGACTAAATCGTTGAGGAGTAAGTTTGTTTCTTACTGCGTGCCCCCCAACCTCATAAGTGACCAACTCCGTCATGGTCCAACATCCTTCCTTTGGGCCTCTAGTGGTATATCGGTTCTTGCATTGTGTATCCCTCCACACTTCCAACATCCTTCCTTTGGGCCTCTAGTGGTATATCGGTTGTTGCATTGTTCCTTCGTGGTCAAAACTGTGCTGGGTTCCCAGAAGGTTTTGCATGATCATTTCTTGGTGGTGGCAATTGGTAGGGTGTTTTGTCTTCTCTAATATGTCTTCCATTGTAAGATCCCTTCCCAAAATTCTTCTTCCCATAGAGATGCTTGGGTGCATGAGAATGTTGATTGCCTCGGTCAATACTCACAAAGTCCCTACTAAGTGGCCCTTTGCTCGAAAGATCCTCTTCTGCTATGAGATCCCTTTGAACCGCATTATGTAAGGTAGAGGGAATTAATATGTGAACCTTATCACTGATATTCTGGTTCAGTCCATACACAAACTTGTTGACCTTTAGCTTTTCCGTTGAAATGTGAGGTGCATACCTCAGTAGTTCCATAAAATGGAGTTCATATTCATGCACTGCTCGACGCCCCTGTCTTAAGGCATTGAATTCATTTAACTGTCATTCTATGAACTCATATTGTTGATGTATATGTAACTTCGGAATGTATTTCACATATATGTATATTGTATTCCTATAGAGATGGTATTATTCCTCTATAAGGAAGTGTCGTCATTTATATTGTAAGTATCGTAACTTATACTTGATGGGTTATTAGACCACCTTATTTGGGGTCGGCCCTGTATAAGTCATGTGGGTCAAAGGGTTATTATACCACCCTATTGGGGGTCGGCCATGTGGGTCAAAGGGTTATTAGACCACCCTATTGGGGGTCGGCCCACTCAACATTATGTTATGTGGTTAAGTTCGAGCCTACATGAGTTAGGTAAAAAGGCAAGTCAAGTCAAGTATAAATAGAGTGCGGGAGGCACTCTATTTACTCACTCACTTCTCACACATGCACTCAAGGAGGAGTGGCGCACTTATAGAGGAGGAGGATCTGCTGCTAGGTTATGGCTATCTCTCTTGGTTGGTTGTATCATTGCTCTATCTATCTCTGAGGAAGTTATTGGGGTTTTTCACCTTTATGGTTTTCCCCAAGTAAATCTTTGTGTCTCTTGTGTGCTTGCATTATTGTCTCCATGATTGATATGCTGTAGATATGCTGTACATGTTGTTCTCTCAGTTAAGATCCTAGATCAGATTGAAGTAAATTCTGAAAATTTAACATGGTATCAGAGCTAGCCTAAAAGAAGACATGATATGGCATGTATGACACTTGTTGCACTTATGATGCTAGGGCTTGATATAGCAAAAACCAGTCATCGTAGCACTTTCGCTATAAATCCGTTTTGGCGAATTTTTCGGATCTGAAATTGTTACAGGACGAAGCTAAGCTCTCCAGGTACCTTGTTTCCAAAGGACAACCTCTAATTCGTTGTACTTTGTGATTTATGATCTGTGCAATATAGGGTTTCTGCCTCTTCCAGATCTGAGTTAAAATCAGGTGACCTTGGGAAAAAGGTCATAACTTGGGCTAGAAAGCTCCAAATGAAATTTCGTGAAAAGTGACAGGTAGTACACAGACTGTACTATCTCAGAAAACGTTTTCAGAGGCAGAAGTTGAACCAGTGACATGTGGCACTCCGTACAAGTGCGCTCTCCTGTATTATCCCATAAACAGGTCATGTTACGACATTTGGCATAAATCTCTCTCAGGGAGTCCAATTGAGGTCAGACCTATCAGGATGGAAAGGTAACAGGCCGAGCTATATCAAGAAACTTTTTCAGAGGCCGAAGTTAAAACAGTGACACGTGGCACGCCGTACAAGTTCGCTCTCCTGTTTTATCCCAAAACAGGTCACGTTGCGACATTTGGCATAACTCTCTCTCAGAGAATCCAATTGAGGTCAGAACTATCAGGATGGAAAGATAACAGGTCAAGATATCTCAGGAAACTTTTTCAGACCCTGTGGATCAAAAATTTTGGAGTTACACCAGAAACAATCAGGTACATATTTCTGTCAAAACAGAATTATTTTTGAGTACCTTCATTCATGGCTTCCGGAATTTAGGGCTTTGAAGAAAGTTGGAATTTTTGTAATCGGAGACCACGGCTGGATGCTACTCATCAAAATAGAAATTTAGAGACCAAGATCAGAATTTTTGGTTGGGCAGAAGGCCGGGCTTGATTAGACCCTAGTTCGGGACTTTGATCAGAAAAGTGGAAAATTAGGGCTTCTGTAAAAATGGGAATTTTTGAAATCTGTGACCACGGCTGGAAGCTCCTCAGAAAAATAGAAGCTTAGAGCTTTGGATCAAACATTTTGATAGGGAAGAAGAGTGGGCTTCATCAAACCCCAGTTCAGGGTCACGTCCAGTGAATCTAGAAGTTTCAAAAGCAAAATTGAGGAGTGAAACTTTGCAGTTTTCAAATTCTAAATATACCAACTTGATCAGCTCATCAAGGCACATATTTCTATCCTGTCAGAAGTTTGAAATTCAAAGTTTGAATTTTTGGGGTTTATCTAACAAACCCATATCCAGCTCAAGGTCCAGTTCTTGCAAATCAAGTGGATTGGGTTAATCCTAGAAGAAGATGGATTGATCATCTGCATGAGTGAAGAAGTTCCTGTTTCAGAGGGAGATGAGGCTAAGGCCTTATATAAGAAGATTACAAGCGATCTCGACAGGTATGACTCATCGAGGTATGTTTCGATATTTGTTCATGATTAAGTCTATGGTATGTTTGTCTTCATGTTATTACGGTTAGTACAATTTTGATTTTAGATTTGTCGTATCACCTTAACAAAATTATGAATGCATGATAGAAGATATTCATTGGTTAAGGTGTTGACACTTATGATTGTACTAATGCATTATGGTGTTGTATGAAGTTCATGTTGTCTACTAACATGAAAGGTACACCAAGGAAGACAAATCATGTTCTGGTTCAAAGAACATATGATCATGATGACATGAGGACAAAGATTCATCCATTGTCATGGATCTCATAAAAGATCCATTTACGAGGTATGTATAACTTGGTTTTATAATGGTTAACCTATGAGATATACAGGTTACTAGCACAAGTCATTGAAGAAGAACAAGAAGACATCATGTGAGTATGTTAGACATAATTAGCTAGCATGCTAATCCAGGTATGTTTTTCCTATATCAAGTTAGAATCTCACCTTGTGATAAGATCCTTTATTTAAGTATACTTGGCATGATTGATTATGATTATTCATTGAAGTTAGTACTCATGGGTTTAGGCATATTGTGATTTTTACTTTGATTGATGATATGACTAACCAGAAAAGTCCTATGGTCAAATAGGAATATAAGTAAAAGAATTATGTCTCTTATATTGATTGATTTGACTAACCAGAAGAATCATGAAGGTATAGGTTTGAATAATCACAGGTTTTATGCATATTATATCTCTTATCTTGATTAATGATCCAACTAACCTGAAGAATCATAGGTTTGAGTAATTACAGGGTTAGACATGTTATGTTTCTCATGATTTGACTAACCATAAGAATCCTACATAAACCTTGAATGCTAATGCTTATTATTTCTGTTTGAAATGATCATGACTATACATGCTTGAGATTATTGTGTTTTAATAGTATACTAATGAATGTATGATTTTATATGAGATCACAAGGATAACACATTCATGATACTAATAAGCATGCATAGGGACCAAGGATGAATATGAGATTCAAGAACAGGTAATCCAGGAAGCAAAGATCAAGAGGGAGTACACTCCAGTGGTTTATGCAAGGATGAAGATATTCAAAGGGAGTTGACCATCTCTCTACATACCACAATAGAAAGGTGTAGAAGAAGCTACTTCAGATTAGGACTCCAGCAGCTCCTGCAAGGAAGCGAAGACTCAAAGGGAGTCCACCCAACGAACAAACAAAGATAAGTATTTGAATTGTCATTTCTTAAATAATACTATTCAATAATGTATATACTGATGTTCCTAGAATTAGGTTGTGTATTATGCATATTAGAATAATTGCATTGATGAACAGTATACTCCTAATATGCATGGGTAAGTGGCCTATGGCACTGTACAACATTCCATTGCTACTTATCTAGAATGAAACCTCTTTGCTGACATGTTGGGAGTTGTGCACACTCTTAACAATGTTCTGGTAGAGATTGGAAGGCATCTAGAAAGTTACGGAATATGGATAAATGTTGTATTGAAGCATTGGCTAAGATAATTGCATGACTGTATGGCATATTTCTTTATGTGTAAGAACTTGTTCTGAAAACTATGAGATGTTTTCTAATCATGCAATTTAACTTGTTGTGTAGGAAAGATCGTATGCCATCTCCTACAAAAGAAGAACTACAACATTTGTTCCAGCAACAAAGATATCTATTGAAGATATTGAAGATATTGAAGTTCCCAGGATCTGGGATGAAGAAATGAAATGCCATGATCCGTCGATCATGAAGAATGATGTTTGGGATGAAATCCCAAGACATGAAGGGAAGTTTGCTATGACTTCCAAATGGAACTATCAGATCAAGCATGTTGCAGATGGCAGCATTGAGAAATATAAAAGTGATGAAATAGAAGATGCACCAGATGGATTCAAGACAGCTTCCTTGAATGGTGTAGTTGAAGAAGAAGTGTACGTAGAGCAGCCACTTGGTTCTGAGACACATGATAGGAAATCATATATGTGCAGAACTTGGTATGGTGAAGATAGATTGATTGCCGACACACAGCGGAAGCTTACTACCGAGTTCGAGATGAAGAACTTGGGGATGATGCACTATTTGTTTTTGGCATGGAGGTGTGGCAGAGTGCAGATAGAATCTTCCTTGGACAAGGGAAGTATGCAGTAGAGATCCCAAAGAGGTTCGGGATGATGGACTACAAGGCCATGGCCACACCTATGGCATCAAATCTGAAGCTTCTATGTGATGCTTCATCTGAGCCGATTGATGTCTCTATGTATTGCCAGATGATTGGGTCCTTGATGTACCTGACGAACACGAAACCAGACATTTGCTTTGCTGTGAACACATTGAGCCAGTTCCTGACGGATCCGAGGAGTGTTCACCTGGTTGCTGTAAAGCATACTCTGAGGTACCTGAAGGGTACAGTGGATTATGGGCTCAGGTATGAGGCGAATCAAAAGTTTAACCTGCAAGGTTATGTTGATTCAGATTGGGCTGGCAGTGCTGTAGATAGGAAGAGCACATCTGGGTGTTGCTTCAATATGGGATCAGGTGTGATCTCTTGGTTTAGCAGGAAGCAATCCTGCGTAGCACTGAGTACAGCAGAGGCTGAGTATGTTGCAGCCTGGCTACGAAAGCTACTGTCTGAGCTATTTGATCTCCTGTTGGATGCTACTGGTATCTTCTGTGATAACCAGAGTTGTGTGAAGCTGTCCAAGAACCCAGTGTTTCATGACAAGTCGAAACACATAGAGATCAAATATCACTATATCAGGGATATGGTGCAGAGAGGAGCTGTGAAGCTTCTGTATGTTGCGACGGACGAGCAGATTGCAGATGTGCTGACGAAGCCACTAGCCAGAGTGAAGTTCGAGTACTTCAGAGAGAGGCTTGGCGTTCTTCAGATCGAGGACACTTCGAGGAAGAAGTGATGGACACATTTGCTGAAGCCATTCCAAGCATGTTGGAAGGAGGATCCTTCACATGGCTGTGGATGTAAGCGCTGGATGATGAGCATCAGGATGATGTTCTGGTTTCTGCTTGATATGATCAGTTGGATCATTTTTATGTATGTATGTATGCATCATGTTGGATGCTAGATATGATCAGTTGGATCATGTGTACGTATTTTGTATATGCATCATGTTGGATGCTTGGACCATGTATCTGTATATGTATCAGGTGGATACATTGTATGATCAGGTGGGTCATGTATGGTGATATGTATCATGTATTTGTATTTGTATCAGGTGGATACATTGATGATCAGGAGGATCATGTATGATGATATGTATCAGGTAGATACTTGGTATGCATCAGGTAGATGCATTGATGATCAGGAGGATCATGTATGATGATATGTATCATGTATTTGTATCAGGTGGATACATTGATGATCAGGAGGATCATGTATGATGATATGTATCAGGTAGATACTTGGTATGCATCAAGTAGATGCATTGATGATCAGGTGGATCATGCAGCAGGATGTTGCAGTGATGATCAGGATGATCATAGATGACGAGCTTCAGGATGTTGCTCTAGATGACATGCAGCAGGATGTTGCAGTGATGATCAGGATGATCATAGATGACGAGCTTCAGGATGTTGCTCCAGATGACATGCAGCAGGATGTTGCAGTGATGATCAGGATGATCATAGATGATGAGCTTCAGGATGTTGCTCCAGATGACATGCAGCAGGACGTTGCAGTGATGATGATCAGGATGATCATGGATACATCAGGATGATGTATGGTGAGTATCAGGTTGATACTCTATGGCCGTGGATCAGGTTGTGCAGATGAGCATGTAATTCGTTGCCCTGGGAGATTTGCAGATGGTCTTTCGAGGTTTTTCCTATGGCATGTAATTCGGTGCCCTGGGACATCTGGCAAATGCTCTTTCGAGGTTTTGCTCTGGGAGGACATGTAATTCGTTGCCCTGGGAGATCTGCAGATAGTCTTTCGAGGTTTTGCCTATGGCATATAATAGCGCCCTGGGATATCTGGCAGATGCTCTTGCGAGGTTTTGTCCTATGGCATGTAATTCGTTTCCCTGGGAGATCCGATAGGTTGGGCTGTGTGCCCGTAATCAGTCCTGGGATGCTCTTGCGAGGTTTTGCCATGACCACATGTAATTCGTTGCCCTGGGAGATCCTATAGGTAGAGCTGTGTGCTCGTAACAGCCTGGGATGCTCTTGCGAGGTTTTGTGGTGAGGTCACATGTAATTCGTTGCCCTGGGAGATCCTATAGGTAGAGCTGTGTGCTCGTAACAGCCTGGGATGCTCTTTCGAGGTTTTGTGACGCACGTAAAAGTCCTGAGGATTCCACAGTATGGCCAGTGATGACGAAGACCTGCAGGTGGTGGGCCTACATCCAGTATGAAAAAGGACTGGCTCTGTAGAACTTCCTATGACGAGTAGATTCAGAGATTGATTGAGATAGCAGCAGCAGTGACGATGATGATGACTCGATGACGATTATCCAGTGACGATGATCCAGAGAAGATGACTTGTGCTAGAAGAACTGTGCTGAGAAATACCTTCCTAGTTAAGAGGGAGTGTTGATGTATATGTAACTTCGGAATGTATTTCACATATATGTATATTGTATTCCTATAGAGATGGTATTATTCCTCTATAAGGAAGTGTCGTCATTTATATTGTAAGTATCGTAACTTATACTTGATGGGTTGTTAGACCACCTTATTTGGGGTCGGCCCTGTATAAGTCATGCGGGTCAAAGGGTTATTAGAACACCCTATTGGGGGTCGGCCATGTGGGTCAAAGGGTTATTAGACCACCCTATTGGGGGTCGGCCCACTCAACAATATGTTATGTGGTTAAGTTCGAGCCTACATGAGTTAGGTAAAAAGGCAAGTCAAGTCAAGTATAAATAGAGTGCGGGAGGCACTCTATTTACTCACTCACTTCTCACACATGCACTCAAGGAGGAGTGGCACACTTATAGAGGAGGAGGATCTGCTGCTAGGTTATGGCTATCTCTCTTGGTTGGTTGTATCATTGCTCTATCTATCTCTGAGGAAGTTATTGGGGTTTTTCACCTTTATGGTTTTCCCCAAGTAAATCTTTGTGTCTCTTGTGTGCTTGCATTATTGTCTCCATGATTGATATGCTGTAGATATGCTGTACATGTTGTTCTCTCAATTAAGATCCTAGATCAGATTGAAGTAAATTCTGAAAATTTAACACATATGACAGATAATGTTGGTGGAAGTGTTCATCGAACAAATTCCAGGAAATCTCCTCAAGTTCCAGACCAAGCTGAGGTTGTAAAGTCTTCCACCAAAGGAGGGATTCTCCCTTAAGCTATAGTATTTCCATGCGTACTTTCATGTTGGATGTATAGTCCCTCTGTGCGAAACACATGGCCATATTTTCTAACCATGCTTCCTCTTTGGTTCCCTTAGTGGAACCCAAAAACTCTGGAAATTTAACTTTTTCCGGTTCTCGGTGGATGTTGACCGGCGGTGGCGTTTGCGGTACTGCAGTCACTTGAGAGCTATAGTTCTCGTGGTCTAACCGGTTCATCAGTGCCTCCGACACGCGATGAAAATTCCTCATCATGGTCATAACCTCTCTTGTTGGTAGGTTAATAGTCTCTTCAGTTCTTGGAGGCGTGGAAACTCCTGCTTTCTCGCATCCTCTCCTAACCCTACCTTTGTGATTTCTTCGATCCATGACGAATTATGTTTAAAAGGTAAAGTAAAATCGATTAGTTCAAAATCACGTTATCAAAAAATTCTGCAAAAAACGCCTAGGTCCTATCTAAGTTCGACCTGGCTCTGATACCAAATGTAGAACTCAGCAAGTAGAGCTTGGCAATTTTTTTTTCTTTATGTTGGTTGGTTTTTCTAAATCATCAAAACTTGTTAATTCCGAATCACCCTTATGACTATGAGCCTAAATCTTTCTAACTTAGCATAAACATAACTATAGAATGCTCCTTGGTCAACATACAAATTAAAACCTAACCTAACTTCATAAACATTTTTCGAGTGCAAGGTATAACATAACATGTTAATTTAAATGTAATTTATATGTACCTTGATCATAATAATAACCTTGCTTTTCTAATGGATTCCACTTGAATATGATCTAAAGTATTGCATTCCAATAAATCTCATCCATAAAATCCTTATCTTTGTTTGCGTTCAATTTGCATATGAATATAAATTTTATACTATTATCATAGCATACTATTATTTTTTATGGATTTCAAATAAATATTGCATTAAGGGAAAGTATTTCAAATTCATACCTAATCAACATAACCCTTATCCAAATTTGCATATGGATATAAATTCTAAACTATAATCATAATATACTATTATTTTCTAATGCATTTCATTTTATACTATTATCATAGCATACTATTATTTTTTATGGATTTCAAATGAATATTGCATTAAGGGAAAGTATTTCAAATTCATACCTAATCAACATAACCCTTATCCAAATTTGCATATGGATATAAATTCTAAACTATAATCATAATATACTATTCTTTTCTAATGCATTTCAATTGAATATTTTGCATAAAGGTAAAGTACTTCAACTAATACCTATTCATCATAACCCTTATTTTTGTTCACATTCAAATTTGCACATGAACGCAAATTCTAGATTAAGGCCATGGCACACCGATCTTACCTAATACATTGCATGTGAATATAGTATAAAAGGAAAGCATTTCGATTTAACACTTAATCTACACAATCCTTATCTCGCTTGCATTCAATTCGCATATGAATATAAGCCATCATTTAATTGAATAGTCTTACAATGTTTTCCAAAATTACGTTGTTATTCATTCCTTACCATTTTATACAATAAATAATGTATAACTTAGTACATGAATTTTAGTTCTATACTGCCGATAACATATCTATTGATATGGAACAATGCCAACGCTAATTCCATTCCGATAACCAACATTTATATTGAGATAAGAGGGAGTTATCAATAGTACGTATTAACTTCTCGAAATATCTAATGAATAATTTTATAACGAAATCATTAATTTTCACGAGTAAGGTTAATATTTCATAATTCCAAAGAATGTAGCTCTAATGCTTGCAACTAAGACAAATATAAATGAAATTAAAATCAATATCATTTTAACATCTGATCATTCCTATCGTGTATTTTATAACCAAATATAATTATGACGTGTAAGGTGAATATTTCAAATTCTTGGAAGTATAACTTAAACAATTGCGATTCAGACACTTTAACATACACTTACTATGGCATGATAAATTATATCATTTCACGTCTACGCATACCATGAGATAATTTATAATCAATTATAATGACGAGGACGGTTAGTGTTCTTAATTCTAGACGGGGTAGGGTAACATGCAGTTTGTAACTCGAGCCATTTCTCATTTCAATATGTATAATGACACAGTAAAAGTTTGAAGTTCGTTCAAATTAATATTTTTACAAAAATAGAGTAGTATACAATAGTATACCGTCCAAATTATGGGCATACTTAAATCTTGAGTGAAATAAGGGTATTCTCCCGGATCATACAGGGGTTTTCACATGCACAAGGAAATACAATCCGCGAGCTGGAATTGAACAACTATGCCTCAATAGAAGGATCAAGGAAAGCGATTTTTAACATAACATAAACAAATCGAAATACAACCAATCCGATGTGCAGCGATTATCTCCAAATTAATACGTTTCAAATTTACAGTGATCCGAATACTAACATTTAAATGTACAACGATTCTCTTCAAATTATAGCTTTTCAAATGTACAGAAATCAAAATACTAACATTTAAATGTACAGGGATTCTCTTCAAATTATAGATTTTCAAATGTACAGAAATCAGAATACTAACATTTAAATGTACAACGATTCTCTTCAAATTATTACTTTTCATATGTATAGAAATCAGGATGCAACCTTTCAAAGTACAGCAATTTCATACAAATATAAAAGCAACAATAAAATTTATAATATAGTACCATAGCCAATTCATTACGCAATCCTAATAAAATGCGATCTTACATGTTAGAGAGAATAATAAAAATGGAGAAAAATCTAATTACGTCTAACATGTCTGAGATGTTTGAAGTAATCCTTGTTGAGGGAAAAGAAGAAATCACAGCTTCAATCCTACCGTGGATCTCCATGAATCACCGACAAACACCTCGGTTAGCCTCCCTTACTTCTCGGGATTACTTTCCTTCCTCCCGAACCCCATAGAAATGAGGTCGTAGAGCTCACACACAAAAACTAGAGATCCAGAAGTGGGCTTACCCCCCACCAAGATCTCTTTCCAAACTCCAATAGCATCAAATCAACATCTTACACACATTACGATAACCATCTAGCCATAAGGGCCCTTCCCCCTTCCTCATGCCTTCCTTAAATAGGGAAATTCATTGCGACACATGTCGCTTCTTGCAAAAATGTCTAATTTTTAATTATTCAATTACAATTTAGCTCACCCAGCCATGTGTCAGATTTCTAAAAGAGTGCACCTACCTTCCTAGATTTACTCAAGTATGTCCCCCCTGATGTTCAATCTAGTTTCTATTTTTTTGGGTGCAAGTGGGGTTAACTAAATGCTCAAGTTTAGCATACCATTTGCTCCTAAGACAATATTCTCTATTATTTTAATTACAAAAATATATTTCATGTGCAAATGGCCTAAATGCAATTTATATGTTTAATGCATAATGTTCATCAATTGTTTTCGTCTAGGGTCTAGGTACCGCATTGTTGGGTCCATTCGTCCCTCATTCTCTTTTCATCGACATGGTACCACGTCATCGGGTCCATTCGTTCGTTGTTTCCGTTTCTCGACAAGGTGCCACATCGCCGGATCCTTCCATCGATACTTCTTCGTTGCATCTAATTTGTGGGAACTTCATGTAGGGATTTAGTATCCATTACCTTCAATCCTTCATCTACACTCTATTGGAGACTAATGGCACTGAGGAGTAAGTCTATTCTTACTGCGTCCCCCCCAAACCTGTACGTGACCAACTCCATCATGGTCCACTTTGCATGACTTCACGCGTCCCTTAGTAAGCGGCTAAGGGATTTTGAACTCGTGCGTGGATTCCGTAGGAAATCGACACCATTGTCATCCTTCCGTGTGTGATTTCTTCATACTCTATGGCCCGTTTATTTCCTTTGTGCGTCCTTCGATGAACCATTTCACCTGTCGCTACACACATGCTCAAAATCACACATTAATAGCTATTTTCTTATTTATCATAATTCACTTCGTAATCTACTAATCATTAAGCAACCATAATATATTTCATCAATCTGCTAATCATTAAGCCATCATGCATTTCTTTCCTTCACATCACATATAGTTAACTGTTAAGCAGCATATTCATGTATACACATCATATATTTCATAAAACAACTAATCGTTAAGAAAACATACATTTATTCATCAAATTTAGATAAATTATCCATTTCCACAAATGTCATTCAATTCATTGTTTTCATTCATCAATTTGTCTTCATACACATCATCAGGTGTTTCTCAATTATTCAAAATATATAATCAGAGGGTCATTTTATTAAATTTTTATTCAGTCGGGTCAGTCGACAAGTGTCCTAAAAGTCTTCATCAGTCTAGGGGAACTACATTTCCATAAACATAACCATTCATGTACATACTATACATGGAAATGCTATGTTTGTATTTAACAATATTCAAGTAATCCGACTAAAAATATATAGGAATACAAAATGGCATAAGTGCTACTGACTGCTTGGGAGGAATGAGTACATGTGAAAGGATAAAAAAACCAAGATTTGCAGCATCTATATTAGACTTTGCAATCATAAAACAATTACCACAAAAGGAGAATTTGGTTCCAACATCAATCACAGGTAGGGAAGATGACCTAGCGCCATACAAAGTGTGGTTGTGAGAAGTTTGATATTTACTTTGCAAATTCATAGGAAGAGAGAAATCATTGTTTCCCTCCAACAATTGGACGGACCTTAGTGTGTACTTGGACAATTTTGATCTCAATTCATGTAACTTTTTGGATCTTCTAGTAGAGATGTGTTGGGTGGCATTCATACCATACTTTGGATCACTAGAAATTTTAGTTGACTGAACATAAGAAGAGGGATTCGTCAATTTAGGATGAGACATAATTGTTTTGGCTTCCAACTTTTTCAAAAATGAGCATAGGGAAGTGTTCCTTTGTGTCTTTTCTATATCACCTATTGGATTCTTTACTGTAGTAGGGGGTATTAGACCATCAATATTGGGTATTATATCATTGGTGTAATGGTTGAGTTTGACACACCGATGGTTCTCTTTCAACCCTTGACATTTTGAACAACCACAAACTACTGGGTGTCATAAAATAGATCCGTCTCATGGTGAATTACCGTCTATGAACCAGGATTGTGGCTTGAAGATGGTATGTTACAATTGGTAGGGTAAAGCAGCTTCCCATTTTCATCTATGAACTACTTGCAATATCTTGCTCCTGATAAGATCTTATGACATTTTGAAACTGGTGGAATATATTGTGCATCCAAATTCGAACCTGAATCAGGATCCTGTAATAAAAGAATAAATTGATAATCAAATTCGCATGGATAAGTACATAAATTCAAATAAATAGTCAAAATATAAATAAAACTTGAACTTACTAGAGATGGGAAGGGAGAACTCATTGAACTTTGAACAAGATGGAATGAGATGGAATCTGAAGAATTGGTCATTTGATATTATAACCTTTTCTCCCTACATTTGAGCCAAATCAACAATCAATATGTGTCTCTACAATCCTAAAATATTTTTAAGAACTATATCACAATCTAACTTCCAATATAGTTTGGAAACTGTTTTGTAAGAATAAGGTGAGTTTAAGAAACATATATATTTATATATAGTTTGGAAACTGTTTTGAAAGAATAAGGTGAGTTTAAGAAAACAGTTTCGAAACTATATATATATATATATATTGTAACTGGTGTTGTTGAACACTAAAAGAACATTTGAGATGAATATATAATTTTAAGTTAACACATCAAATCACAGTGTTTTCTAATTAAACTGGTGTGTCTAATCAAATCTACACGCATTGGTGCGCTCACAACTCTTTAACGCACCGGTGCATCATAAAATCAAATGCACTATACATCAACATCGGCAAAATCCCCCTTAAAAAAATATCTACTACATTTGATAGTGGATATTTATCGATGCATTTTACGACATAATTCATACCGGTGTGTTTTCTAAATATTTGCGCACCGGTGCATCTAAATAAAAACATGCATCATAGCATGCATTTTTTTTTTGTATTTCCTGTTGATACAATGTTGCGTTGAAATTAAAACTTCCTGATGTGTTTCACGTATATATGCATCGGTGCGTCCTAATTACTAGCACACCGGAATGCCAAAAATCAAAATTAAAAAAAAAAATCGCACAAGTTATTTTTTCCCTAAACTAAAAAAGGGCAGCAATTTTAAATTCAAAACTAATTCTAAAAGGTGTTTCAAAGAAAAAAACATAAACATTAAGTCATTCTTTTGTCAAAATTTTGAGGGGAGAGTTTTGGAAGAGAGACTTACGTGGAAGGAGTTTGGAGCAACTAGATTATTCTGAGGATCGAAATTTGTTAGGTATGGTGAATCAAACAAAACCATGCATAGTAGAAATTTCATGTATGGAAAATATTACTATTGATAATATTTTCCTATTCAAATTTTAACTATATTTAGAAGAAAAAAAATCATAGTTACCTTCAATGTTGCAACACTTATTTTCTCGCTCCTTTTGATTTTATGTGGCTACAAAATTTTACATTAGGGTTTAAATCCCTCTATTGTTTACATAATTATGATTTTCCCTTTTAGGAATTTCAGATTTGATGAGTTTGTGATTATATATAGAAAGCGTAGGGTGAGATGGGGCCACTTTTTGGGTGGAATCTATAACCATGTCTAAGATGTTAAGTTTTTTTCTTTTCAATAAAAAAATACCTGCGTCATTTGAGGTGCTTTTATATAATAGGAATGCACCGGTGCATGTAGCATAATAGCACACCAGAAATGATATGCGTGACATTATATTTTATTTTCTAAAAACACAAAAAATAGTTTCTCGGTTCTCAGTGCCATAGTTTCACATTAACATACCAGTGGGTTTTTACTAATAGAGCACTAGGAATGGCAGGAGTGCAACTTTTTTATTTTGCTAAAATGCTAAATAACTTTTTTTCGTTGACGATGCACCTGTTTTGGTATAACGCATCGGTGTGTTTTGTATTTAACACACTGGGGTGTTTTATGTATTGAAGCGCACCGATATCAGACTTGTTTTCTATTTTGAAGTTCTTTAATTTATTTGTGTAATATATTGATAGCTTTTGAATTTAATGGTCTAGGTTGTTTATTGATAGAAAATGTATGGTATGAGCTCAATGAACAAGAATTCTAGTCAACGTGATGGGCGCACATCCAAAATTACAAAGAAGGAAAGTGCTTTTTAATTTATGTATTTAAATTAATTTGTTTGAATTATTTGTAAAGTTAACTAATATGTATTGGTTAATGTGTGACATACAAAGCCAAAAATGAGGAAACTCGATAATATTCTTACCAATCTAAGTCTAGAAGAGCTTAAAACGTTGAAGGGAAAGTTGCAGAGGGATGCATCAAGTGAATAAAAAATAATTCAATATGAATTATTTCTTCAAATTTGAGTAATACTGTACTTAAGAATATTCACTAATAAGTTTCAAATAATCTAATTCACATATGTTGAATGTTATGCAGGGACTGACAACAACGGAAGTGAATGTCGTCATAAGGAAAAAATTATGGAAAATGCAAATGATGATGAATTGGTCCTTAGCTCATCTGGAGTGGTGCTGGAAGTTTTTTTTTTGTAAATAAAAAATCATTATATTACTGCATGGACAAAATATACATATCACGCTTATAGCGTCGCAGAGTTAAGAGTCTAAACCCCAAAAAAGACAAACAAAGACACTTCCAGAATCTCGACATTACAGAGCGAATGTCTATGAAACCTGACCTCGTCATTAGCAAAAATACCTTTTACAAAATAGTACCCACTACCCATATCCCGGGTTATAGGCAGAGAGCTAAAAAAAAATCTTGACAAAGACACTTCCAGAATCTCGACATTACAGAGCGAATGTCTATGAAACCCGACCTCATCATTAGCAAAAATACCTTTTACAAAATAGTACCCACTACCCATATCCCGGGTTATAGGCAGAGAGCTAAAAAAGAATAGAAGATGGAAAATTCTAAACACAAGCCCCAATCCAAGACAGGTCCGAAGATCAAACAGCACCTTGCCAGAGCATTGATGTTCTTCTCCAGCTTTTGATAAAGATCCCCTCCTCAAAGAACCGTAGCCGTCGGCTGAGATGCAACGTGCTGGTGTTGTTTGCTGCTGGAGACCCAATTCCCCTAAGCATCCAGGCCCGGATAAGAGAAAGAGAGGCCCAACTTTATAGCTATAGCATCAATTTTGCAATGCATTAGCCTGTTGTCTGCATTGTGAGCCTTCCAAGCCTTGACCGATTCTTCATCACCTTGACGTTTTGTAATTCCACCCATCGTGACATGGGACAACAGGTTCTTAGTGATCTAATAGGTCATGATCATTCTATCATAGGCCGAAGCCCGACCAAAGGTGGTACAAGGATCGATTACCTAGTCCTCCACTTCATTCTTAACTTCATCAAATGGGAGAGCTTGAACCTCGCTCCACAATTGCTTCTCGGTCACCTCAATGTCTTCCCTAACGGGCTCAGGGATTCGTTCACAGAAGAAAGTGGCAG
This sequence comes from Larix kaempferi, assembly GCA_027924585.1. Classification (NCBI taxonomy): domain Eukaryota; kingdom Viridiplantae; phylum Streptophyta; class Pinopsida; order Pinales; family Pinaceae; genus Larix; species Larix kaempferi. Next base: position 21,674,159 of record BSBM01000088.1, read on the forward strand.
AAGATTGAGCTTGGACTTGAGCCTGGGTTACCCGACCCAGCCCACATCCAGTAAACTTGGCTTTGTCTTTACCTTTCTGGGCGGAAGAGGCAGAGCCCAACCCAGAGAAGTCTCCAAATTCACATTTAGGGGCCATTACAGAGCTCAACACAGAGGATAAACAACACTCAGGGGGACGTGATAGCACAAACCACACCCTGGAAGAAACTCTTAAACAAATAACAGTCGAGAAACAGGGGCTAGCATTATCACACTCAGGCTAGGAATGAACCCAACACAGAAGGGTGCTCACATATAAAGGCCGAAGGCCCATGATGATAGAGGCAGGGAAATAAATGGCCAAGTCTCATGAAGAACTGACCATATACAGGAGCGTATGCTCGCCATTACACTGAATTATGAAGACCATGATGAGAAAATATTGGAGCCACTGCAACTCTAGCATTCGGATAAAAAAATTCCTGAAACCGTACTTCTCCTTCACTCTCATAATAGCCGACCTGTGGGAGTTATCACTTCTCCGCATAAATGAAAAATGTCAGCAATTCGTCATCGAAGTGACCTCTCAATCACATCTATCACCTGCCTGGGGTACGTGTTGAGCACCCTCCACCTGTTGGTTTCTAGCGAAGTCCACAACGACCAGCTAGAGTGGACCCAATGCTTGAGCCTAGCCATGTGGCCAGATGTGTGATCGCCAGCTCAGTCAACACCCCAAGTTTGCTAGAAAATCAGCAACCTTGTTAGCCTCTCGTCTGACATGGTGGAAAGTTAACGAACTATTGGCACGGATGAGGCGACTCAGGATATCCAACCGATGAGAAAGTCTCCAGCTGGCAGTGACATGTTCGGTCGTCTTCCCTTGCGCCAGCCCTTTGTCCATGTGGATAATAATTTTCAAATCTCCCTCCATAGTAGTCGAGAATAAACCACCCTAAGTAATCAGCTGCAAACCATGAATGAGACCATCAAGCTCTGCAGATTTGTTAGTATTGTGACCGATGTGCCCAAAGAAAACATGTAATACCATTCCTTCTGCATTTTTGCAAACACCGCCATAGCCGGCAGTCCCAGGATTTCCATGCGATGCCCCATCAAAATTAATTTTATATTCAGTCAGCCCAGGTGGAGACCAAAAGTTGGGACTGATGAGTTTACATATCTTGTCCTGCCTTCACAAACCCAGCATATCATCCCTACCGAGACCCCATCCTTTGGAAATAAGCAATTCCCCCTTCGAGATATTTCTGTCCTCGTCAGTCCACTGTCTACCTCTAATTGTTTCCTGAATATTATGGACCGAAATCTCCCACACCTCCTCTTTACGATGATTTTTATCCCGAAAGATCCTCCCATTTCTTTACTTCCAAAGGTTCCAGCATACCATACCAGGAAACATCTTCCAAATCAGCTCTAAAATTGGATTGCTAAAAGCTTGATCATTCCAATTGCTCAGAGTTTGATCTGGTTGGCCACGAGCACGATCACTTTTTTGAAAAATCATGGCCCCTCTATCCCAGAGGAAAGAAGAGTATTCACATTCATCCAGCAAGTGGTCGAGCGTTTCCTCGCTGTTTTTGCATAAGGGACAACATGAGGGACCTTGCATGCCATGTTTCTTAAGGTTTTCGCCTATTAGGACTCTTTTCCAGGTGATCAACCAAACAAAAATCATTTTTTTTGGCCAGGGATTCATCTTCCAATTTTTTCTCCACAGAGCTTCATCTCTTTCTTCTCTATTAGTTTGCATGTCAAATGCTTCCTTGATGCTGAAAACCCCTTTCTTCCTATATCCCCACCTTAACTTATCAGGTTCGGTTCTTTTACAAATGTATCTTTCTTGGAGCATATCCCCAAAAGCTATGTCGTCATCTTCATTAATTAACCTAGTCCACCATTGATGGTCTAACCAAGATCTGGAATTCTCAGTGACCGGGTTGGTCCAGTAGTGACAAACCTTGAGTCTACCTCCAATCAGACCATGGGCTCTGATGTTTTGCCACCTTTGAGCATTCCACAATTTAGGGAATTGATTCCATGAATCATCCCAGAACTTTTCCAACTCACCATCTCCAATTTCCCAAAAGTTGTGATCCTGAACCATCTTTTTCCCTTTCTGAACCTTCGTCCATATGTGAGAGCCCAAAGTGTCTGCATTGTATCTAATTAGTTGATTGGTGTGATGGTCCCTTGCATATTTGACGTGCCATAGTTTCTCCCAAGGCTCATTGTTGTGGTTACACCATATCCACCATAATTTGGATCCCTGAATATCACTAACCACCTCTGGATCTTTGAGCCCCAGACCTCCCTTTTCCTTGGGACAGCATAAGATGTCCCATCTGATCAGAGCAAATTTGGATTTGGAATCCCTGCCACCCCATAGGAAGTTACGTTGGATGGCCCTTATTTCTCTGAGGACTGATTTAGGGGCAGACAGTAAGGAGAAGAGGTAAATCGGCATAGCTTGCAGGACTGTTTTGACCAGAGTCAGCCGGTTGGGAAAGTTTAAAGGTCTATTAATACAGCTATTGAGTCTGCTTCTCAAGCGATCCAAAAGGTCTTGTCAAGAAATCCTACGGATAGTTCCCTCTGATATCAGAGCCCCCGGGAATTTAGTAGGAAGGGAACCTTTCGTGAAATTAAGAATGCGAAGAATGTTGCGCTGAGTAATGCCGGGGGTAGTGAAAAAGAAAACCTGATACTTGTCAGGATTGACTTTGATCCCAGAGGCTTTAGCAAAAAGTTTTAGGCTTTTCTTAAAGGCCTGGGCTTCTTGGACTGAAGGGTGCCCCATTAACATAGTATCATCAACATTCCCTCATGGAGGTTCAGACCTCTGATTTCCCCCTCTGCAGAAAGGGAGTGAATAAGACAACCAAGCCTTTCCGCCATAAGGATGAAGAGAAATGGGGATAGGGGGTCTCCTTGTCGTATGCCCGGAGAAGACTAGAAAATCCTGGTTGGAGAGCCATTAAGAAGAATAGAAAAGAAGGGGGTAGTGACCAGATTCATGATCCAATTAACCCAGTTTGAACCAAAACCATGGGCCTCCAACATACTTTGCATATATTTCCAGCTTAGTTTATCATAAGCTTTGGAAATATCAAGTTTTATCATCATACCTGGTTTCTTGGTAGTCTTCAATGAATGAATAGTTTCATGAGCTAAGATTATACCATCGAGGATTTTCCTGCCTTCCACAAAGACAGATTGCTCAGGGTTGATCAAAATAGGGAGTAGAGGCTTTAATCTATTGGAAAAAATATTAGTAATGATTTTATAGATAACGTTACATAAGGAAATCGGTCGAAACTTGCTTGGCACCTCTTCCCCATCCTCCTTCGGAATAAGAGTCATAAAAGTAGCGTTAAAACCCTTCAGGACTCCACAGCATCTACAGGATTCTTCCACAATGTCTGTAACCTCCTGTTAAATTAAGTCCCAAAAGAAATGGAAAAATTAGTGGTGAAACCATTTGGGCCTGGAGCTTTACCTAAAGCCATCTGCTGCATGGCTTCTTCAACCTCCTGCAAGGTAACAGGTTTATTCGGGATCTCATTGTGCTCATTGGTAACCAATCTGGGGATGTGTCTGGTTATCTGGGTGATGGCATTGCTATGGTCCATTCGATCCTCCTTAAGAATGTCTTCAAAGTGGTTAACAAGTTCATCTTCAATCTCTTGCCTGGACTCCACCTGGCTGCCATTCACTTTACGAAGCTAATAAATCTTGGATTTGTGACGATTATGAATAATAAAATTATGGAAAAAAATTGTATTCCTATCCCCTTCTTGAAGCCACTGATTTCTGTTTTTTTGCCTCAAATAAATCTCTTCTTGTTTTTCTCTGGCCTCCAGTTGATTTAACAAATTATATTCGTGCTCTTTGAGCTCATCATTCCACCCTTCTTCCATGCCTTTCCTTTGTAAGAGCTCAAGCTCTGCTACCACCTTGGTTTTATCCTAAAAAAATTTCCCAAAGTCAACCTTGTTCCAAGCTTTTATTTTGGTTTTGAGAGCCTTCAATTTCTATTGGAACTGATACATCCCGATTCCCCTAGGGGGGACCAGTTCCTACCACCATTGCCCCACCAGCTCTTTGAAATCCTTATGTTCTAACCAAAATTGCTCAAACCTAAAAGGTTTAAATAAAGAGGCATTGGACCATTCCAATTGGAGGCAAATGGGCCAATGATCAGAGCCATCTGAAGGAAGGAAAATCGCATGGGCCTCCCCCCCATCTCTGACAAGATCCTTCGTAGCCAGAAAATGGTCGATTCTAGAGGCTACAAGATGAGTGCCCCCACGTTTTTTATTCCAGGTATAAAGACCATTGCTAGTCTGGATATTAATGAAGGGGTTGTGGGAAATGAAATCACCAAAGGCTTCCTGGAATTTGTCCAGAGCCCTCCTGCCCCCTTTCTTTTCTTCAAGGGATGAAATCAGATTGAAATCCCCTCCTATAATACATGATCCTTCTGTTGCTTGGTCCTTCATCCATTATAAGAATTGAAGAAAAGCATTTTTCTGGGGGAAGGCGCTTGGGCCATATGTCACGAACCCAAAATTTCGTAAAATTTAAAACTTTTCTAAGTGCCTAAAATGCCACTAAAATATATGCGGAAATATAAAGTGTGGGTTTGCTTCCTCTAAATATTGCTTACAAATAATTATAACTTTACGACTTATAATCCTGTTATAAACGTCGCCATGATAATCAAAGAAAAAGATCCCTCAAATGTAATTTATGCATCATAAGTACTATCTCCTGTCATAATTTCACAATTATGATAGACAATTTATTTTCGACTAATCCAATTCTTAACTTGATTGTCAACCATTGTATCCGGAACCTCAACCCGTTCTAAATTCAACACATGGTTTCTTCTTTTGAACCAACTAACTCTTCATATGAGTGCACAAGATACAACCTTCAAAATTTAATATTTAATAACAATAGTTTAAATTTTACTAACCCTTTCCCTTCCTGGAAATATAGACCAAGAAACCATAGACAACTATATTTAAGCCCACCTATTTCTTTCAACAAATCATTCAATTATTCGTCAAATTAATAAAATGCACTTTAAGATGTTAATTCATTTTCAAGAAGCATGTACGTCTTTTATCAGTTACTTGTAACAATACAACCACCTAAATGGTAACAACTTAATCATAATCATAAGGGGAAATCTATTGGCATTATACATCATATAAACAACCAACTTCCTAACTGAATCGCATACTTCAAGTAATCATAATCATTTAAGAAAGAAGCAAGTACTCAACATAAAGACACATTGAGAAACACCATAAGCATACACATGAGACCAAAGATAACGTGGTTCACCCGTACACGGGCTAGTCCACAAAGGGGTGTGTGCATCTTTTATTATTTTAAAGGAAATCAGGGATTACAATCCAGCAACATTGTTGCGATAAATCTCCTTCTAAAATCTCGAAGCCTTTCATCACAAGGCTGCAATATATAATTACAATTTCCTTGAGAGTTTTCCACAATAAAAACTCCCTTAAAAGTTTATGTGTAACATCATAAACTTTTAAGTAACTTATTAACAACACTCATGTTGCAAGTGTCACAACTCATTTTCTCCAAGGGATCTCTTAACGTTCCCAAAATAATATATATAACTAACATATGTCTAATTTAATCTCTAAAGATATCCTTTTCTTAAATATGGTTAACATATATATATGTTTAAGTCTTTTTATAACCTTCAATCCTATGTATTATCAACATAAACATATAAATATTTAAATATAAGTTATTTCAACCTTTTCACTTGTATTACCATAACAAGCTTTTGCTTTTAGGTACTTGGAATCTATGTAGTCTTTTATAATAAGAGTTCACAATCTATCAAAAGGAAAATGGGTGGCCTACTTGTTTTCCTTCAAGGACTCTTTACTCCAAAATGCTTAATATTATAAACTATAATGCCAGGACTCTTTACTCCAAAATGCTTAATATTATAAACTATAATGCCACTTACTAATTGATCATTTACATTTAACTTTGAACATTCAAACTACACAATTGTACTTATAAAAAAATATATTAAAGGAAAGCTTCTAATATCTGGAATTTACATAATAAAGGACCCCCTTCACTTTCTTAAAAGTATGTGTAATTTAAAATACATTATATAAATATATTTTATATATATAAAAAGGTTTCATTCTTGTAAAAGTATATATAATTTAAAACACATCATATGGATATATAATATATACAAAATGCTTCACCCTATTTTCATTTCTCGTGCTAAGGTAATTAAGGAAAACCATAACTTAGAATTAATACTTATAAAATGTGAGATTGAATAGAGGTAATGAAATTCATGGTAAAAGTAAGAGCGATTCTTTTGGGCGGGTGTTAACTACCAAGTAGGAATCTTTCCTTTTCTTATTTATTATTTAAAATGATTTGATGAAATTTCCAAATCATAAAATAAGAATGCACTTTGAATGCCAACAGCGTGTTACTCCTATCAGATTTATATAGAACAATATATATAAACCACAAGTTTATACAGGGATCTGCGAAAATAAATCGGAGGTTACATACCCAAACGCAAACAGCATACCTAACTTAGCATCCATACCAAACAAAAGAATATGTATCAGTGAATTCAATCCCAATCGGCAATAGGTATTATACTGTCTTAAGCATTAAGGACTAGACCGGCTTCGATGGGATTTGTATATAAATGGACGGAGGTCCATTCAGAATTTGTAATAGCTCTACCACAAGATGTATTTAAAACTGAGAAGTAAACCAAATATAGAAGACACAGCAAACAAAATGATACACTTTAAGCAAGTATTTCTACCAAATAAATAAGTGCAGGAATATACTAAATATGTGACTTCATACCAGCGCCATTTGTGCTAAAGATTAAATGGCGGGAAGTGCCCATATTTAACTCCAGAGTATATATGCAAAGAAACAAGGTGTTGACAAAATCTAATCTGGATAAAAAAAATAAAAAAAAAATAAAGGTGTTGCGGAACTACCATAGAGATCTGGATCAGATCCTTCTCGTGTGACTGCGATGGCTATCAAAGGTAGAAAACTATATTTCAAGCAGTAACTTAAACTAAGTATACGTATATGTTTACACCTCAGAAAGTGACCTTGAATATAACCATAGCCTATCCCTTCTAAATATGCAAAAAGCACGGTCGAGCTGTTTACAAAGACTGCATGGTAAAAATTGTTATAAACCTTAAGAGTATATAGTTATATGTGTCTGTAGAATAAATCCATAGTTTATAAATAACCTTATAAGAAAAATGCTTGTAATTCGTGGTTCTAAAACTTTGACAGGACATGAACCACACACACATTTTCAGGCACATTGATCCATACGAACAGTAAGACAAACCTGTAGATAATGTCTCTACACGCCACGTTGGGGATAACTCTGTGCTGTCACCGGCCTGTGCCCCGGAACCGAGATATCTCCAAGGTGATTCCTATATCTTTTTCACTCCGCATCGTATACTCTCCCTGAGATGTTCTTTCTACCAAAACTTCTCTTGCGGAGATCACCACTCCTTCCTCTAGTAATACGCAGAAGATATTTTTCTACCATCCTCTCTTTCCCACAATGACCTAAGGTACCTCTATATAAAAATAATGCTGCGACAGATGTAATGCTCTCTCGAGCTTCCCCTCGCAATATCGAAAAAGACCGCCTCCATCATTCCCCATCTGTCACTATACATCCACACGCTGCTATCTACGAAGAGTCCGCCCTCAACAACCAACAATATAATATTTAATGTGTGGTAGTTTGGCGGAGTGTCTCTTTTACTGAGCACTCCTCACGATGGAGACATCTCCCCTTAATTTAAGGAAAAAGTGGAGTACGAAAATCCTAGCTACTCTCTTCATTAAAGGTATTTTAAATAGATATTTACATACAATTCTATCTTTGTAGTTTAGCCATTGCTCATAGGATTCTTTAAAAGTATCCAAATCATATCTAAAATATATATAACTATCCATAATTAATTCTCACAACTTATTTATTATTATATTTGTTTTTAAGTTATCATCTATATATAGTGAAAAACCTTTCTTCAATGCTCATAAAACAATAAATCTCAACTCCTATCCACGAAGGTTTTCAAAAGATCAATTGTAGCTGATTCTCTACCTTATAAAGGATATATTAAGACTTATATATATAATTATATTTTTAAGGCTCTTATAATTCATAATGAAACACATTCATTTATAAGGTCACTTTTAAATGTATATTTAGAAATACAACTGATTGCCATACTTATTTTATAAGAGAGATGGCATATAGATATATGTATTATTTTTTTTTATCATTCAAGGATACTAAGTATACACATATACCTACATATAGTATCATATGTATTTTCTCTAAGTAATTTTATAACGAATTATCCTTTTTAATAGTATTTTGTAATGTTCACTCCTAGGATGTAAACATCATTTTCTACACTCCTCTTTGCAATTAGAGGGTGCGCCCTTATTTTTATGTGTGTAAAGTTAATGTCCATATGTATTAACATATTAGTGATAACGATCAATTCACTTTGATTATTGGAATAAGTATAACTAAATTCTTTCAAGGGTAATATAACTATTTAGATAAGGTATATAATCCAGAACATGCTTTGTAAGTTATCATAATTAATTTATTCAAGGTAATATATAGTTATGTAAGGAATAAATATATCTTTTACCTTACCCGGGTGGGTATCAAGTTGTATAAAAGGAAGATCATATCTTCTTATACTTTAGAAATGTTTTTAAGAGTACATTTCCTATAGTCTTTGTCGAATTCTGATATTTTTGTGATCTTAGTTAGTCCTTTAGGACAATAGGTTTATTTTCCTGCCGAAGGTAGGCTTGTGAGAGTTAATGTTTTGGTATGTGGTGAATAGCCGTTATCTAACTTAAGATAATGATATTACTACCTAAGGTATTAGTTAGGCTATTTCACCCTTTCTCCGGTGTTTGTAACCCTTGGATGTTCCACCGTTTATTATACATACTACTCCTAGTTGTCATCGTCTGAATGACACTTATGGACATAATAAAAGTTCTAAGGTCCACTGGTGGGGCCTTGGCCTTGAGCTCCTCACCAGGGCCGCTTACACAATCATAATCACATTTACAAAAATTAATAAAACTCGGGTTTGAATTTGAGGGATGTTACACCATAGATATTCACCAGCCGGCCAGAGGTCCCAGAAACCCGATCAGTAAACTGAGCACTCAATGAGAAGTGGTTTTCCCACCAAGTCAAAAGACACATGGAGTCAGGCTTCCATAAGACTGCCATACCACCTGCCATCCCCATTGCATCAATAACCATAAAATCACTTCCTCTCCATATTTTCTGCTTCACTTACTCCAAAAGTTGAGAACTACATTTGGTCTCTTGGAGAAAGAGAATATCAGGTTTTTCCTTTTTAATCTTTCTTGCTAGGGTCTTTATTTTTCGGGGGTGGTTGCAACCTCAAATATTCCAGGAGATGAGCTTCATTGATTAACCTTATTGACTTCAGAAAAAGGCTTCCAATATAGTAGGATACTGACCAGACTCGATTAACTTAGCTCCTATCTCTGCTATCCTTTGTTTATTTGTCTTCCTACCTCTTTTCAGATCTTCCTCTGGGGATTTCCTCTTGCTTCCCTTATGTGGATCTGAAGCTATCCCCAATTGGCTAGAGACTTTAGAATTGAGAATTTCCGCTTGAAGAAGTTCTAATTGCCTTCAAGTGACATACCCTTTACCTTTCTTTTCACATTCTCTCTCAAGCTCATCCAGATTGAGCTCACCTAATTCCATGTCCTCATCTCCATCTTCTACCATTGGCTCCATTTTATTTTCCGCTTCATAGCACTGCTCAACTTCCTCGACTATGCCCTCCATCTGTTTAGCTTTAGCTTCACCTTTATTCCCGTCGATCTCACCTTCTTCATTTGGTTCTTCCAAGATCTGAAAGGGATTGGTGGTTTCAATCCTTTTACCACGATTCTCCTTAACAGCTTTTTTCTATCCTATCGTTTTATTTCTTCGCCTGTTGCGAACCTTCGTGAACCCTTCCTTGTCCGTTTCACTGGCAGGGCCACTTTTAGAGGGAGAGGAAGAGGATTTTACCTAGGGACAATTCCTACTCAGGTGTCCATATTCATGGCACTGACGATAACAAAATGGGAGCTGCTCGTAGTCTAAAGGTTGAAGCCACTCCTCATCTTCCCAATTTAGACTAATCGCCTCTAGTAGCTCTTTCGACAAGTCCATGTAGACACATATCCGAGCATATATTGCAGTATATCTCTGCTGCTCAGTCTAGTCCGCCACTTTAACAAATTCGCCAAGCGTGTTGCCAATATCTTGCAGGATCTCCAAATCCCAGTATTCACACAGCAGGGAGAACAACCTAATCCAGACTGGGGCAACTGTTACATCCTCAGTTTCCAGATTAAACATTTCCTTCCAGGGCCTAAGGTATAATCCTGCTGAGAAGAAAAAATAAGGGCCTCCTTCCAGAATTTTGTCCCGATCCTCAATGTTAAAGAAGATTATGGTGAAAAACCCTTTGGATCCCAATTGAAGATCATAATGCCCTTTGGGTTTCCATGTGGTTTTGATCCAGTTCACAAGATCCCATTCTCTAGGCCAAACCCCCACAAATTTACCGATTAGGTAGTTTTCGCGCCACTGCTCAAACCGTTCACGGATCTTTTCTGACTTGATTTGTATAGCCGGAATATTCATGGTTTTGGGGAGGCATCCGCCCGGCCCCATCCTACGCTTGGTTCCTGTCTCCACTCCACTTGATTCGACATTAGACTGCCCTGTCGGATCACCTAACAGCTGCAAAATCGTGGGGTTGTAGGTTCCCATATAAGGCCTCTTGGGGAGAGGGCCCCTGCCCAGATCCGTCAGACCTGTCAGAGCAGCGTCCATAGTCCTCCTGCCAATGTCAGACCCTTCTCACGGGAGCGCGGAAGCGCTGTCGTATTTTTCACTGCAACAAGGGTTTCAAGCATCACTACAAATTTACGCTATTGTATCCTACAATATAATTCGCACTAATCCTAGACTTAGTGAGCAAGTGGGTGGCGTTGGAAGTTAATAGAAGGGGGAAATAATTTTATAATACTATGAGGCATATAGTGGAAATAATGTATAGACATACTTTTCACTTACAATACAGAAATCAATCAAATGATTCGAAGAATCAGGTCATATGTAAACTACAAGAGGCGTTTCCAAATCAATGGTAAATGAGACCTATCAGACTTGCAATAGTAAAAACATACAACAACAAAAAAGAATCATTCAAAAAGTAACATTCCTAAACATGTTTATGTAGAATATTCATCTATAACTACTACAAAGTGCCATTCCTTTAATAATTTTAGTTCTGCTATATTTATTTTTCATATCAACAGAAAAATAGTTTAATGTCATTTTACATTTCCAAGAAGATTATGAAAATCCCAAAGGACGAATGAGGTGATATGTGAAATATTCCAGTAGGGATGTCCAAAAAAATGTGCATGGAGATGGTGAAGGAAATGGACATAATTGCATCATAGGAGGATCCATCTCAACAACAACGTGCTTCAAATGTATGAAATCATTGATTTTTTGGATTATGTACATCTCATTAATTAATTCAACATTAAATATTAATGTTCAATTGTTGTTGCAGAAAAGAAAACAAAATGGAACCCATTCAGCACATAAGACAGGATGACAAGGAAAAAAGGGGTTGATAGCAAAGTTTGTGAGTATTTGTGATTTCCTCGTAACAAATTAAGATTTCATAGTGATTGTGATATTTTTATTTATTTATTTTTCGTTTTCACTAGCCATCCTTGGATGTCTTGAAACAGGTGTTAACATACAAAGAGGAGCCATCGAAAGAATTAATTAACATTGGTTTAAGCAAAGGTTGTGAGTATATGTTAGCGTATCAAAAATTAATTATGCATTTTGTAAGTATCTATGTTGTTTTACTTCTCTCATTTTAAAAAAAATAAAATAACAAAAATCCTTTATATTAAATCTATGATTTATGACGGGGTATAAAACTTGTAGGAAACAAAATATGGAGTGGAGCTAACATAAGACTTGTTGATAGAAGGCATGAGATTTGGTTTTGAAATAATGTGTATCATTCAGGACTCAATTCTTTCAATGGTATGTCGCTATCCTATTTACATTCATTTATATTATCTATTTTATTTTTTATTATTCTCATCAATGTAGATACACTCAATACACTTTATTTTTATGTTTGCATATGGAAGTTGAAGAAGAGGAAAACAATCAAGCCAATCAACAAAAAATTCGACGAAATAACCCAACTAATGCAAGTGGCTCAAGCATTGATAACAGTTCCGGAGAAGAATGATGATCCATATTTATTTTCTATTTTAATGCAAGCTGTTGTATATTTTGAAATAATTGTCTTTGAAAATCAGACATTTTGTATAATGTATTGGACATAATGTTTGAATCGAAAGACAACGGGTTACCAATAAGTGTAACAATTACATGCATGTTGATATTTTGTCTATTGTTGTCTCTACGTTGTCATATTTTGTATGAAAAAAGCCCTCTTATTGATATATAATAAAAGAAAAAAATTATTGTATTGCATTTTCCAATGTTATTGTCAAATGTTGCATGTGAAATGGTACATTGGTAATTAAATGTATGGATGATTAAATATTACAATAGATCCTATCATCTATTATATAAGAAATTATTCCAAACAAACGTAATAATTAAAATTGAAATGAATAGTACTATAAAAAAATCTTTCAATTTCTTATGAAAAGGGAATTGAAAAAATTAAAAATATAATATAGATATTTCACTACAATGTCATTAGTCACTATTCAGAGAATCGATTGCGGTTCTTTTTGTACTTTATGTCACACCAGTATGTTTCTTCGAATAATGCATACCGGTGCATTTATATAAATGACATGCTCGGTACTCCAATGTAAATTGAATGCACCCTTAAATTTAAAAAATAAAAAATGGCCACGTCTCAGTCGCATTTACCAGTGCACTTTTGTTTGATAATCGTATCGGTTCTTTTTAATTTGTTATATGCACAAATATTTTTTAGTGCTTTTACGGACCGGTGCTTTGTTTATAATTAAGCGCACCGGTGAGTTGGCATTGTTTAAATGCACCAGTCCATTTTAATAGTTTATACACATCGGTGCTTATTATGATGAAATGAATTGGGGCACTATTATAAATAGGTAGCACCACTTAAGTTTAAAAATATTAAAAAAATTCGATGCGTATGATGTAAAATATCATATCGGTGTGTTTATGTTGTACGTAACCACCGGTGCGGCGTTGAAATTTGATGCTCTTTGCTGCTCGATATGTTTGAGTGCACCAGTGTAGATTATTTATATTGTACAACACCAGTGCGTTTTATTAGGATGTTCATCGGTGCGCGTATTTTCAACAAAGTGCACCAATAAAAACAATCCACTAGAACCTCTGGTCGCTGAGTTTTTTTAGTTATAGAATATATCTATAATAACCTACGTTAAACATCCGCTACCATTGGTGGAGGTTGTATATGAGGTTTTTTTGACAACTTTTACTAATATTGTAACACTAAAAACCTCTACTATGACCTCCACTACAAGCTCTTTTCCTTGTAGTGTTTTGGGGCCAGTTCATGGTTTTTTAGGATTGTAGTGTGACAGCTCTATGCAATTTTTAAGGCAAATTTTGTGCAATGACCTTTTATGGTCAAGTTTTGGTTTTAGTTCAGTTAAGGTCATATGATAATGAAGGTTGTGGAAATGGGGATAATATTTTCAAAAATTATGTATAGTGGTGATGATGTTCATGACAAAGTAAGTAACAAAAATTAGAGTGTTAATAGTTTCCTCCCGGTGTGTGAGGTTAGGAGCTCATCGTATGGTCGAAATATGTCACATGTATTTTCCTTTTCAAACCATAGGTGAACATGTGTATGAGTGAGGATTAGGAGAGTAAAGAGAAAGAATCCTTCCCCCAAAAGGACCATAGAAACCACACCTACAAATAACCAACCAATGGGGTAAGATGTATTTACTTTCAAATAAAATAAAGGTATTCATCTCCATGGTCATAATAGTGTCTCAATACAATATGGGATCAAGACCTGAATGGTTATGATCAAAATACATGTATATCTACTATGGACAATACATCATAAGAATAAGGGCCAATGAAGGACCCAATACAAGTACATAACTAAGGTTCATATCACATCTTATCTAAAATACATGAGAAGGAACAATGGCATCGTGGAAGGATGACAAATTATAGCAATTGAATCCCTACTAAGAAATAAAGGGACACAATATCTAGGAGTGGTAGCATGAGAGACTCCTCAAGGGTGGCTCATATATTATAGAAGAGAGCCAAATAGATCTAGGGAACTGCAACTAAAACTAAATCATTATCGCCAACTCGCCCTAGACATCAACGGAAGTTATAAACTGAAGAGATTCCAAAATAGACTTAGGAGTTAGAGCCTATCATGAATGTTCAAGGTCATAAACCAAAATAGGATAAGGAAACCACCATATTGTACAATTATCAAAAGTGCAATGATGTGTTGGAGTCGAGCACATGAGAACCAAACAATGTAAGGGGCAATGAGGTCCCCTCTTAGTTGGTTCAAGATTCCTATAAATGGTGGAAATGGGGCCAAGGTATAAAATTCCTTAATACATATCCTCTATAATAAAGGTGTTGAAGTCAATAGAGCGAAGTCTGCTAAAAAAAAAGCAATGAGGAGGTTTGTTTTTTCAACACAATGAATGATACAAGGATTGAGAAAAATTGGGACTGAACACAAAGTGGGGTGGAGGGTCAGAGAGTGATGGAATTGATACTTCCTTTATTTAGAGCATGAAGGCATGCATGACCTAGCATCATATGTATGGCTCGTGATAACATCGGAGGAGGGATACAAAGGGATAAATAGGGAACATAAGTGTAATGGGTAATACTCATGGAAGGTGTGGGGTATTGAGGTTAAGTAGGTTTTTGAGGATGACATCAGAGGGATTCCACGGGGGACTCATTGTATAATTCTATGAACAAAAGTGACTAGGGACATTTCCAAAAGAGATGACATGTGATTTGAATTTGTTCTATGAAACACTTTAAAATGGTTTACCAAGTAAGAGAGGTACACAAGAAAGAATAGAGGCAAGGAGATAAGTGTCGAAATTGTGACCAAATGAATCAACAGGACGTGTGATAGAAAATGGAAGAGACCAAGGGTAGGAAACTAGTGGTAATATACTTGGGGGTAGATGAATAGCAGTAATATAATGTAACATTTTACAGTATGGATGAAGCGGTAGGAATGTGATATGTAAAAATGAAATAAATAATTCCATGATGCAAGAGTCTGGGGATAGGCGAAAGAGTGAAATGAAGAAGCATAAGTGGATAAATCCGATGTCACAAAATGAAAGGACGCCCATCCCTATGGAGGAGTAGTGGCATGGGTACTGAAATGCAATTTGGTACTACTAAGTGGTAACCATGGAAGGAAGTATCTACTATCGAGCGAGGGTGAATGAAAGGGTGGTTGGGAAAGGCCACTTTCCCAAACAGAGGGGGGTCCTAAAGGCATCATGGGATTAAACAAACAATTTCAATGCATAAGGTGTTTGCATAGGGAAATCACCTATATGTCAATTTGAAGACATATACATGTAGGGATACTTGCATGTAGAGAAACATAGTGATCCTAACGCAACATGTACATGCACACATGGGAAAATACCAAAGTGTAATATTGTGTTTGGAAAGAAAACCAATAGTACAAGAAACATATAAGATAGAGATAAATCCTAAATTGAATGCAATATAATAATAATAGGGAGGAAAGGGCTTGCTAAAAAAGTTCTCAATCACAAAATAATGGTGATGTAACTAGGAAAAGCACAGAAAGATGAATCCAATGGTATGTCAAACATAGGTCATATGAGGCAATATATAGCAAAATAAAAATTTAAGAAATATTATAAGTAATATGATTCCCACAAAATGAAGAATCGTTGTCATTGTTCACAATTCAAGGATCTCATGGGACATATAATTTCAAATGCTCAAATATTACATTCTGACCATCAGTTTTTTATTCCATGAATTGCAAGTTAGTGGTCTCTCACTACTCTTCATTTTTGTCCATTTAAATTTATATTTTAAAGCTCCATGGAATTACGGGGAACCCAAAAATTAATTCATCATTCATCATGGATTTCAAGTAATTTTATGCAACACGTTAGTGAAAATTGCTTGACATGCATAGTACACCTATCGAAGAAATTCATACTACGTGGAATCACAACTATCATGAGAAAAAGTGTGAAGTGTTTGAACTTTTTCTGCAAATAGTTGTGATGTGCTATTGTGATTTTTTATTCAAAAAATGTGACATTGACTTGCACTTTTTTGCATGAAAAAGTGTGCATTGACCAGTTGAATTTTTTGGGGGGAAATGCAGCCATGAGGATGAAATGAGAAAGATAGAGAGACTTTCTAACTCTTTGGGAGCATATATAGAGGACTCTAATTGTGTGAAGGACACTTGCACAATAACTACTTCCCAAGTTCCTTGAGAAACCACCGATGTGGGAAGGTGGTATTTTATTGATGAAGATCATTCAATACTAGGATGTGAATGCAAGGACCTTCATTCTACAAGGTGAGTAGACAGAGCTCACCCTTACTAATGTGTATTTCATGATTGGCCTACCGATGTATGGAGTGGTAAGAAATACATAACTAATATGTCTACGTGAACTATACATGGAGGACTTTCTACATGCCCACTCCATAGAGGGCATTGTTTTGCATGACTTGTCCATGCAAATGAAGGGTATATAGCACCTTGAGACTCATGCAGTGGTTGTGGGGGTGGTTCAGTTGATAGGGTCTCAAGGACCCCATAGGATTACAGGTGTCTAGATGTGACTATTGAGCAAGTTCTAGGAGGTACATTTTGATGGGCCAAGATGTTTCTAATGGAAATGTGGTGTCAATTGTCTCAATGTAGCAAAGCATGTGGTAGGGACTTCAAGTTTGTTAGATTCATTTATGCCTATTTATTTGAGAGGGTGACAACACTCCAGCACCACCATGCCATTCAGGATGCAAGGCCTATGGAGCCTTGGATGTGGTGATGGGGTGATCTAACGTTGATGGGTGAGGGTAGTGTTGTGGGAAATGTATTCCAGTAGGATTTCTCTACACAATAATGCCAACTCCCAATGGTGATTAAGGATTACATGTATGTAGGGATGGGGTAACAAGGAGACCAAGATCCACCTCAACCATCAAGACAAGTGTGGGGGCATGAGGGTACATATGTTGTTGATTAATTTTTTAATTTATGTTTTCCTAACAGCATAGATGATAACTAGATTGGTTTATATTATACATGTTACTAATAGTTGTCCACGCATGTGTGTGCACATATTGGACCAATCCTTCCTCATGGACACTAGATATGTTGGGAGTGGGTCAAATATGTTGATCATTCCCCCTCAATGCATAGGATACGATGGGGATCCGAGGAAATATTGGTAGGCCTACACCAATACATTGATGAGTTGCTAGCTAGGGTGGAATATGAGGGATGGTAGCATTTGGATGATTATTTTATCATCATTTCCTTCCAAGCTCCACTAGAATGGTGATCGATCATGCAGAGGATCATTGTGGTAGCCTATTCCAAGGGATTCCCCCCTATATTAGGCCCTAATAGTGATGATGAGGATATCGATATGAACGATCAGTCATATCATGATGAGTAGGCAGTCAGTGGAACTACCCCCATGCTATGACATTGGATTCTTGATATGTATCACATATTTTGACAGATCCTTGCACTCTTTTTGTAAATAATCCTTATTTTTTGGTTTACACAAATGTATTTTTACATAAATGAACCTTATATGTTATGCAATTTTATATATGGTGTGGTTGCTTATGTACACCAACATGATTTACACTCTTGTTAAAGATGAATTATATGCTAATCTACAATCTGATTTGCAGTACTATCTACTAAACTATTGAGACTTATAGGTATATGAATAAATGTAATAAACTCAAACTATATAACCAATTGTCTATCTCGTAGATATTTGCTAAAGAGGAAAGGATCGGGTACTTGATAATAGTTATTCAATTGTGTGACAAGCAATTGAGAATCAAGATGGATGAATTCATAATACAATGGAATTAGCAAGAAGGCCAATCATAGCATTGTACTCACTGACACACTGACACACACACCACTGACATGGACAAGGGAGTTTGATGGATAAAAATGGCCCAAGTTATCGAGGTGAGATTCTGAGTATACCTACTTAGACCATTGGCATAATCAATATAACATTGAGGGGAATGATGCATCTAAAAAAGGAAAACAACAAATCATAAGGCTCATACAAAGGGAAGGGATATAAAATAGGTATGTTACCAAACATTAAAGGGCACCAATCTTACATATAGATTTTTTTCAAGTATAAACCAATGCAAGGGTTCTTGAGGAGTTGGTTGTTTGAACCAACAAGTATGTATGCCCCTTTCCCAGATAGTGATTGATGATCTAAGGGCCTTGTCATAAATATTTAAACTTTCCACGACCAATTTTATCATTGGATTGGTCATAGACAAGGACTAAGCAACCCTCCCTAGGTTGGAAGGTGCGGGAGGGGTTATTTTTTACCCCGGGGGTAACAGATTGAGTGACTATGCTTGGGGGATTGGAAACAAGACTAACAATGATGTCGAATGGTTAGCCTTACTTAGAGGTTTAGAAATTGCCATCAGCGTTGGAATTAAAGATTTGATAGTCGTTGGGGATTCCCTTCTGATCGTCCGAGAATCTTGAAATCTCATCAGAAAATGCTCCACTCCTTCAAGTAAGTACCAACACATTCTCAAATTCGCCAGCAGAGATTTCAACTCCATTAATTTTCCATGTTCTCCGCTCAAACAATCATTATGCCGATGAAATGTCCAATAAAGGCATGCTGCAAACCTATCATTTTTTGGCTCAAAATGATGACCCCCCCCTTCCTTGTTGGGTTCCCTAACCCTTTCCTACCTAGGGGTGTCCTCTCCCCCACTCCACACACTCGTTACCTTCTACCCCTCGCCACCTGTGGGTTTTTTATTTGCTTGTTTACATCTGTCATTGGTTTCGAGGGACGATGGAGGCATTTAATGCCATCAGATGGCATCACCTCATCTACCCCCACTCTCTCGCACACTTCGCCTCATCCTTCCTTTAGATGCTTCTCGACCTCGCCCTTGTTCACTCCTATCCTAGGTATGGATGCTCATTGTTCTGGTCTCATTTCTTCCTCCCTGGGCGCCAACTCCATGCCGACTCTACTACCCTCTTCCTGCTTGCTCTGTAAAAATACCCTGCACAATCCCTTAGTCATCTCTCCTCCTGAAGAAAGCCTGTTGAAGCCTTTACGCCTTCTGTTAGAAGACCTTTCATCCATCAACCTGCGTGAAGAAGAGATTTCTCCTGAAACTCCACCCTCTCCACTTTCTCAGGGTTCCGTGGTTGACGATATGGAAGCACAGGTGTGCAAGATTAGGATTGAGGTTGCTGATATCAAGAAAAATATGACAAGAATGTATACCCTTCTACACTCTCTCAGCGCTAAAATAAGGAATAATAACGACCTCATGAATGGTCGAATCTCTTCCATGTATGAGGTGGTGGATTACACTGCAAATAATATTTCTAATGTGGACTCCAAGGTGGATGACAACTACAGGAACATCACTGATTTGGAAGGTAAGGTGGAGAGACTACGTGAATACCTAGCTCGTTGCATTCCAGGGTTCCAGGACACAACTGGCTCCAGCTCCAATCCGGACGACTCCATGGAGAGCCAGAACCTCCTTGCCCATGCCAGAAGTAACATTGCATGCTGGTTCTTCAAATTTTTGCGGGTCATATGTTTTACTTCTGCATTATCTTAGAAGAAACTTTGGTTTTTAGCAGTTTAAATATGGGTTTTTATCAGCTCTTAATGGATTCCAAATCCAATTTTTGTAATGTATTGTTTCTGCAAGTTTATTTTGGGACAATTTGTAAAGGTTTACAACTACCATTGCACTAGACTGTTTAGAGTTAAGAGAAGAAGTAGTGAAGCAAGTTCAAAAAACTTGAATTCTGGTTTCTCTCAGAGGAAAATCAGAAGCTTATTGTCTGTATTTTTTAAGACTCTCTTTTAATATAAATCCTACAACCGTTCCTATTAAAAAAAAAAAAGGACTAAGTAACCCTCATGGAATGAACGAGGGTGGACGTGATGATCATAATGAGTTTTAAGTGTATCGTGGTTGATACAATGTTTTGTAAAGTAACATGATGACCTGCATCAACTTGTTCCAATGTGGTAATCCTTTTCTCAACAATAGAGGTATCTAGCAAAAATTTTCTACTAAATGCAAGGAGGGGATTCGGCACTTAATTGGTAAATTGACTCCACTCCATGTACTAGATGTAATGGAGCAAAGACAATGGATTTGTTTATTAATGACCAAAAATCCAATAATGTGGGAAAGAGCATGAGAGGCCAATTGGACTTGTGCTTATTAACCATCCACCAGAGCATGCTTTTGAGGACTTTATTAATGGCCTCAAACTAGCCATTCCTCTATGTATAATAAGTGGATGAAAACGGATGCCCATATTTGAAATGGTGGAAAATATTTTCCCAAATAGCATATTCAAAGTGAGTTCCATGATCATAAACCATTTTTTTAACACCAAATTGAATGATGGCATGGTTAAATAAGAAACATGTCATTGTGGCAGCAGTATTTTTATATGTTGGCATGGCCGTGAATCATATAGAGAAATAGTCAATAGCCATTACAATGTATTTATGGTCATCGATGATGCTATCATACATTCTATGAATTCTATGGCCCATTTTTAGAAGGGACCATATGAGACGACAGGGTGTAATGGGAAAGATGTTCCCTTTCCTTTGGGGAAAAGAATTGACCATTTTGAAAATGTGTCACTACCTAGATGCAATTAGAAAATAAGGTATCCCAAAACCTAGCATGTGTGATTTTTAGGGAAATGGTCATATTGAAAATGTGGCCACCACATGCCCTATTATGGCAGTCATTTAAGACCCATTCAACCTCCTCGAATTTGAGGGATTGTCGCAGTATCATGTCAACTCCTTATTGATAGATAACATCGATGATAAGGAGGTAATGAGGAGCCTAGTGAAGGTTCCAAATTAAATCATATTGGGAGAGATGAGGACTGAACTTCGAAGTGCATAGATAAACAAGAATGTCCCTGTACCAAGGATCATTAGAAGAGATGGTGAAAACATGTTCATCTGGTAGATCATCATTGATAGGGGGATCAGTTATGCTAAAAGAGAGATCTAAGGTAAAGTCATCCAATTCAAAATCCTTTTTATTTTTAGGAGTAGAAAAATTGAGATCATACTCTTGAAGGATAATGATCCAATGGGTGAATTTTCCATTGATGATGAGCCTACTCAAGATATATAACATGGGATTCAAGTTTGTAATGACTTTGGTTTTATACGTCAAGATGTAATGGAGCAACTTATAGACGGAGAATACAACAACTAAGGAAAGATTATCCTCATGGTTATGTGACAATGAAAGTACAAGCAAATTCTTATTGATATAGTAAATGACATGTTCCATACGATCATCTCCTTCTTGAACTAAACTTCCAACAACGGAAAAAAGAGATATTAAGATGTAAAGGATAAAATCCTTTGTCTGGAGTACTAATCATAGGTGCCAAAGTAAGAGCACATTTAAGGGCCTCAAAAGAGTTTTGAGGCTATCCATCCCAAACAAAGGGGATATTAGAAACTAACAACCTAAAAAATCCATGAATGCATGTGGCATAATATGGGATAAAACAACGCAAGAAATTATCCTTACCCTAAAGGATTTGCAATTGGCACAATTCTTAGGTGGAGGTAGTTCAAGAAAGGCTTGAATATTCAAAGGGTAAATAGTGATATCTTGTTTGAAAATGATAAATCATAACAATCAGTCAGCAAGGATTTAGAACACACGCTTAAGTGGGTTTAAGCAAATGTTATATCTATGACACCTAAGAAATACTTTGTAGAGATGTTCTAGGTGTTACAATTATTTCTTTGAATGAGTAGTGAGATCATCTAAGTATGCAAGGATGATATCAATCATGCCATGAAAGAAATATAGCATGGCTTGGAACATGGATCCAACATTTTTTAGTTTGAAAGGAATGACTCAATAGGAAAATGTTCCCCAAGGGGTGGTGAAGGAGGTGTTGTATTGGTCTTGAGAAGTTGAATTTGGATTTGATTATAACCTATGAAACCATCAATAAAGGATAGGATTTCATGGACCACATAAGCATTGATAATATGGTTAATGAAGTGGGACGAATAGTTTTCTTTAGGGATTTATTAAGATATTGAAAATTAATACAGACACAAATGGTGCCTTGCTTCTTGTTAACAAGGACTAGATTGGATACAGATGTCGTATACACAATCTAGTAGATGAATTATGCATTGCAAAGTTTATAGATTTTGTCTTTAACAGCCAAAACTTTAGAAGGATGAATAGATCATTATTTTTATGAATAGATTCAACATCAGGCCATGTGTCAATATGATGTTTAATGATGGTCAATTCAAATCCTAGCATTTTGAAGTAAGACCAAGCAAAAATTTCATGGAACTTGTTAATGCCTAAAAGTCGCACACATGCAACATTTCGGCGATTCATCTAGTAAGGCATCATCAACATAAAGAATGCAAATCACCACAGGAATCCTCAACAGATCGAAAACACAGCATGATTCCATAAGTGCCAAGGAACAGTTAAAACAAAGGGTAGCACGGGTAATACATAGTTGACCCGTGTTATAGTGCAGGTTATCTAAACAACGCTCGCGCTACACCTGCGCAACTTTTCCTTCGATAGCCACACTAATGTCAAAACTACAAGACTACTCACTCCCAGCAACACAGTGAATACTTAGTCCTTCCCAAAGATCGAAATTCATCTCCTCGCACACTTGGTGGTATTAATCAGCGCCCCTTGTGTACCTTGGATCTAGTTCATGAAGGAGGAGAGTTCACATTTGGATCTAGTTATTTATTGGCCACCTCTTGGTCTATAAAAGGAAGCCATTAGCATGCATTTTGTAGAGATAAATCAGAGTAAGGTTATGTTTTTTATTTGAGTTGGAGATTCCTCATATTCCACCATTTCCTACCATTGTAAGCATTCCCAAGCTCCCTTTCCATCTTCCATCTAGGGGAAAGTGTTTCTCTCCATTGTTCTACCATCTACTTAGCATTTAGTTTGGACAAGAAAGGCCTCCCTAAGGGAGATTGTTGGCTTCCATTGAATCCCACACCTTCTAAGTGTTGTACATCTATTCCATTGGGAAATACAAGAGTGGTTTAGCATATCTTTGGTTGTTGTTGGAGTTTGCATTCTCCCCCCATCTATTTCATTTTGTTTTTATCAATATTTATATGTTTGAATGTGAACTACATTAACAATATCTTGCAATATCACTTGGAGGAATACCAACCACACACAAAATGGGCTCCAAGGACTGAGGCCTTGCTGCAAACTACAAGGATTAGCCCTTTACCAAGTGGAAGAGTGCACTTGTGCAATTTTTTCCACAATAGAACTCTTGGAAAACGGATTTGTAGGTTGCAACCTCTTTACAGTTGCAAGAACCACCAAGTAAAAAAAAAATATTGACACTAATTTTTAAAAAAATGTCCAATGGGTGATATGTTGGCCATATTCCCTATACCTCAAATGCATCTGTTACATGAATCTTATTTCAAAACTAGTCTACATGACTTGGTGAAATGAAGGTTTTAAATTCAATGAAGAATTTTTATGAAGACTCAATAGATGGAGAAGCATCATGTGGGAGGAAGTATGTGCAATGCTGCATATTGTACCAAGGGTAATTAGGGTTGGTGAGAGCTTCAAGAATCTCTTGATCACTTGCAAAAAGTGGGGATTGGAAGATCAAGGATTTTTTTCATCTCAAGAGGTGGTGAGGAGTACAATGGCACTAAAGAGAATGTATTTCCTAAAGAATAAATGCATATATGAATACAATTCTTTCACTTGGTTGGTCAAGTGGTGGTACCTCTTAAATGACTGCAACGTGTGGCTCTAAGGACTACAGGATAATTTTATCCAATGTTGCATGAAAATTTTGGAGGTTCGTTCAATGGTGTGAATGGTGGCCATAAATTTCACATAATGCACATGGGTGGTTGGTACATAATGACTTGTTATGATATTTAGTAGCATTGGGGAGAGTAATTTGGACTACAAGAATTGTTGATTTGTGATCCTCCTCCTAAATGTGGATATGACTATGCAATATAGGAAACTTTGGGAACAGATGGTTGGTGTGAACAAGGGTATTGCAAATGGCACACAAGGCATGGGAGACTTCATTGGTGTTGTAGGATGAACAATGTAAGTCATATGTCCATAAGAGGTTGAACTATCGATTTCTTTGATTTTCCCTTAAATTTATTCTTGGAGGGAGGTTGAGAGGAAGAGGAGGATTCCTTAATAACCGTGGGGAGTGGTGCATTGGAAGTACCAACTGGTTGGAAAAGGGTTAACACCACTTGAGGGGTGGGTTGGATTTTTGGTGATGTGAGGTACCAAATGAGAGTCCTAAAGTAAGCATGGGAATCTTAAGAATATCCATCATTGTGGTTCCAACAATCCCAAGAGGAGGAAAGAGGAAAGGTACTTGATGAATAGGAGCTACCACCCAAGGATGTCCAATTTTTAAAGAAGCATTTAATGAAATTTGTGTTAGGTAGAAGGAGTTTCAAATGTGATAGTGTAAAACTCTGAATTCCCCTCTTGAATGATAAGATGGGAGGCCTAGAAAAGGTTCCAATTAATTTGAGTCTTGGAATATTTCGAGACCAGATCTAAGGAATGAGGGATTAGAGAGGTTGTCCATGACAACAAGCAAAACATTCTTTAGATTGGAAGTAGACTTGGGATCATGATAGTGATTTGATCAAGTGTGATTATTTTCCCATAATAAGGGAACATCATAAGATAAAAAATAGTGGAAGATATCACTTTAAACATACATGAAGCTACGACCAAGTAATATGTTGTAGTTTAATTGGATGTCTATAACTTCAATATCCATTGAGACAAATTTTCCTGCTATTTCAATAAGAAAATTTTGGAGGAGGCCTTGGGACTAAGAAGGTTGATTTTCATATGCACGTTATGTCATTAGGTACAAGGTCAATTTGTGGAATTTGAGATTCTTCCAAATATGTGTCGACGTGACACATGCAGAGGCCCCTTCATCAATAATACATTGATGGATAATCAAATTATTGATAGTGACAAGAACCTGAAAGGATATCATGGAAGGCATTTGGGGTTCTGATTAATCAGAATTGAAAGTGATAAAATCAGCATCAGAAGGACTAATCACACCCAAAGTAGATAGAAGGGACTTATGTTGAACAAACAATTCTATAGAATTTCCAAGGTAGGCATGACCACAAGAAACTGAACAAGTCATCCATGATACTATAGTTGTGGGGAGCTCTAACATTCAAGTTATGTGTTATGCAACATTAAAGGATTTTAGATACCTTTGGATTAAGGTCAATATTATATCTAGGATATGCAAAGGTCCTTCTGGTAAAGGTGAATCCTTGTCCTTGACAAGTTCATCTCGCATACCATATTGATTACGTCAAATTTGAAGATTGACATAAGCAGAGGTCATGAAAATGTTATGGAATTATGGGTCACTAGGATTGGCTGATGTAGGTGGTTGATTAGGGTGAGGCATCGTTGATTAATTTGTTAATAACCCTTGAGGGGGAAAGCATTTTTACAATATTATAGGTTGTATAGTAGGTGAATGAGTTTCTTGAGTGTTGGGGTGACCTTGAGGGGTGGTAAAAAACTCACACTTATTGGTCCCATCCCAAAGATGATGAGCTCGAGTAAGGTGTTGGTAATGGTGGGTATAATTCCCATAAACTCTACAAAATGAACACATATGGTTATTTCATATCTAAGGATTCTTATCATGTTTGGTGGGTTTATTGGGATCCTAATTCATGAGTCTAGGATTACTTGCAGTGTTAGTAGAAATATTAGGGGGTTGGCTCTCACCTTCCTAGTTTTTGTTGTCTCCTCTATTATCCCCCTTATTATTCTTCCTTTTGGAATTAGGTTGCAATTTTTAATTATTGAGCATAGTTTGGTTGGGAATGTTCTATTGAGCATAAACCTAGCCTTACGGAAAAGAGGAAGGTTGAGGATATTGTTGCACTAGAGGTCCTGACATAGGGCTAGGAAATGGGTAGTAAGGAGTATGGGTTGGTGGATCCATATATGAAGTAGAAGCACCACTACATCAAGGACCATGGAAATGGGATGAATGAAGAGGAACTGCTTATGAGGTACTTGTTCCTACATGTGAGGTTGAGAATGACGAATCAAGGGGAAAATAGGGTATATGTGGTTGACCCATATTAGAGTGTTTTCCACTATGGGTTTTAGAATACATTTTAGTGCCACTAGAAGCTGGAATTTGGTTGTATGTATGGGAGGTAGATGCAATTGGACCAACCATTCCATCTACAAAATGGGAGGTATCGAATTTATTTCTTCATGACGAATCAAGGGCAAAATAGGGTATATGTGGTTGACCCATATTAGAGTGTTTGCCACTATGGGTTTTAGCATACATTTTAGTGCCACTAGAACTGGAATTTGGTTTTATGTATGGGAGGTAGATGCAATTGGACCAACCATTCCATCTGTAGAATGGGAGGTCTCCAATTCATCTCTTCATGGAAAGTCACCACAAGGGTTATCTCGGATGATACATTACAAATATACAAATTGAGCATAGGTCAAATCATATCATTGAGCCTTCATAACAGATTCCTCTTTATCTTGTGGCCATTCAAAATCAACATCCTTAGTTATGACAGGTAAGAGAGATTTCAAGAACCAATCTAGAAACAAATGATTGTCTAGCTTAATCTTACAGAGAATTATTTACCTTAACCACTCATGAATGTGATATGTGATGTGGGTAGTCATATTTTGATGGCATGACAAAATAATTTCCATTCCCTCATCATATTTTATGGGTGACCCAAAGGATGTGAGAAAGTGGAGGCTAACAACACAAAGTTGGAATGTGTAGTAGAGGGTTGTTCTACCACTTCCCTACCACAATAGTGAGGGCTCTTTCAAATAAACATTGTCAAATAGATGGAATCATCTACAATGATATTGGAGAAACACCATATGTGGAACAACATGATATGAGAAGAGGGGTCCTCTCTTTCTTTATCTTCAAACTTAGGGATGTCTTAGGGTAATTTGGTGCACCTCGAAGTAAATGTGGGGTCATTTCTAATGGGATCGTTGGTTAGTCAACTCAATTCTAGTAGATTCAAACTAGCCATGATAGGGAGGCTCGACATATTAGGTGTGTTTGAGGTAGTGTTTGTGTTCACATTTAGATTTTTTAGGGATCATCTTCATATGAACCACAGAACATAAAAGAAAATAGCATAAGGGAATTGTATTCCAAGAAGAGGGGTGGTATCTAAAGACAACATTACAACACTTAAGCATAGTGCATTATGACCAAAAAATCACAATGCATCATCATGAATCAATTACAAATCAATATCAAGCATATGAACACAACCAATAGGGTTGTTATTTTATAGTCTCCAAATATAACAAAATTCCTTGAAGTGAGAGGATCTGGTCCACAAATAGGGTCGTTAGTTCTAAGAGTTTCCACAAAAACCACAATGTCCCATAATTTAGTTGATTTTTCTATTCAAGTTGACCATGGTCTCATCAACCATCCAGTCGATTGTTTAGTCAACTTCTCAATCGATCTTCCAATAAACCGCTCTCCTAGTCAACTGATGTCCTTGAACTAGTTGTCTCTAGAAGATCTAGAGGTGTGATGAACCTGCATAAACTTAGGTTCCAACTCCCCCATGCTCTATAGATTCAGGAGGTTAAATTACATTCTCTGAACACCCCCTCATAATTGTAGCTACATGAATCCCAAGCATAGCTTGAAGTTTCACAAATTTAGCTTATGTTAGAGGCTTCGTAAAGATATCAGTAATCTAATCATATGTCCTACAATAAACAAGTGAGACAACATTTCCTTGTACTAATTGTCTCAAGTAGTGAACATGAATTTCAACATGATTCATTTTTCTATGAGCAACAGGATTATAAGCAACCTATATTGTGCTCTTATTGTCACAATAGATAATAGTCAATCCTTGAACAGGAAAACCAAGCTCTTCCAAAATCTATTAGATCAAAACTGACTTTGTACCTACATTGAAAGCTCCATGATATTCTACTTCTATAGTTGAAAGAGAGACTACCTTTTATTTCTTACACAACCAAACCAATGGTCTAGAACTCAGTTGAAACACATATCCAAAAGTGGACTTATGATCAACAATGTCACCTCCCCCATCAGAATCAGTGAACTCGACCAGTAGTTCTGTATTGTGACAGTACTTAATACCAAACTAATAAGCTCCTTTAATATATTGAACAATTTTCTTTGCATATTTCCAATGGCTCTCTCGAGGATCCTGCATGAACCAGGAGACCACACTAATAGAAAAGGGGAGATTCGTTCGACTGTGATTTAGTAAACTAGGATACCAACCAACTATTAATAAATAGTGGTGTTGACTCATGGGGGGTCATAGTCTTTCAACAACATTACGCCCGAAAAGAAAATAACAGAAGGGTACTATATTCTAAGAAGAGATATCATTCGATATCTTGAGTCTGGATTTGATCAACCCTAGATCTAAATCACCATTTTTCGCAGAAAACAAACTAGGTCAAAACCAATATCTCTGATACCATGTTAGGGAACTTATTCATATGAAACATAGAATAGAAAAGAAAATAGCAAAAGGTAATTATATTCCAAGAAGAGTGGTGGTGTCTAAAGACACCATTACAATACTTAAGCATCATGCATTATTATCATAACATCGCAATGCATCATCATAAATCAAGTACAAATCGATATCATGCATATGAACACAACCCATAGGGTTGCTCTTTTATAGTCTCTAGATCTAACAAACTTCATTGAAGTGTGGAGGATCTGGCCCACAAATAGGGGTCATTAGTTCTAATCGTTTCCATGAAATCCACAATGTCCCATAGTTTAGTGGGTTGTTCTAGTCGAGCCGACCATGGTCTCATCGACCATTCAATCGACCATTTAGTCAACCAATCGGTTGAGCATCCAATCGACGACTCTACGAGTCTATTGATGTCCTTCGATTGGATATATCCAGAAGATCCAAAGGTGTGATGAACCTGCATAACCTTAGGTTCCAATAGGATTGACATTTGTATTGGGGTGATTAGCAGAGTTGGGGGGAGAAACTCCAAACATGTTACTACTATATTTCTTAATGGGGAAGTAGTGATAGCGATGACGGTGGAAATACAAGCTTAGCGGAGCCTGAATATGATGATATTGGTGGGAAAATAAGGAGGGGGTTGATGTTTTATTCTCACATGTTGAGCTAGGTTAATCGCATGATCAAAAATATCGAGGGTCGGAGGAAGTCCTTGAAGTCATCTAAAAATTCTAGGTGGTGCAATCATCACAGTGGAGTGT
The DNA here is from genome assembly GCA_027924585.1 of Larix kaempferi. Lineage (NCBI taxonomy): Eukaryota > Viridiplantae > Streptophyta > Pinopsida > Pinales > Pinaceae > Larix > Larix kaempferi. The sequence goes on from BSBM01000088.1 coordinate 21,704,029, forward strand.
ATCCACTAAATCAAAATATCTCTATGCAATTATAATGAGAGGGGTTCAATCAACTAAAAATAATTCTAAAGCATACTTAATTAAAATCAATTGAAATGTGGGTGCAACATGTGATTTAAAATAAAGAACTAATGTAAAAAATGAACACTCTAGAAAGAAAATACTCACTAGTCCTAAGAGGAGAGATGTGTAAACTAATGTGAAAATAAATGTAAACTTTATAATATTCCTCAACAAGTGGTATAGGAAGTTCCACTTGCTAGGAAGAAGTAGAAAGTTGAACCAAGTCCTTCCAAACACTCCACTTTATGGGATGTCAAGTCCACCAAGTAAGTGATTAAAGGTGTGAATGAGATAGTTATAGTGTAGAAAACTGGGAGAAACTCCAACCAGCCTACCCCTATCTATGTCAAGATCCCTCCCTCCTATGAGGGACACACAATTGGGTATCTAAGAGATTGGCCACTAAGTTACCTCTTCAAGAGTACATGCAACAATTTACCTTGCCTTCAATTTGAAATCAAATGATTGGGGTATCTTTAGTATTGAAGGAGATACGAGTCTCACTCAAACCTCAAGTCCAAACCTTTGCATTATCCACTCCAAAGAGTGCACCTATTGTCAAATTATTTTTTAACCACACTTGATAGAAAAAATATCTAAGCTCCCTAAAGGACAACGACTAAATTTTAGACATGAGTGATTTAGGGTATTATTTGGATTCCTATTTCCAATATCCTAACTTAACTAAAAAAATATTTTGGTTCTTGGAGTGAGGATTTTTTAAGTTAGATTAGATTTTAATTTGATGTTTAACTTGACATCATGAACCAAGTTTTGTTTTATTTAGGGTGTCATATGTGTGCACATGTGGTGTGTACAACAAAATGACATTGCTTCTGAGAATAAATGTTGAAAATGAAAGTGCAATGAGAAAAATGATAATGTTCAATATTCAAGAAACATGAGTTCTTTTTCTTTAAAAAAAAAACTACTTTCCTAAGCAAGTAAATGAAGAGTCTTCAAATTTTCACTTACAACCATTAAAATGAAAAATATAAAGAAACTAGTGCAATCTATGGATGAGATAAAAGAAATACTAATAACCAATATTAACAATACAACTGATATATTTTCTTAGCTAAATTCTTTCCAAGGAAAAGGAAGCAAGTCAATTCGTATATGTTTGCAAAGAAAATAGATGCAACTATTAACCAATCAAAGAGAGATCCGAAGTAAATACAAGAATTAACCCAAAGCAATTCTAAAACTATAATGCTAGGAAGAAAAGAAAGATTGAAAAATTATTCGAAGTTGGTATCCTAAATGCGACAAATAATAGAGTTTTCGAGCCTTTTCTTTGCCTACATTGTTCAAATAAGACAAGAAACATCCAATACAATGAGTAATGGAAAGTAAATAGATTTTAAAATATAATGTGCAAACCAAAATAGCAAACAAAATTGAGTTGCAAAGGAAAACTAGTAAATCAGTCTAGTTCCTAGAAAAAGTAACTTTTTTGTGGATTTGTGGATTTATTAGGAAATTATGCAACGTTGTGTCACACTTTTCCTATGAATAAGATTTAAGGTGAACCCAAAATAGAAAATTATGAAGCATTTTCACAATCGAGGCAAAAAATAATTTTTTCCTCCCATGTCACATGCTTATGGAGAGATAACATCAAAAAAATATAGAAAACGATAGGGAAATGAAACAATAATCCAAAAGGGGGTTGGAAATACACATCCAAGGATGAATGATAGGATACACCCCCAATATTGTCACCAAATCTAGTGTTTTTGTTGATCTATAATCGAGGGACTTATAGCCCACTCAACTCATCAACATAGATCCTATGCAAAAAAATATTCTTACTCTCTATTCTTTGTATTATATAGAGCTCTCTATCCCTTAGAATGGATTCAAGGCATGTTCTTAAGTGTAGCCTACACACAACAACTAGTTATAATACAAATGAAAAACAATATGCTAAGTAACTTTCATCGGTTGCTTTTACTATGCATACACACTAGCAACTCGTAGGTTATGCCAATAAACCGAACTCTGCAAAGCCACTTCCCTGTCTTGGTTGGTTGAGAATATTATTTCCTATGTGCACTTTGACAGGAAGTAAGGATTCTTGTGTTAGGTTCAAGTTTGAGTCCAAACTCTAGCTTGTGTTATCTAGATTGGGTGACAAGAGGTAATGTATGATCCTTTGTTAGCGTGTACATAGATTGTCTTGTTTTCATTGGTTAGATATGACCTTTGATATTAATAAACCAACCTCCAATCTCTCTTGTTTTGTATCCAAGCTTTCTATGGAGCTCACTCACTTGACACTTTATATGCATTGATACACAACTCTCATTCACTCAACATCAATCTAATGGGCATGTAAGCTATAAACCTCATTGTTTGAAAACCTTGTACAATATTACAAGTACATGAGTTGAAGGCCATATTTCCATTAAACATAAATAGAATGCATATTCATTTATTCATGCTCACTCCCATTAACCAAGTGAAAAAATTTATTAAATAATTAATTTAAGAAATGGACTAGATGGAAGAGATGGTGAAGGAATGAGATTTCTTAATCATAATACATCCAGTTGTTAATCTCCATTAAGTTAAGCCCAAACCAATGAATAAGATGCAGAGACCTTGTGACCAACCAAGAGAAAGTGCCCAACAAGATAAATCCACTTAGAAAATAAAACATATGGCCCAATAGGAAGGTAAAAAATATTGTTGAGGGATAAATCTACCTCTTCCATAGGAGATATGGCCCGACCTTGAGAAAAGTCGATGACAGAGATTTTATTAAGTAGTTGTGGAAAAATCACTTAATGAGAAGATGTGTATGGTCTCTTGGAGAGACAAAATGCTTAGTAGAAGTAAAAACATTCCTCGGGCAATGATAAATTCTCTTAAGCACTTATAAATTCACCCCAAGAAAATAAAATGCACCCAAAGCAATGATAAATTCACCCATGCACTGATAGACTCACCCCATGCAATACAAATTTTCCCCAAGTAATGCAAATTCTCCCACAAGTATAAATTCACCTTGGCACTGATGAATTCACCCCAAGCACTAATAACTTATCCTTGGAACTGATGAGTTCACCCCAAGCACTGATAATTTCACCTTGGCACTAATAAACTTGCCCTAGCCATTCATTAATCTGCCCAAGTACTGATAGAAATGCACATCAGAGGAATTTTGAGGTAAAAAATGGGCCTCAAAGCAAAAACATAAAGGTACTATCAAAATCAAGTTTATAAGAACCAATAGAGTTAAAGATGATGATGTCAACCATAAGGTTACATAGTTTTGGAGGGAATGGGAAAAAAAACTATTTTTTTCTATTGTATTCCCAACTTATCCCTTTGTAGGTTTGCTTAAATTTCAAGTGTGAGCACTTATTGGATACATAGCTAAATTATTCATCCAATGATTTCCCACTCGACATACTTTTGACAAACTCTCGATAGGAAAAAAAAATAGAAATACATAAATAAATAAATATGTATTTCGTTGAAGGAAATACATTTTTTTATGTATTTTGAGTTTTTGCTACCAAGGGTCTATCAAAATTATGTTGAATGGGTGCACATTGGGATGAGATTATAAAGTTGTTAGAGCCTCCCCATCTCAACAACACAATGAAATATGCAGCATTAACACTATTTAAGCTACATGTAGCTCCACATTAAGTTTCATAACTCACTGGCAGCCATTAATGACACAAAGAATATCTTAATCCACACAATAAACAAATGAATGCAAATAAATAATCAAATGCACATTAAAAAATACTCATAAGACATTGTTTACCTTGGAAACCCAAACAGGAAAACCAACACTCAATGGTTGCTCAATCTTTCATTTCAACAATCTTTGTATTACAATACAGCTCTGGTTTCTTTGGCACTTTCCTCTCTGGGACAACAACAAGCAAAAATTCTTTTGAAAGTATAAGTGAAGTAGCGAGAAGGCCAAGGGATTGACTTTTCAGTTCCCACTCCTCCCTCTCTTTCCTCTACTATTTCATTTTTTTTAAATTTAATTAATTTATCAATTTTTTTATCTTGTCTTATTCCAATTTACATAGTTTCTAACCTTCATAAGTTGTTGAATTACATTGCAGGTATACATCTAGTCATTGGTTTGGATCCACTTTGGATTGGACATTTTAGCACCAACCCATACCAAAAGTATGTACTAAGGGATTGTACAACCCTAATTACTAGATCAAAAGGGTTTGATAGGAAACTAAAAGAAATGGAAAACAAACCTAAATGTTCATGCAATGTAACACAAAGAAAAATAACTAAAAAAGGGAACAAGGCATGACATAAAGAACATGTTTTGATATTAACAAAAGAATAAAGATTATGAGACACGCCATATTGTTGGATGTAGTTGATGTGGACCTTTGTAGGAAACCCAAGGGAGGATTCTTCTTCTCCTTTGATGTTCCACCCCCATACAGATGATATGTTATGGATTCAAAATGAGGAAAGAAAAGGGATGAAAAATGGTTCTCTCTCTCTCTCTCTCTCTCTCTCTGTGTGTGTGTGTGTGTGTGTGTGTGTGTGTGTGTAGATAATCCAACAAAATAAGATCTTACTCTTATAAATGTATATTGACTAATGGAATTACCTTGAGGGATTTATTTAAAATAAATGATGTGGACATTTCTTAGATCTAGCTCCAATGTGAATAATCCTTTTTTATTGATGACTTAGTGGGATAATGATAAGTATTGGAGACTAGATTGACGTTATTTTTGTAAATAATGGTTTGGGAATGTCCACATTTAGCCACTACACCTTATGGAAGGCATACAATACTTATGAATAACTGAATTTTGTTTTTGGGGCCACTTAAAAGTTTTCAAGGCTTTTAATGCGATGGGCCTACGCATATTTTTAGAGCAATTCCATCCAATAACCTTTTTATAGTCAACTTTTGGTCATCATTTTTTCATAGTACTAAGGTCATGTATTAGGATGTAATGGAAATGGGTCTAATATTGTTGGAAAGTATGTATAATGGTGATGATGCTCAGGACAAAGTAGGTAAGCAAAATTAGGTTGTTAACACTTTTGATAAAACACCTAGTGAACCTTTAAGGAATCTTCCTCGATCATTCCCTATTTCATTAGATGGGAAGATTTTCTTCACCTATGTTATAGTTATGGAAGGCCCATTGGAGTTCAATATTCTCCTTAAGCATGATTATGTATATTCCATGAATGTTTTGGTGTCTATACTCATTTGTGTGATTCATTTTTCACACTAATTTTGATCTCCCTAACTATAGATCCTAAGGTTTTCCCTTGGAGTTTGATCTCCCTACTTGTAGTTCATCAGGTTTTCCCTCTAAGTCATATCTCTTTGGCTATAGATATTTAGGTGTTCCCTTTTATTATTATCTCTCTAGCTATAGATCCTCCATTATTCCCTTTGAGCCTAATCTCTCTAGATATAGGTTCTCACGGTTTTGTTTCAAATCCAATCTCTTCATTTATAGATCCTTAGGTTTTCCTTATGAATCAAGTTTGTCCATTTGTGCATCATCGGGCCTTGGTGTTTTTTTGTCTGATCTCTCTATTTGTAGATATTTAGACCCTTGTGATGTTTATTCGATTCTAGAGAGTGTGTTATTTATTCCATCTTTAATCTTCCTCTTGAGTTTGGTCTCTCTATATGAAGATCCTCAAACTATCATGTTGTTGAGTCTTCTCTAATAGAATTTTCCATAAATATGGATATTAATAACTGATATCAAGGTTGAGAATAGTCTCATCCTAGTAAATAGATCTCTCTACTTGGATTTTTAAGATATGATATTGTTATTTTTGTTGCTTAGGTGAAAGATTTTAAGTTGGTTTTTTGGTTGTTTTAGGGTCATGCTTTATGCATTGTTTGACCTAATAAAGTATATTAGGTTTAATTTCCCCTCTGTTGTGATGTGTTGTTCCTCAAGCAAGGCATTCAAGGCATTGATGTTCCTCTCCCCCAAAACGAACCCAAATATAAAATTTCATGAAGGAGGAATATCCCCTCATGCCGAATTAGCAGATCGCGATAGTCTATGGATGGGAACAAGGGTAGAGGATAGTAGGGAAGGACCCCCTACTAATGATCATGATTCATCATGCAAATCTCATCCATTTAATCCGAACCAGTCATAGAAAATATACATATGTGAGAATATATTTGGGGTGGTCCCCCACAAATGGTAAAGATTCATCGTGCAACTCTTGTCGAGTTATTATGGACCATTCATGGAAAATATACATGTGCAGGGAGTAATTCAGGGTGGTCCCTCGCAAATGGCCAATATTCATCGAGTAACTCGTGTTTGGTTAATCTAGACCATTCACTACAAAGTTACATGTACGAGGAGTAATTAGGGGTGGTCCCACACAAATGGGATAGATTTATTGTTCAACTTCTATTGAGTTAATTTGACCATTCACGACAAAGATACTTATGCAGGGAGTAATTCAGGGTAGTCCCTCGTAAATGGACAAGATTCATCTTGTTGAAATATTGTAACTTCTAAGAATATTATATTTGTATTATTCTGGAGATGTTTCACTCCTCCGATGTGACTTTATTATGTATTCGGAGATGTTTATTCCTCCAATTAATTGTGGTAACCAGGGTTATTAGATCTACCATGTGGGGGTCGGCCCTGAGTTAATTTATTAGGGGTTATTAGACTCTCTTAGGAGAGGTCGGCCCCATAGGGTAAAAATTCAGTCGGGAAACAAGTATAAGTAGAGGAGGATGTTCCTCACTTAACTCACTCTTCCATCACTCGGAAAGTAGCGCACAAGTGAGAGAGAGGTTTGCATAAGAGGTAGAGAAGGAGCTCTAGTCTTGGACTACATCTTGGATTTGGTTGATCATCTTATTGAGGAAAGCTTTGCTGGTTTTTCTACCCCATGAGGGTTTCCCATGGTAAAATATATGTCTATCTTGTGATTGTGTTTCTTTCAGTGATCTTTCTAGTCAAATTAGTATAAAATTAACATGGTGTCAGAGCTAGCCTGAATATGACATCTTTCACAAGGTGAAAATCTCTCTCTCCTCCTCCAGTGAAAATTAGGGTTTCTGCAAAAGTTGGTATTTTTGGATTCTGATTGCATGGCTGGATAGCCCTCCTCAAAATCAAAGTTTTGAGCCCTGGATTGAGGTTTTTGGTTGGATATAACTCTGGTAAATTAAAACCCTAGTTTGACCAAAAGTGCAGAAAACCAAAAAAGCTGTGAACCTGTGCACCAGAGAACCAGAAAAGAGAAGTCCAGAAAACCAGAAATTCTGCTGCAGATCCGGAAGGTGAAAAGTTGAAGTTTCCAGAAGCAGAACACACTAGATCTTCCAATTCAATCAAGCACATCTCCTGGTAAGTGTTACTCTATCTCTTGAGAAACTTCAATCTCTTTTGACCCCTACAGAAGATGGCTCCAAGCACTAAGCTTGAAGACAAGCTAGAGGGTATAGAAAATTTCCAGGCATGGAAATACAGAATTGGCCTCATTCTTGAAGAGAATGACCTTTCCCAGTATATCAAGGATGAAATTGCAGAACTTGGAAAAGATGAAGCCAAAGAGAAATATAGGAAGGATTTGATTAGGGAAAAGAGAATCATTTCTGATTCTATCAAAGACCACTTGATTCCCTAAGTGGCATCCAAGAAAACTCCAAAGGAAATGTATGATGCCCTTTCTAGAATGTATGAGGGAAAGAACATCAACAGGAACATGAATCTAAGAACTCAATTGAAGAACACAAAGATGAACAAAGGAGAATCTGTTCAAGACTATTTGTCAAGGATCTCCCAGCTCAAAGAACAACTAGATGCTATTAGAGATACCCTTGATGAAGATGAACTAGTCATGACTGCTCTAAATGGTCTCACTAGACTATGGGAGTCATTTATCCAAACCATGTGTTCCAGAAAGGAAAGCATGAAGTTTGATGTGGTATGGGAAGATTGCATCCAAGAAGAAGCTAGGGTTTCTAATAGAGAAGCCCTGCTCAAAGAAGATGACCAAGCCTTGGCTACACACACCAAGAGAAGGAGGAATCAATCTTACTTCAAGAAGGATATTCATAAGGAGTCTCAATATCCACAAAGATTTCAGAAAAGAGGAAGAAGAAAATACTCTTCTTTCCAATGTTTCAATTGTCATAAAGAAGGACACATTGCTAGATTTTGTCCCTCAAAGAAGAAGACAAATCTTCATCATAAAAGACATCAAGCACATCTTGCAGAAGATGAAAGTGAAGAAGAAGAAGAAGAGGAAGAAAGGCCTCACAAGAAAATATCTAAAAGAAAGGAAGAAGAAGAAGAAAGGCTCCTCCCCAAGAAAAGATATAGAAGGAATGAAGAAGAAGATGCAGAAGAGTATGTTCTATTCTCTGCACTCTCAGGATCTATAACACCTGGAGAGGATACATGGCTTATTGATAGTGGTGCTTCAAAGCACATGACTGGACAAAAGAAAACTATTTCAAAATTGGAAGAGAAGACCTCTCCACAAAAGGTGTCATTAGGAGATGACTATCAATATCCCATCAAGGGAATTGGTGAAGCAAGCTAAAAGCTTGATTCTGGAACACCATTGAAAATGAAAGAGATATTATATTTCCCAGGATTGAAGAAGAACTTACTTTCTATCTCAGCTCTAGATAAGAAAGGTTATAGGGTTGCATTCATAGATGGACAAGTACTCGTGTGGTCCAAAGGAAAATCAATTAAGGATGCAATTGTTATTGGTGAAGAGGAAGTAGGTATATACAAACTCAGAGGACATCTAGAAGTTACCCTTGTTCATGAAGCCACTAGTCCTAATGAACTATGGCATAGGAGGCTTGCTCATATTAACTACAAAGCACTACCTTATGTGAGTAAAGTTGTCATAGGACTACTAGATTTGAAGATTGATCATGATGGCACATGCAAGGGGTGTGCAAAAGGAAAGAATATCAAGAACCCTTTTCCAAAGAGTGAAACAAAGACCAAGAGTATTTTGGAATTGATTCATTCAGATGTATGTGGACCAATGCCCTCCACATCCTTGAGTGGATATGAATACTACCATACATTTATTAATGACTACTCCAGAAAGACTTGGATTTACTTTCTAAAAGGGAAGAATGAAGTCTTTGGAATATTCAAGGAGTTCAAATCCTTGATAGAAAATATTTCAGAAAAGAAGATCAAAATACTCAGGACAGATAATGGTGGAGAATACACTTCAAAAGATTTTGAAGTCCTTTGTAAAGAAGCTAGAATCAAGAGGGAGTTAACCACTCCCTACAATCCTCAACAAAATGGTGTTGCGGAAAGAAAGAATAGAACCATCATGGAAGCTGTGAAAACAATGATACATGGTCAAGACCTGCCTATGTATCTATGGGCTGAAGCAGCTAGGACAGCAGTCTATGTGCAAAATAGACTATCCCACAGTGCTCTTGATTTCAAGACTCCAAAAGAAGTGTTCACAAGGAAGAAGCCTGAGGTAAGTCACCTCAAGATATTTGGATGTCCAATATACATTCACATTCCAAAAGAAAAGAGGACTAAGTTAGATCCCTCTGGAAAGAAGGGACTATTTGTTGGATATTGTGAATCATCCAAAGCATTCAGAATCGACATCCCAGGTTTTCATCATATGGAAATAAGTAGGGGTGTGACATTTGATGAAGAAGCAGCTCTCAAGAGATCTAGGAAGTGCCAACATGAAGAGATATATGAAGAAGATGCACCTCCCAGAATCACAGAAGCTGTACCCATCCCTGAAGACATAACACCTGAAGACCATGACATGCTAGAACCTCAAGAACCCCCCCTTTCAAACATTTCAAGGAAAAGAAGACCAACATGGGCCAAAGACATTATACTAGGAGCTGAAAAGTATGGGGCTCCTGAAGGCTTCACTAGAGTCAGCAAGAAACCAAAGCTATTATCCAAGTATGTGGATTTGATGTGTGATCTGGTGGATCAAGAACCTACTAGCTATGAAGAGGTAATTCAGAAGAAAGAGTGGGTAGAAGCAATGACGGAAGAATACCAATCAATAATGAAGAATAATGTTTGGGATATAGTTCCCAAGCCAAAAGACAAAAGTGTGGTATCTTCCAAATGGCTATACAAAATAAAGCATGCTGCAGATGGTAGCATTGAAAAATACAAAGCAAGATTTGTGGCTAGAGGATTCTCTCAGAAAGAAGGAATTGACTATGAAGAAACATTTGCCCCAGTTGCAAGGTACACTTCCATTAGGACCATCATGGCACTTGCATCCATGATGAAATGGGATCTACACCAGATGGATGTAAAGACAGCCTTCCTGAATGGTGTGATTGAGGAAGAAGTGTACATAGAACAACCACAAGGATTTGAGGTAGCAGATTGAAGAACCCATGTATGTAAACTAAAGAAGGCTTTATATGGGTTGAACCAAGCTCCCAAAGCTTGGTATGGAAGAATTGATAGTTTCTTGACAAACTTGGGCTTTACCAAAAGCAAAGTTGATCCTAATCTTTATCTCAAAGTTATGAATGATGAACCTGTCATATTATTGCTATATGTGGATGATCTATTTCTAACTGGAAATCAGAAACAAATTATCGAGTGCAAGAAGAAGCTCTCATTAGAATTTGAAATGAAAGATATCAGTTTAATGCACTACTTCCTAGTTCTGGAATTATGGCAAGGACCAAATGGAATCTTTCTCAACCAAGGTAAGTATGTTGTGGGAATCTTGAAAAGATTCGATATGTTGGAATGCAAAGCCATGGCCACTCCCATGGATTCCAACTTAAAGCTATTAGTTGATGACTCTTCAGAACTAGTGGATATGACTCTATACAGACATATTATTGGATCATTAATGTATCTAACAAATACCAGGCCAGACATATGCTTTGCGGTGAACACTCTGAGTCAGTATTTAGTGAAACCAAGATGAGTTCACCTAATTGCTACAAATCATGTGATGAGGTACTTAAAGGGTACGATAGACTTTGGTCTCTATTATCGTGAAGATCATGACTTCAGATTATATGGCTACACAGATGTTGATTGGGCAGGAAGTGTATCAGATAGGAAGAGTACATCAGGTGGATGTTATTGTCTGGGGTCTGCCATGATCTCGTGGTTTAGCAGAAAGCAGTCAAGTGTAGCTCTTAGCACAGCTGAAGCAAAATATATAGTTGCCTACTCTGCTAGTTGCGAAGCAATATGGCTTCGAAAGTTATTATCAAGATTGTTTGACTTAGAGATGGACCCCACTCTGATTTTATGTGACAACCAGAGTTGTATCAAGATGATAGAGAATCCAGTGTTCCATGATAAGTCAAAGCACATAGAGATCTGATATTTCTATATACGAGATATGGTGCAGAAAGGAACTATAAAGCTCAAATTTGTAGGCACTGATGAACAAGTTGCCGATATACTGACCAAACCTCTATCTCGAGTAAAGTTTGAGTATTTCTGAGACAAGCTTGGTGTGGTTCAGAAGGACCCTCCTTGAAAGGGGGAGTGATATGGTTGATAAATATTTGGGTACTGGTATCGATGAGGATACCTACATTGATGAGATTCCCTGTATTCATATGGATACTTGATATGTATTGATGAGGATACTTGTATTTGATGATATGTATACTTGTATTGATGATGTACCTGTATTGATGAGGATACTTGTATTGATGATATGTATACTTGTATTGATGAGGATACTTGTATTGATGATATGTACTAATGATACCTGTATTGATGAGGATACTGTATCGATGAGGTGGGGATTGTATCATCCCCGGACTTCGGTCCCTTGAATTGATCCGTAGACATATGTCTTCGAGAATGAAGTCCTTAGTGGATGGGTGGGGATTTTATCATCCCCGGACTTCGGTCCCTTGAATTGATCCATAGACATATGTCTTTGAGAATGAAGTCCTTAGTGGACAGGTGGGGATTGTATCATCCCCGGACTTCAGTCCCTTGAATTGATCCGTAGACAGATGTCTTCAAGAATGAAGTCCTTAGTGGACAAGTGAGGATTGTATCATCCTTGGACTTCAGTTCTAAATGAGCCGCAAACTATATGTCACCAAGAGTGGGGATTGCATCATCCCTATACATGATGAGGTGTCTTAAATGATCCGTAGACGTATGTCTCCGAGAAGTGGTCCTTAGACTCTGTCTAAGTTGACGAGTGGACTGCATCGTCCCTAGACATGATGAGGTGTCTTAAATGGATCATATGTGTTGCATGGTATGCTAATGATCGTGTGATGACGATGTTGATGATCGTGTGATGACGATGCTGATGATCATGTGATGACGATGCTGATGATCGTGTGATGATGATGTCGATGATCGTGTGATGACGATGTCGATGATCGTGTGATGACGATGTTGATGATCGTGAGGATCCAGATGTTCCAATAACTGCGTGAGTTACTGATGATGTTGAGAAAGCTTCCAATGATTTATAGATGTATCATGTATCATGTAGTCGATGACTCCTTGCTCCTACAGATTTTGTTATAATATCCTTCTCGTTAAGGGGGAGTGTTGAAATATTGTAACTTCTAAGAATATTATATTTGTATTATTCTGGAGATGTTTCATTCCTCCTATGTGACTTTATCATGTATCCAGAGATGTTTATTTCTCCGATGAATCGTGGTAACCAGGGTTATTAGATCTACCATGTGGGGGTCAGCCCTGAGTTAATTTATTAGGGGTTATTAGACTCTCTTAGGAGAGGTCGGTCCCATAGGGTAAAAATTTAGTCGGGAAACAAGTATAAGTAGAGGTGGATGTTCCTCACTTAACTCACTCTTCCATCACTCGGAAAGTAGCGCACAAGTGAGAGAGAGGTCTGCATAGGAGGTAGAGAAGGAGCTCTAGTCTTGGACTACATCTTGTATTTGGTTGATCATCTTATTGAGGAAAGCTTTGCTGGGTTTTCTACCCCATGAGGGTTTCCCAGGGTAAAATCTCTGTCTATCTTGTGATTGTGTTTCTTTCAGTGATCTTGCTAGTCAAATTAGTATAAACTTAACACATCTTACAATTCCAATCGGGTTAATCCGTACCATTCACGGAAAAGATACATGTGTAGGGATTAATTCAAGATGGCCCCTTGCGAATGGATAATATTCATAGTGCAACTCTCAACTGGCTAATTTGGGCTATTCGTGGTGAGATTACATGTGCAAGAGGTACCATGAATGGGTCCCCTACCAATGATATAGATCAATTAATGCATATTTTTGTTTTTTATTCACAACCATTTGTGGGGAGGGGAGAGGCTAGCTTCCTTTTGCATGTGTTAAGAATAAATATGATCCTTCTTGATTCCTCTAAGTCACCCCAATTGGAATATCTAGGACAACTCATCCACTGATGATGTTGAATGTGGGTAAGCCTCACCTAGTTAGTCGTCTAGTGAAAATTAGGAGTCTACTTCGTGTCCCTACGAATCAAACGAAGAACGCCTCCTTTCCCATGCATGACCCTCACACCAAAAACTCAAATCTTCCCTTTCCCATGTAAGATTAAAGGTCCTGACCTTCATCGGAATCTAAAGAATAAGGGAGGACTCCACTGAAAATCGCTCTTCCACGTCAACCTAAATCTCACATGTGCCATACCCACCAATAAGAAAGAAGGTGGGGTAGGCATAGTTTAGTTAGCCACTGGTAACCAATTAGAAGCTATTATGAGGACTAGTCGACTAAAGAAAAAATGTCAACGCCACCCTATTGTAGCTTTGAATACCATTTAATGACCAAGATATGCAGTCATCAATGAATATTCTTGACCATGTATATTACACAAGGATGCATCAATTACTTCGTATTATTGTGAATTCAAAGCATCACGCAAAATCACAGAGCCTTCTAACTCACAAAATAACATGCAGAAGATTTCAAAGAGATTTCGGTTCAATCCAAGGCTCCCCAGACCTGTCACTCATGGAATGTCATCACTCATACTAGTTTGTAAGCTACGTAAGTTCTTCACGAACCAGAACCACTCAATTATGATAGAAAAATCGTCAAAACTCACCCACAAAATTCAAGAATTCAAGTATGTAGGCCATATCCACTGGAATAAAATCTTAATTGGTTAGTTTTTCTACCACATGGGTCTTCAGGTACCCCTCATACCTTCATGTTTACCTATTCATACATCAATAGGAGCACCACCCCAAGGCCTTGAGCCTGCAAAAATGGAAGGGGAATGACCAAACAAATTTGTTGATTAGTTTCCATGGGTGAAGAAAGGAAGACCAAACACTTATTTCTTCATATATGTATTTGAATGTATGCATAGAGCTTATGCCCTAATTCAAGGAGAAGAGCCAAAAAGGATGCCTACTAAAATGAGGCCCTACTTGCAACAAGGGGAAGCTACAAAGAGAGTACATTGGTTCTTAGGGGCCAATTTCACCATCATCAAGTTGTATGAGGCTAGGTTTGCACCTCACATACTACCTAAATTTCTCATTCCTCGAGTATTTATACCATAATATGTGAAACATATGGCCGAAGTTGATGAAATTTATTTTGTGAAAGCAAAGAAGAAGGGCAAGTTGTCATTTCCAATAACATTGTGAAATTTTGAAATCATTGATAGAAGAGGCATTAAGATACCTTGGAGGTCTTGAAAGGATTTGACTTGCCTCTAGATAAGCTATGGATATACAACCCCCATCTGATAATTGAGGTAGAGAAGGGAGGAAGCTACGGAATCCCAAGAACCATGAATCCAAGCTAGAAATTGAGAAACTGGCAAACAAGGAATCATATGAAGATTTTGAAGCTATTTTAAAAAGGGAAGTTGAACCTCAAAAAGCAGTAGAATATGCATTCCCAGCCCCCACTCCAAAAATTTTGCAAGCCACTGCATACTTCACTTTTTATAGGCCTGAGGGAGCGATTGTGACTAAGAAAGATATGGCTTTTAAGGCTCCCCCACAGAATAAATATGCTAAATTTTACCAAGATGTATTCAACAAGCATAAGAGGGGGGGTTGTCAAAAAATGAGAATGTATTTGCACGAGGATGTACCCTACCCCAACCTCCATGAAAATGAAACTTTCAACACACTATACGATGAGATACATGATGATAATGAAGAATATGAGCCTGAAATGATGAGAATGGAAGAGATGGGGGAAACTGTGCTAATGCAAGAAATGGTGAATGTAATGCCCCGACGGTGAGCCCTGAGCATGTGTAATGTTGTTATTTTATTATTATGGTGGCACTAGGTTCCTGGACTATGGACTATGGACATTATTATTATTATTTTATTATTATTTACCTATGATTAAATAATTGCTCAACATGGACAACAAGCATGGCTGGGGGGTCTGGGATTCCACATGTGAGGGGGTTGGGGTTAGAAGTTTTTGCTCTCCCTAACAGTACTCTAGTTTTCCTAACTTTGATGTTAATGGACCATGGTGGTCCTATTTTACTTTCTTGATGTTTTTCATGCACTATTGGGCCCTCACTTGAGAGAATATTCCTTATCTGGATATTAGTGGGTCCCACTTTCACTGCACTCTTGTCTTGTGTTCCTATTTGGCTAATATGAAGATTATCCTAAATCAATTTGAATTTCCTTCAATTAATTTGAGTTAAAATTTATTTGTCTTCATTTGATTGAGTTAAATTGAGTTTCCTTAAGTTAAATTAATTTAATTCAAGTTGTCTTTAGTGTGTGAGAGTGATCTTGGGCGAATTGGAGTCAGTCCTTGTGAATTTGTGTTGTCTCTAGTACATGAGAGTCATTGGTGGGTAAATTCAAGTCAAATGTGGTAGGTTTGAGTCAGCCTTAGTGATTCCAAGTTATCCCCAGGGACTGGGAGTGTTTTTTCCAGTGATTTAGATTCAGTCTAAGTGGATTTGAGTTTCTCTCTTGAGAACTTGAATGGTCATCCAGTGAAATGGAGAAAGCTCTCAGTGAAGTTGATGCACTTAGTAAACATGAGTCAATATTTTGTAGGGGATTTGAATTTTTTTGAAGGCATTCAAATTACTCTCTAGTTATATATTCATTCCTTCATGGATGGAGGAAAGGGGAGTTGTTCATGCCATGATTGCTAAGAGTTGGGTAAGCTTGCAAACATGGGAACCCATGTATGCTTTGTTATGTGTGTGAACTGTGTGCTTGGAGAATGGGGATATTAGTCGTGTTTGGATTAAGCCCGATCAACTCTAGTATATTTCCTCAGTGGCCACCACTTGTCTCCGTCCTGATCCTACACGAAAATCCTGATGCCAAATGGCAATGTCCTGAGGGACCTGGTAGGTGAATGGATTACCATTTCACCTGGTAGTGGGGTGGAGGAGTAAGTAGGCAGTTAGGTATTGAGTTGTGGCTTCTCATAACTAATATTTGAGCTAATTCTTGGGTGCGGTATAGTTCCTCGATGGCCACCACTTGTCTCCATCATGATCCTACATGTAAATCCTGATGTTGAATGGCGATGTCCTGAAAGACCTGGTAGGTGAAGGGATTGCCATTTCACCTGGTAGTGGGTTGGAGGAGTAATTAAGTGGTGAGGGATTGTGTTGTGATTTCTCAGTTTGTGTGGCCTGAGTTTCCTGTTATGGAAATGTATTGTGCTTTCTCAGGTTGTATGGTCTGAGTTTCCTGTGATGGAAATGTATTATGCTTTCTCAGGTTGTCTGGCCTAAGTTTACTGTGATAGAGATCAAATTGGAAAGGGAGAGTTACTTAGTGTGTGGATCCATGACCTCATCTCAGGGGTGACCTACTCAATTAGTATTAGTTTGGCAGTGTCTAAGGCTAGGAGGAACGTTGACATGTTGATGCTAGTCGCACCATATATAAAAGATAAGTATTCTTGGCCTATTATTTACTATGTTATTGATGCTCATGCACCCATGGAGGCTGATATATCTTGGTTATATAATGTTGCATAATGATTTATATGTTCATGTATAATGGATAAATTTGATTTTGTACGGAGTAGGTATGTGAATATGTTAATCTATGTCACCTACCCAAATTTCTGAAATTATTATTTTATTAGAAAAATACTTTATGTTAAATTTAATTACAAATTTTTGTAATTATGATCAATTTTGATCAAGGATGAATGTAGTTACTGATTATTATTATTTAAATAAATTAATTAGGAGACAAACACCCAAGGGGACTGTTAAATGAGTGTTTACTGACCCACTAGGAGGAATGGAAGTTGTTGGAAGGTATGGGACAGATGGCAGCAATTGCACTTCACCACTAGCTGTTGGTTATGGGACAACTACCCCTAAAAATGTGGCATTATCCCCCAGGTTGTGGGAGTGGGCAAGCAGCTCATTTAATGACCCAGTAACAACTGAAAAGGCCTAGGAAGCCTACATAAGGCAAATTCGAATTGAGCAGGTAGCTCTTACACAATATTTCTGCAGGAATATTTCCTCATGTGCATCAGGTGATCACTGAGAGATTCGAATAGGGAGGCTAGTTGTGAGTGCAATCATAAGTCTGCATACTATATTTGTGAAGGAGAACCAGAGGTGCTGGAGCAGGTCCCTTAGACTACTAGCTCTTGAAGATTCCACAATTAATTGTTACTACAAGAGGAGAGCCTAAATTCCTAAGTTTCTTCCTCCTGGTGGTTCAGTGAACATGCTCGGGGGTCCTAAGGCAAGTACTTGGCTGTCTTCAGGAATTGGTTGGGTGGAACAGTCTTCTTGGGTTGTTTGTTTCCTACAGATTAATCCAGGTTTTATAGTTTCTACTTTATTTCAGTTAATAGTTCTGTTAGTAAAAATTTAGTAACCTTTGTTTTGAAGAAGAACTGATCTCTGATTTTGTTTAAAAGTATGAATGTTAAAGTTTAATGATGATCTGGAATTGATAAACCAATCTCTACATTTTTCCACATGTTGTTTTGTTCATTGTACTCTAGTGTAGAGAAGCAAACTAAGTATAGATGAAAAGATCGACAAATTGCCATTGATTCGATAGATAAGTACAGTAATTTATATGATTATGATTCTGTCCTATATCTAAACATAGAAAAACTTACTGTATAGTAGCAACAGTGTTACAAAATTCTTTTGTTAATTCATGAAATATAAATATAGTTTAATCTCTGCACAGTCATATAATTTCCTCTTATATCTATTCAATAAAGATAGCAAACAAATGCAATTGAAAACATACATATCATGTTTTCCAAATAATAGTGTTTTACAATGATTTAACAACTGTTAGAATTGAACAATAATTTGTTTTCTTATCTTTACCTATACTGTCAGTCTTCATTATTTTCCAGTTTGAGTTCATGTATCAATTATTTAATTCTATAGTATCAAAAACCAAACCAATGTAAACCCTAACTCTGTTTTCGATCATCATATTTTCCATTTCAATACAAACCTTGGACATCATTCGCAGCATGAAAACTTATGACTTTTTAAAACCCTAAATAGTAACTCCAGAACCATACTATCATTTTAACAGCTAGCCATTGATACAATTTATACAAACATGTTCAAATCATAGTTTATAACCCTTGTATTTTCCCGAAGGCTTTCTGAAGTGTACAAGTAAGTTCTCTTTTGTAAAATCGAAAAATAAACTAGAGCCTGGGCATGGCCCTTTTCGTATTTATCTAAACAGTTGAAACTACTTCATCAACTGAGTTTATCATCAACTAGAAAATACGTACAGACATTATCATCTACGACAAAGCATTTAAATTATTGCTTAGTTCTTTAGTCCTGTTATCTACCTACAGTACTAAACATATAACACCGACGAATAGTACAAAAACAAGTAGTATATTTTCATTTCCAGATAATCGAAGTATGGTATCCACAGTAGACGATCCTCGGCTCTACATATTTCTACACATAACGTTGTTCGAAGTTTCGAATCAACACAAAATCCCAACTCCACAATGGAAGCTTCATTGCACAGGTCAATTTAACTTTTCCAAAGGTGAGCACCACATAGGGTTTATCCCTACTCCTTAAATTGAGTTTTACAATTCCTCTTGATGAAACTAAACATCTAAATTAAAAGACAGAGCATCAACCAAATAGACGAGGTTCGTTCCCTGAAAATTTTTCACTACAACCATAAAAATCTTCATAGATGCCCAACTGACAGACAAATGTCAAAGCATGGAAGGACTGGTTACTCATTGTTGAAAGACCACATCAACCAAGACCGATAGAGCACCTACAAGGGTTTGAAGACCCAGAGCTTACTAGGATTGGATTTGCCATCCATTCCAAAACCTTGGTTCAAGTTTGCCCTTTCAATAACTGTTACCTGCCATTTAAATGTTCATTGGTTAAAACATTATTCACATCCAGCTACAAAAACGAACGTTACAACATTACTGAGTTAAGAAGACACTTACCCTTTTTCGTCCGGCGACCCAGCTCTGTATATACACATTTAAGACCAACGAGTTACTTGTCTTGGATGAGACCAGGGTATCATTACCCAAAACCTTTTGCAGGAAGACGTATTTCGTTGCAAACTCAAAAAAAAAGACTGTAAAAACTTACAAAGATGACAGCAAATAAACTACAATCTCTACATTTTATCACATGCCGTGGCAGCGAGTTGAAGACTGCAACTATCACCCTAATCTACAGGTCGTGAGGTCGAAACCCTCCCACTTTCTCGTCTAGCTCTAAAAACCAGCAGCTTGTCGGCCACACAGACCGAAACAATAGTAACAATGAACGACATTCAATCTCCATTAACCAAAACAACGACAAAAAGCTAGGCAACGACCCAAACTCATTCAAATCGACAATCATAAGAGTGCCAACAAGGTTGCATTGGGACGATCAAGCAACAACATTTAATGCTTTATTCATGCACACAAGCATGGTACTGCCACAGTTGCACACAGAGGTTCGATCAACAGCCAGCTCGGAGGAATTCTTTATAAAAACCATTACACAGTGGTTGCCACAGTTACTATTACTGTGATATCATACTACGGGGATTGTTAACAGTCCTTGTCATCTGGAGCTTTTAATGCAGGATCGAGACACTATCTCTACGCCAGCTCGAGGCTCATACCATTTTTAATAACCGTCAACTCGTCCATCCTGTCGATATTAATGAATGTCAGTATCATTTATAACAACGATAAAACTTATATGTTGATCTTTTATAAACTCAAAACATTATCGTTGCATTGTATAATAGTTATAGTTCTAAGACTATAGTAGCGATTAGGGTCTTAAGGTTTAAGATTAGCCATGTACTAAGTTCCAATCTCATATAAAGTTAATATTTCAAATTCTCATATATATTATGAATAGTATTGCAATTATAGAACTATTGCATAGGATAGCAATCTCTAAGAATTATATGGATAGCATGTTAATCATATTTTTCATTATTGCAACTACTAAAAAGATAAGAGTATGCATTTTTTTATTTTCAACAAGACCGTTGAGTAGTGATTAGCATAAAAATCATGCCATTGCCATGTACTTCATACACTAACTCTTAATGCAATGCATCTGTTGATTAGCGATACAATTACAACGTTAACACTATACAAGTATTAGTTATCTTAAGACGACAACCAAAGCCAAACTAGAACTACGTCATTGGCTTACGACAACAAACTTAAATAGCATGTATACCTTCTAGACGTCATTGTTTTTCCAACATTTATGAATTGTAAGACAGCATTGAAAAACTAGTAAGCAGCACTAGACATTTCATCCCTGAAGATACTTGTCTTCGCAAAAGAATTCACAACATTTTTATTTGACGTTGAATTTAATTACACACGTACTTTTAAACTATGCAGTTATTGAACCTCTTACCTATCGTCTGCACATAGAACATTCAAATGCGTTAGTGTTGCAGCTAAGTAAACTCCAGGGTACCTCGTAGGACACCCTTGTTCATCAAAAATCAAACTGTCAGTATCTTTTCAAAGAAAAAGTATCGCATCACAATTATGACCTGTTAGTTCATTTATTACCATAATAATGTTCGTCACTTATGTGTTAAAGTTTTCATTTTCATAATGCTGCTTAAACAGAAATTAAATTATGTTTAGTACTAATGAATTTTTAATTAAAGTTGTGGTAATCAAACAATTATTATTTCCGCATCTATAATTTTTGTATTTAATGCCGTTTTCAAAAGTTTTAAATTTTTACGAAAATCTGGGATGTTACAATCTAGCTGTTAGATACTAAATTGTATGATTTATGGTAGAATTTGGGATCTTATTTTTGGACAGTCCATATGGACGTGTATGGTTTCCCCAATCATATCTTCCATGGGATTAATGGATGTTATTAAAGTGCTAAAATTCTGATTTACTTTAGTGCTATAAATATGCTATAATGAATTGTAATGATGTTGATTTATTTATGGTACTAGAAGCTATTTTGCTTACGTATTTATGATCATCAGAAGCTCTGATATTTGGACAACCCATATGGACGTATATGGCTACTCCGGATCAGATCCGATATGGGTTTGATGACTGAAATTTAGTGTTATAGATCTGTTATATTCAAGTGTTGTAATTCTACCTCCTTGGAATGTTGGAAATGTTGATTGTTACTATTGTAAGTGGAATCTCCATGAATTTATGTAAATATGTATTAGTTTGTTATATGGCGACAGGTGAGTTCCCATAGGTGTGATGACAGTTAGTAAACATTTCAAAATATTATGGTCTGAATGTATTCATGTGTCATTACACTACATTGCATGTAGAATGGGGAACTAGGTTGCATTGGAAGGGCAATTTTCCTTAATGGTTGAATGTTTTTAAAAGTTTTGATTTGACCGGCATGTTAGCCTAACCTTGTAGAGTATTACTCTATTGTGCTTATCTTATATTCATCCATCCCCTTTTTTAAAGAGCCCATGTATCCGACCTTTGTGTGTGTTCCAGGGTTGGGTATGTTACATGAAGAAGGTAAAGTAGGTGACAAGTGAGCCTCTCGTAGAACAAATGAAAATAGACCCCTTTCCCTACCCTACGACACTCCCTATTGTGTAGTCAATGAGGTATTCACAAGAGAAAGGGTTAGTTAATGAAGGTCGATGTACTACCAATCCCATAATAATCCAGCAGAGGCCTAAGGGAGTGTGGATGGGGGTTGAAATAGGTATTCCCCAAAGAGAAAAAATTTATTTATAGACTACCTTCACCCCTCCAACCCATATTACTTAAAAATGGGGGCCAACATTGGAAGAAGGAACTTATTCAGCATATATTATAACAGAGGAGCCTCGAGTACAAGAATATCTTACCCTAGGCTTATACCAGCGAAGTTTCATCTCGCTAGAAAGGGAGGAAAAACCCTTGATAGAGCAATAGCACTCAAAAGAAGAAGAGAGGATTATTGAACTTTAATCTCAAGGAAGACAGGTGGTTTCCTAGGAACAAGCAAAAGATGAAGAGGGGAATATCGGAGAGTTCCCCAAAGAGGAAGAAGAAAGAACCCCCTCACCCCAATTACAAGATATAATCATCAGCATGAGGTAGGATGGTAAAATAAAGGAAGAGGATTGGTCTCTACAAGAAGAGCTCACACGGAAGAAATTGAGAATAGAAACATCAAGGTAGGAATCTAGAGAATAAATCATGCAAGATTAACCCCATCAAAATCTAGGAGTACAGAATAAGAAGTTGCTGAGCTAAGCAATTCTTATCAAGAGGAAGAATCTCCACCTCATACCTCCCTTCCTCATCCCTCCCTTAATTTGGTTGACATTTTTACTTTTGCAGCTTTCGAAGGGAAAACTACACCCAACACCATCTCTTCATAGGAAGCAGAGCATCAAATTTCATGGGTCAACATTATCCAACCAAAGGATACATGTGATCCATTGGAAATATTGAGAGAAGAACAAAGAAGAAGAGTTAAAATTCAGTAGGGCATGAGAACCATTGACACCATGGAAACTCAAGCACGGGCCAAGATATTTCTAAAGTATGTATTGATGCTCAAAATGACATGATTCGGGCAAGAACACACAAACCATCCTTGGAGAGTTACTCAACAGGAAGATGGAGATGCAAACTCGTGTTGCATTTAGAGCCCTCAGATAAATATGATTCGCAAATTCAGCAAATTAAACTGAATCCATAAGTGAATAATTGCGTTATTAAATGATCATAAACAAATGTGCAATTAATCAAAATGGGAAAGAGTTTGTACATTAATAGAACTATGTGCAAACTATCTAAACATGCACGCATTAATTTCAAAAGACAAAAATCATTTACAAATTAAATAGACTCATGAAATTAATGTGAAATATTTACAAAATGAAGTAAACGAGTTATGAAATAAAACGTTAGTTGAAAAATGAAACAATAATTAGTACTTTTATGATGCCCAAGTAAATTTAATGTGTTGCTTTTAATGAGCAAAAGAAATCAGTGATTTCATTCAATTTCATATTTTTTATGGCAGATAAAACATTAGTTCCATTAATGAAATATCTATTGCTTTATATAGTTGAAACTTTGCGCTTTACATGTTTACTAAGAATGAGTTTGAAATAATTTTAGTTTTCTGCATTAAATGAAATATTGCTAAAAATTGTACATAGCAGCAACTTCAATTTGAAAAATAAAGCATCAGAATGGCTAACGACTAAAGATGAAAATCAACATGATGTACAAGTTAGTAAACAAAAATAAAGAAAA
Source organism: Larix kaempferi (assembly GCA_027924585.1). NCBI lineage: Eukaryota > Viridiplantae > Streptophyta > Pinopsida > Pinales > Pinaceae > Larix > Larix kaempferi. The sequence goes on from BSBM01000088.1 coordinate 21,727,799, forward strand.
ATAATCTTTACAGACCACTTATTTTCATACTGTGTAGTGTAAAAAATGCAAAACAAATATAAAAAATAGCTAAGTTGAAAGATAAAATGGAGGAAATATGCAAATATGCCCAAATAAGATTTGTATTTGTGTTGCATGGGTACCCGTACCGAGGGGTCGGGTACACGAACCCGTACCGGTTACTTGGATACTTCAAAGGTACGGTCCCTGCCGTACCCAAATCAGACCTCACATACCTGAGACATCATTCATGAAATTTGGGTACTTGCATGCATTTCGGTACAGCCGGATCTATTTAGTTCAAGTTTGGAATTTGTCGGTGTTAGGGGATCGATTTGCAACGTTTAAAAAATTAAAACTTTAATAAATAATTTAATAAACATTATTAAAAAAAATAAGAAGTGGGCCCTTACCTAAACTCGGGTCCCAAACCTTAAGCTTTAACATTTCATTGCTCAAGCAATGCCTCAACTCTAGAGTGATACATATCTAGAGAGCTTATTGGCATAGAACCTTAGAGATGCTGATGACATTGATCTTGAGGATGTTGATGACATGGCTTGAGGAAGCCAAATCAGCGATCTTGTTTATTGTTTACTGTTTTGAACTTTCTTTTTCATGTTTGGAAATGTCATTGGACAAATTTTGAATGTAGTATGACGACGAAGTTTGAAATCATGGAGTCATGGACATATATTATTATTAATTATAGAACTTCTAGCCTTCTAGTTGATATCTACTACGAGTTTGATTTATCAAATTTATTATTTTATGTTTCAAATTTTCAATGTGAATGTTCATATAAATCATTGAATTTAGAAAGTGGAATATTGCTTTAAAGCACAAATGTTTTTTATGGCATGCTTTACAGGGAACCCTAAAAACTTGGGATAATCTCACAAAGCGTGGTTGGAATGGACCAAACTGGTGTATTTTATGCAAGGAGAATTTTGAATCTATCAATCATCTGTTTGTTTTATGCTCCTTTGGTAAAAAAGTTTGGGATTTTTGTTGTTCAAAGCTGGCAATCACAAAGGTATGGGAGAAGGTTGATTTTGGGGAGGCCTTGCTGAGTTGGTCTCGTGATTCCAGAGAAACATTACAGGTCCCTATATTTATTTCTTGGGCTCTTTGGTATTTCCGGAATTTGATTACTTTTCAGGATAAAGTGCCGGATGTAGTGTCATGTGGACTTATTGCTACAAATTTAACTCAACAATATTCTAAATATCACATATCAGTAGAGGAGAGAAGGATTGGACAGTTTTCTTTTATTGTTAATAAACCCACATGTTTCTTTGATGGGGCTGCTCAGAACAGTGTTTGTGCTACGGGTGGTGTTATTTATCTGAATGAGGGACATTTTTACACTCTTCGCCTAAACTGTGGGAATGGCAGTAATATGAAAGCAGAACTTTTAGCACTGTGGTGTGTTCTGAAATGTGCCAACATTTTTGGGTTGGTCAATATTATGGTTTATGGTGATTTGCGTGTTACTATCAAATGGGCAGCAAAAGAATTTGAATTAAATGTTATTGCACTTTCACACTGGTGTAGGCGGGCTAGAATGGAGCTTGATAAGCAGGAACAGATCACCTTTTCTCACATCTATCGTGAACACAATGGACAGGCTGATGATTTATCAAAGCAATCTTTATCAGGCACTGAAGGTATATTACATTGGGAGGAATGGATGGATTCCAGCATGCTGGAATGTGGTGAAGTTTTTTTCTTCTAAGGATGTTTTTGTCAAGTTTTATTTTGTTGACACTTTTTGTAAGGACATTGACATTTCCGATATGTATAGTTTGGCATGGATAATGTTATAATTTGGAGGAGATATATGGGATCACTATCGTGATTATGTAGAATGTACCTTTTTTGCAAAAAAGGTGAATATCTTTGTACTATTTGATTCAAGGAATAGCAATAGTACGTTTTTTTTTTGTTGAAAAAAAAATCATTGAATTTAGAAATATCCATGTATGATGTGAATGTGATATATATATATAACTGGCGTCCCCTACCACTACTACATAACGGGGGACTTTAAGACAACAATTTAAGACGAAAACCTCATTTTGTCTTTAATACTTTCTATCGTCTCAAATATTTATTTATTTGTTAACAATATTAAACAAATATTTTATTTTTTAATTATCTTAAATTAAAATAAAAAAGGGTAAGAGTACATTCTTCTTCCCCTCCATCTATTTTTCTGCTTCTCGTTTGCGCCAAATATCTCTTCCCTTGGAAAAACCTTGCTTCCCTCCACTCAGCCTCCAATCAACAACCCCTTTTAACTCTCATGAAGGATGTACTGAAATCGCATGGGTTGGAACGAGATTTTTGATGATTTGTTGACAAATTTGCATATATTAGCTTTGTTGGACGTGATGCTTGAGAATCTGAAACAATCCAGGAGACTCTCTGTTAGGGTTTCTTATCAATTTTAAGTCCAAATGAATCCCCTATTAGAGATGGAGATAGCTCTTTCCAAACCCATGGCAAAGTGATTTCGGGTTTGGCTAGTGAGCCAACCCATTTCCTAAGAGGTTCTAGCCCTTCATTCACATCCGGAAGTGGGTTTTATTATGTAACTCATGGTACTTTTCTCTATCGTCCGGTGAGGAATACTTGGGCTTAGAGGGTGCTGCTGCTACTCGATCAACTACTATTGGGGAAGCTGTATTGATCTCCTAGGTTTCGGCCAGGTAAGGAGCTTCTGTCTGGTAACATGTATTAATCTGCTAGGTTTCGACCGCACAAGGAGCTTCTAGCTATTTAATTCCAAAGAAGGGGTGGTTTCCCCTAATTCTAGCTGCTCATGGTACCAACCAAGATTTCATGGTTTCCCCTAATTCTAGCTGCTCATGGTACCAACCAAGATTTCAGTCATGCACTGTTTCTGGTGCTATTTGTTGCAACCACTAGGCGGTGCTTCATCTGCATACGCAGTTGAAGAGAGAGACTGCCATATTGCATATTTGGGTTAGGGTTTTTATTTGATACATCTTCTACCCCACCCAAGACATTCTTCCAAGCCTCTGCGGTGCCTTCTTCAATTGGGTAAGTTTTTTTTCCAAGCCTTCAGTGCCTCACGCATGACATTCTTCCAAGCCTCTGTTCAATTGGGTAAGTTTGTTTTCCTTTCTTGGTTTTCTTAATTAGATTACAAACTAAATTATCATTTAACTAAATACTTTTGGGTGATTTTAGCTTGCAGACTGCACTTTTAGAAGATCGAGCTGCTAAAGCCCTTGAAGATGGATTTGACAGAGATATGAAGGAATCTACAAATGGTCGCAACAAGGAAGGTGCCACAAATCTTACAAGTTGTAGGGCTTCTCTTTACTAGGTAATTATTGATTATAATGTAAAACTTAAGTGTCTTCATTCCTGTGAAAAAATTTCTTCATCTTCGTCTCGGCCATGCATTTTTCCCTTGCACCCAAATCCTTCAATTCTCATGTCTTGAAATTAAAACCCATATTTTCCGTACTACACACAACTTGCAAGGGCATAGGGTTTCCAATGCAACGCAGGAGATATACATCCCCCTTTATTGGAAAGGGTTTCAAATGCACCATAGAATACACGCCCATGTACGTGTTATATAATATCCATCCTTGACATATTTGAATAATATATGGATGATTTACAATCTATTAATGTAGCTTAAAGTTTGGACGGATACATCATTCACTATCTCTTGCTTCATTATATTTTGATATACTTTATTGTTATACTAATATATAGTCTAATTTATTGTTCGGGATGGAATCATACTCATCATGCCCATAATCAGAATTGAATTTTGTTAATATAGAACTTCTATGTGTGTTTGAAGTTCTGTTATAGAAATTTGAAGTAGTGGAGTTTATTTCTACGAACCACCAAATAGATCTAAAATGTATACAACGCAAATTGTTTAAAGCTATAAAGTGTCTGCATGCAATTGGGTGTTATTTAATTATGCCATGATTGTTAGGTTCCTCCATGCATTGAATTATGTAAAACCCTTCCTGGAACTAGAGTACCTTCCTATTGATAATGGGCCCAACTTTAGACATGGAAATAACTTTGGGACCTTTAACCTCTCACTATCTCTTCCTATTCACGTGTCTCTTGTGCTTGAAATACTTGCAAAAGGGTGTCTTTTTCTTTTGCAACCCACTTCTTATTTTGCAATTTGGAGTTGGTATTCTACTGCATGGTCATACTCAATGTCTTCTTGGTCATGCCATATTTTACAATGGTCTCCTTAGGCCCACTGGAATTATACTTTTTCATTCCTGACATGAGAAATCTATAAGGTAGAGAGGTTTTTTAAGCCCACGCGGGCCCACAAAAGATGGCATCCCATCATCCCCAATGTTAAACTTGTAATTGAAGTTTTGGGGTATCCCCAAAGAACAAAGATGACCCGGACCCAATATGAGCCTACTTACTACTACTACTTCATGTAACAGTTCATGCTGACCAGTTGGCCATGAGTTTAATTTTGATAGTTCTAGATATTTGACATTATGTATCATTTTATGATAGTTATTAGCTCCGTTGATTCCTTTATGACATTTTTGTGCTTTGGCTCTCAGGCTTTCCTTTTCAGTTTCTAATTATGTTTTTCTTGTGATGCTGTGTACAATGTAATGTACTGGCCTTCATTATTTTGTGGCCTGCATTATTTTGTGCAAGCATTACTTTGTGCAAAAGTAGAAAGAAGTATAAAACATTCAAAATTAAACTATTAAGAAAATATGTTCAATGGTATAGATACAACTTTTGACGTTTGAATACTCTCAAACACTTTAAATACTCTCAACTATAGCTATAACCTTTTCTATCTAGCTTGTTTCCTGCAATAATTCAGCCACCTGCGTGGCAACATTCTGAACCAAATTTGTTGTGAAATATGAGTGAATTTGCATATAACCCAACATTTCTTCAAGCTTTATATTTAATGAGTCCTTAGAAGTTTAATGATAGATATGGAGAATCATTACATAACGTAAAATAGAGCTCGTTACCATATTCAATGGCATAGATCCAACTTTTGACGTTTGAATACTCTCAAACATTTTAAATACTCTCAACTACATTTGTAACCTTTTCTATCTGGATTTTTTCCTGCAATAATTCAGCTACTTGAGTGGCAACATTCTGAACCAAATTTGTTGTGAAATATGAATGAATTTGCATATAATGGCTCAACATTCCTTCAAGCTTTATATTTAACTAGTCCTTAACAATTTAATAATAGAGATGGAGAATCATTACATAACTTAAAGTAGAGCTCGTTACCATGTTCAATGGCATAGATCCAACTTTTGGCATTTGAATACTCTCAAACACTTTAAATACTCTCAACCATAGTTGTAACCTTCTCTATCTAGCTTGTTTCCTGCAACAATTTAGCTACCTAAGTGGCAACATTTTGAACCAAATTTGTTGTAAAATATGAATGAATTTGCATATAATGGCCCAACATTTCTTCAAGCTTTATATGTAACCAGTCCTTAGCAATTTAATAATAGAGATGAAGAATCATTACATATGTCATAACGTAACCTTTTCTATCTGGCCTGTTTCCTGCAATAATTGAGCTACCTGCGTGGCAACATTCTGAACAAAATTTGTTGTAAAATATGAATGAATTTGCATATAATGCCCCAACATTTCTTCAAGCTTTATATGCAACCAGTCCTTAGCAATTTAATAATAGAGGTGGAGAATCATTACATCACGTAAAGTAGAGCTCGTTACCATATGATTCATGTGCCTTAGATGTACATCATATGTTTACGTCTTCAATTTAAGCTATTTGCTTACGTCTCCATTATTAGGGTTACTAAGCAAATTCAAAGTGAAAAATACAACTAAATTTAGATTTGATAAAGAAAAGCTTGCTTTCAAATGGACTTGTTCTCCTGTTGTACAGAACATTTGTAGAGTATTGAACTACGGGATATAAATACCTTTTTTGGGTTTCTTTATTACCACCAACGCCTTGGAATGTTCTGGCCTTATCTGTTTTGAGAGCTACATCCATTGCATTATGATATCATTTATATTTCTAAAGCACCCAATTATCATCTTATTAAGATCTTTATGTTATTTATACACAATTGGAAAAAAGAAAAAACTCTTATCATTCATATTCATACCCGATAAAATACAGTTAAATACTAGGTCTTCTGGAAATGAGTTATATATATATAATATTATATATGTAAAACTCATATCCAGAAGACCTAGTATTTTATCCTGTATGAATATGGATGACAAGATTTTTTTTCAATTATATAATATTATATTATGTGGTTAGTTTTAAATTGAAGTTATTTTATAAATGGACTTTTTAATATATATATTATATAAAATTGAAAAATAAATTGATTTTTAATATGTATAAAATTGAGGCCATTGAATTTTGAAAAGATATTTGATGAAAATTCTTTTGCATTATGCACTTAAGTGCCTTAATTTTGAATTATTAATAAAAAAATATGAGAATATTTGTAATTCGGTAGATTAGTTATTTTATAATGGAATAATTTGTTTTTAAACAATTTTAACAAATTAAATTTATTAAAGAAATCAAATAATTCTGATATTTTTTTACATTGGATGTTAATGTCAACTTAATTTATACCTCTACATGAGTTACAATTTTCTTGGGCCTTTTAGTTTCAAATGATAAGAGATTAGGGAAAGGGAAAGTTCATAAAGGTAGTGAGACATATTGTTTATTATAACACAATAATTCGTGATGTATATATATATATATATATATATATATATATATATATATGCTAAAATAAGGGTTTAGTAAAATACAACATATGTATATTCACTACTACATCCCCCGTCTTTTGAAGACTTTTGTTTAAGACAAAAATTTTATTTCGTCTTAAACTCCACCACTTTACTTTATTTTATTTTTAATTAAATTTTATTATTTTGGATTTCCATCTCTGAGGGCTTTTAAAGTTAGGTTGGGGAAAGGTAATTTTAACGAGGGGATAAAAGGTACTTTTGGGAAAGTGGGAAAATGATAGGGTTTGTGGAGCAGATACATGGAATTTTGGGCAATGGTTGATACACAGAATTTTGGGCAATGGTTGAAGTATGAGGAAATCAAATCCAAGTAAGTGATGTTCTACAGGCCAGGCTTACATAGAATTTTGGGCAATGGAAGCATGGGGGAATTGAATCCAAGTAGGTGATGTTTGACAGGTAGAGATAGAATAGAATTTTGAGCAATGGAAGCATGAGAAAATTGAATCCAAGGAAGTGATGTTCGACAAGTCGGGTTTGCAGAGGTAGAGAGGATTTGGGTTGATTTAATTTTTTGTTGAAGTAAAACCCATTTTTTTCAGAATAAATTTTCTCTTCAATTCATTAACATCTTCACTTCAAATCTGTCTGCCAAGTCCATGACTCCGAGATACACGAAAGGGTTTGTATTTTCATTTTTATTTCCTTGACTACTGCTTTTTCAAATAAAAATGAGGTACATAGTACTTAAACTATGAATATCCCTCTTTCCTTCCCTTGGTGTAGAGAGGGTGCAATGTGTAGAACGGAATACCCATCCATATTTTCCTTCCTCGAGCATTAACGAGACTACTCCTTACCTAGCCAGACCTATGTCTTTGCCATACACAAGAAAGGGGGAAATGTAGATTTGGAGCTCCTCATATTCATATGTTTACGAACAGATATAGATTGGGAGTTGAGGGGTCTTAGTCAACTGATCTACACGAGATGGAAAGAAAGATGGATCCGACGAATCAAGAATCCCTCTTTTGAAACAAATTGAGAAATGTCCTTGGTGGGTGAAACTACCATGCGTGTATCAGTTATGGTGTTGGTTTTTGCAGTAGCAATGGGAGGTGTTTCTGAAATCCTCGGAACCCTTCAAATCCTTAACTTCAATACACGCTCTATCAAAACCTAAACTTGAACCCAAACTCAAACCCTAGCTATGTAGCAATAGCCAAGCCGTGAGAACTATATCCTGATCAACCATTATGGATTTAAAAACTAGGGTTGTGGTGTATTTTTTTGGTCTTTTGGCCGACTAGGAAAATAACTAGTTGTACAATGACATTCCTAAGAAATAACCAGGGGAAGGATGTCAGACTCGAGAAATAACTAGTAGAAGGACGTGCAAGTGGAGACAAATGATTTTCTCGCATGTCCAACGCTGTCAAGCACCCTTTCTCAGTTTTCTGCTTGGCAGCTTCTACAAGTGATCTCTTTTGGCGTGTTCTGTGTTTGTTGTGCTCTGCAAGTCACTGGATTTCCTGAGTAGCTAGAGATTTTGAGAGTCATGTCCCTACCTCCTAATTTTCTAGACTTTTCTCGCCTAATCCAGCTTGATCGTTGGGTTAGTTTGGAGTTGGTAAAGATTCATGCATGTCAATTTATTAGTAATCTTATTTGTTTTGGCACTCTGAAATTTGGCACTGCACCTGTTTTATTTCACACAATGTTGAATATATTATATTAATAGTTTGGCATATCTTTGTCTTCCTGCCTGCTTTATTATGGATTTTTTTTCTTTCTTTCTGTCTTGGCATTGGCTAGCTAGGTGTGGCATATAGTAGTGGCTGGTTGGTGGGTATACTGCTCTACTGATGAAACCGAATCCACTCCGAGGGATGCTACTTTATAGGTTTGTTGGCTAAAGTTTAAATTACTATCGCACTTTGTAGGAATAAAATGTATTTATCCCTTTATTGCACCATTGTAGTTCATCTAAACATCCCAACAACTAGATTCAACAAGTAATTTATCATACATGACAAAGTAGCCATTAGGTGTTTGCTAGTATTAACCCTAATTGCCTTGCTTCTCCCTTTCCTGGATTTGGCCTATAAACTGCCTTTTTAATCTGCTTGGGAGATAGTAGCTGCTAGGGGGAGGGGGTAGCTCTCACTGACCTTCACAGGCCTACATCAATTTTTTCCCTTTGGAAAAAACTCACAAACACCAAAAATAACACACAACTACTTGTGTAAGTCTTAAGCTTCTCCATGGAATTTAGGTTTTTATTTTGTTTTCAAGAAGGAAGAGTTGGCATTTTTTAAGCGATTATGTATTTTTGTGATTGTAGTGGAACTAAAACCCAATAGTATAGATACATAAAGCTCTGGTAATTCTAATGCTTCTCCATGGCATTCAAGATTTCAATTTCCAAGAAAGAAAATTTTGCGTTTTTTAAACAATTCTATGATTTTGTGATTGCAGTCTTATCAAAATCAAATAAAAGATATGCCATAGTTTCCCAACCTTCTACACACACTACTTTAACTTTCAATAGTAAGACAACCAGTGAAATCTTTCCATTGGCTTTGAGATCCAAAGGTCAAATTCTTCTATTAGTTAATTTGAAGGCTTGCAACTTTAGTGACCTAAAGAGCACAACGAGGAACATTTTCCATAATGATGGACTTGTTTTTTTTCAAGGATTACTTCATGAGCATGGATTGATGACTATAACATTGGGAATTTATTACCGTGAAGAAACTCAACAAGGAGAGCTTATAGGGATGTGTGTGATGAATGATCGGTAAGCATACGAACTTAGACTAACACACTTTTAAGTCCATTTTCTATTAAGGTATATTTTTTGGGTTCAAGTTTGAATGTTAATAAATTATTTGGATTAGGTGTAACTTGAATATTTTTATGTTTTTGGGGGTTCATTGATAGGCTGATCAAGTGAACTATTTGGGGCAACTCTCCCACCCCAATACATATATTTTTATGTTTCAAATTTGTATGTTGAATAAGAATTTTGGATTAGGTGTTAGTTGAACCTTTTTTCTCTTTCGTGGGGTTTGTTAATAGGCTAAAGTGAACCATTTGGGAAACTCCCCTACCCCATTCTTGTGAATCTCAAAGTATACTTCTATAAGGATGATCATTTTCTATCGATGTATGAATGCCAAAAAAGAGTTTGGAAAGCCACCTCTTTAAATGTGAGTATTGTTGACTTTACATGTATCTGATGGATGGATGTGTAGATTACATGTATCTGATTGATGGGTGTGTATATTTCATGAAATTGGTGTGTAGCTCTGACAATTGAGTTGCTTTGGCACTCCCATGGTTGGTCATCACCGAAGAGTACTTTTTGAGTTCCAACTTTTTTTGTTCACTCCTCAACATTAATAAATTATCATATCACATATCATCTCCAAAAAATGTATTTTGTATGTAGTATCAATCTATTCTCTCATTGTTATGTGTTTTCTTGGAGGATCATTGATCCAACCTCCTAAATTTCGTAGGACTTGAGAAAACCTATGCATACATTGTTTTTCTAAAATTCTTTAAATTATGGTCTATGTTGTATCTCTAGATGATATTACTATAAGTTATTTTAAACTAAGTTTGTGAACACTTTCACTATACATGTATAATGTCAATTTAAATTCTTTAAATTATGGTCTATGTTTTATCTCTAGATGGTATTAATATAAGTTATTTTAAACTAAGTTTGTGAACACTTTCACTTTACATGTATAATGCCAATTTTTTATTGATATGTCTATTTTGTCTAAGTGACCTTGGTTGTGGAGATGATTGGAGGCATGCTTTTCAACTATACGCTTTAGGTATATTGGTTGACTCTTTGATGTATTCTCTTTAATAAAATTTAAATTTATAGTCATTATAAGGACATTTGGGATATATCTATACTATAATTTTACAAAAAACATTGTCCAAAAATACTATAAGAAATAGAGCTCCCTACATACTATAACAAATAGAACTTCCCAACAATATGATAATACCCCATTTCTCTAGGTGGTTACACCTTTACCCGCACAAAAGGCCTCCATGAGGCTACCAAAATTATAGCCTCTTTCAACTTTCAAGTTCCTTTGGATAAAGAATGGAAGTATGACTCTCACTATGACATACCTAAATCCATAGGGAATAAGACTTTTGGTCCCTAAGACCATGAAAGTAAGTCAAATATCAAGAAACCAACAAACAGAGAATTGTAGCAGGAAGGCAATCAGGTCTATGATGGGCAGGAATTGAAGTAGGCTATTGCACATGCACAAACCCCCCTGTAGAGAAGCCACAAGTACCTTCATATTATACATTTTATAGGAAGGATTCTCAAGAACCTATCGAATATACTTCCAAGTTTGTTTCCCTACCACATGGTCAAAGGGAGGATGTGGTAGAGGATAACTTTGGAAAGAATAAAAGACGTTCATGCTGGGTGATGAGCCTACCTAAAAAAGAAAAAAGTAGCCTATGATATAATTACTGAGGACAACGACTTCTTTGGGTTATATGACAAGTATCATGAAGATGAAAATGAAAAATAGGAGTTGTTGATGGCCACGTCTTAACAACAGGAAGAAGGAAAAACACAGCTACACGAGGACTTGTTGTCCTAGGAAGGGAGGAAAGGTGAAATGAAGATAACATGACATATAAAAAGAGCTTCAAAATGGCAATAGTTGTGGATTTTAAGTGGGTGGGAATCCTGGGAAAATTTGAACAAGGCTCCTCGAAAATGCCAAGAGAGAGACAAGGTCTCAGGGATTAGAGCTAGGGAATATCTGAGAACCACTACTAAAAACAAAAAAGACCTATAATCTATTCTCTACCCCTTCCAGGAACAAAGGAAAAAGATTGAGAAATTGATGACAAATGGGACTACTGATTCCGACCCTTTAGACCTAGGAACTTAAAAAATTGAAGGATGAGAGAAGCAAGGTAGTTCTCCTCCCCAAAAGGCAGACATCTCAAGCAAGCTTCCAAGGCTGGAAACCTCTGCTAGAGGTGATGGAGGACCCCCTAGTGATGGGATGGATGGAGACAAAGGCAAGGATAAGGACAAATATAGTAAGAGCAAAAAGGAGGAAGATGATGATGATGATGATATTCTATAGCCCAAGAAAATGAAAACATTTATAATATTACATATAGTGTGACAGGAGATCTAAACTCTTGGGTCATCAACATTTCATTTGATTGAAATATTCCTTATCAATGAGGCCTCAACAGGCTCTACACTGCATTATAGATACTCCATTAACAAATGTGTAAAATCCCACTTATGCATTAAACACTTACTGCTACCCTCATTTCCTTAGTACACCCTTTCTCTGTATTCTTTGGATTTCATTCTTTGAAACCTGCAAAATTTATGTCAGGAAAGTTGTTTATCTCCATGGACCTACTTAAATTATATGAAATGTTGAACCCATGCTCACCAAGAGGGTTATTTGTAGAACCAGGGCATTACAGAATTTGATAGTTAAAGATAAAATTTGTGTAACCTACTTGATATATGATTATCCACTAAGCATAAAACAATGAAATAGGATTAATCAAAAAATCCAAATTACACAAGGAAACGTTTATAGAAGTAGGACACTACCACATCATATCATAAACTGCAAAAGCTTCAGTCTCGTACTCTATCTTCTCCCCATCCTAAAAAAGAAATAAGTTATCTCCTTATGTCTCTACTGTATGTTTCTCTTCGTGACCACCATAATGCCTAAATCCATGCCTAGTTAGGTATATACTTTGCGCAATAAATAGCTTGAAGATATTATGTTTTAAAGTAGCATGAAAATGTTTAAAACATATAAATAGTGGTTGGACTACTTAGAAGTCCTGAATTTTAAGGAGAAAACCATAAAATCATTGTTCCATTCCCTGTAAATCCTTCATGCACTAATTCTTCATAAAGTACATTTTGACATAAATAGACAGGTTACCAAAAGAGGGAAAGATTAAATGCCATCATCCCGATATACACAATATCAATGAGGTTACACTCCTTGGAAGGTTCATCTCATCTAATTGCAATAGATGCATTATATCTTAGAGTGTAGACATGCCAGCATGAACTAGTTAAAGCCTCGCAATGTGATGAACCTAGTCCTTTTTGCCAACAAAGCATTATAGCATCCTTCAAGTAGGGCATGCTGGAGTAATTATAGGCTCTTTTCCCACCTCTTGACAACCTTATTATCATTCATAACCAACGATATGATGAATTTTTGTTGTATTGGACACCTTTGGGAACACTTATGGGCACTCCTCTTCCCCAAAACAATAGTTAAAAGGAAAAATCTCAAACTTGGGTTGTGTGCAAGCAAACATGGGAGGTCAACAATCATGAAATTAGCATTAACATCGGACATGAGCACTGCTCCACCATCCAACAATAATAAACATCATTGTTACCAAATCTAGGATAATTCTTGTCGGGTATATGGACCAAAACAACTATTTGAGGCATCATGGGTGCATTATGGGATGATCTTAACATATTGCAGCCACATTCAGACCTTCAACTAGCAGTAATAGCCCTAAAAATCAGTAAAACCTCTTAAATTTAAAAGCCTTTCCCAAAAGTAAAACCCCTAATTGATGCTACTTGAAACATTGACTTCATTGCTCCTGTGTCCATACCTAAACATGGCAATCCATATGATTTAGATTCCTGTTATATTTCTGTAGTTTTCTCTTTTTCCAATCCTAAGAAGGGAAGTTGGGCTAGATCTGACCTACAATAAATCTACAAATAGTTGGGCCCGATCTCATCTACAATAAAATGTACAAAAAAGGACAGTTGGGCCAGTTTTTATAGTTTTACATTTCAATTTTTTTATAATAATTATTTAAAGTCCTCCATTTGTGATCCAAGCAAGAGATCATTATATTTTGGTGTTTATTTTATTTAAACAATAGAAAGGCCAAATAATGGAACTCATAATAGTATATGCCACAAAGATAAACTGAAATGTGTATAGGAAAATGATAAATCTGATGCTAAAATTCACTGAAAATCACCATCAATGTATAGTGCAAAAATTATTCAAATGAATCTTCATCACTGGGAGAAAATCAAGCACTATGAGACATTGTTGAAAGTAAATTGTCCTCCCACTTGTGAAAAATAAGAAAAAGTACAGAAAGCAAGTTCTCAAATTGAGCTAGTGATAAAAGTCTAAATAGATCAAGGTCCAAGTGGATATTTTGTAATCTCCACCAATGTAGTCTTTATTGTCCATTTGCTCCACCTCTAAGTCACATGCAACTGCTAAAGCAAGAAGGATATAGATAGATGATGTCTTCAAGTGATAGGGTCCTTCAATAGGAAGTGTGCGAACCTCAACTCAGGTGGAGGACTCATCAAATAAATTAGTAGTGCTGCACAGATTGCTCCAAATCATAAGACAGTCCCCCTGTAGGTGGATCGACCTCTCCTAAAATTCTCTAGACCATTGAGGCAATGTTTGAATTAGGTTGAGAAAGGTAGTAGAGTTTTCTCAAGGCTATTGTTGCTACTGTCAACTATGATTTTGCTTGTCTTGTCAATTTTTTTAATCCTAGTATTTACCCCCTGTGCAGGTAATGGCTCATGAAACTCATCATTAATTCATGGAAAAACCAAGGAATGGTAGGTGAAGTAGGCACATCCAGAATTAAGACTTAGTGCTAATTGTGGTTGCTGGTGCTATTATCATACTCCAAATACTGCTGCAATAGGCTAATGCAAGGTTTATCTTCTAGTTAATGTGTTGATGATCCTTTTGCTCAAATTTCTTTGCAATATTTGGTTGATATAGGGCTGCTTTCCATGCCCATTTGACTGCCCAAGATGATGATTTAAGGCTATGAGCACATCCGAATCTCTTGCTTATCCTGATTACTATTGTTTTAAAGGTTGGAAATATCCCAAACCTGCCCAAAGATGACCACAATGTTGCTCCACACAAGATATGGTGAGGAATTGAATATGGCAATCCACCAAATATCATCAAATGTGCTCAAAACCTTCAAGATCTAATATTTGAGGGTATTTGATGCTAGTATGATGTATGGACTCGTCCATAAGTGCCCAAAGTTGTTGTGAATGCCTTCTTGCTGATTTGAGGTCCGAAAATGCCTAGCAACACCTCAAAAATTTCAATTTTTATCACTATAATTGCACATAATTGCTAATTGCCATGCTATGATGCTGGCTAGGACTGTTACTGAGGATGCTAGGTAACTTTGACTGCTATTTCTTATCATTAAATATGCCCAAAACTAATTTTTAGGACCCAAACACACTCGAAATTTATAAGAGTGTTGTTTCAACCTAGTTTGACTGTCAAGTAGGACTGTTCATGGCTAGAAAAGCTCCTAGAATTTTCCCATCTTTGCATTAGGGCACACCCATACAAATATTGGGGTAACATTGTGAATTCATATATGTAGCCTTCATGCAGCATGAGCAGACTACAAATTGTGTACCCACATGTTTTAGAACACACCTCAAAGTTGCAACGACCCTTTGATATCCAAAAAATTCAGTTGAGCAGATTTAGTTTCAGACCCTACAGTAGGTATATTCCTTCAAAATTACCATGATGGTAACTGTTGATGGGCATATTGTCTTAGATATTCCTAACCCTTTTTGGAGTTGTAACTACCAATCCTTGTGGTTCAGTTTCATTTTCCTATGAAGAGTATATTGCCTTTTCTCTACTCTTGATCTTCTTTTCCCCATAGACATAAAAGATATATCTTTTTTATTTTTAGTAATAGTTTATTACTTTATGAAATGTCTCACCAAAATAACCTATTGAAAATTAATGGTATCTGAACCCCGGTTACTTAAATTTTTAACATTACCATTAATTGTTTTAGGATGTCTAAGAGTGGTTCCAACCTCATTGGACTTCATATGCAAAAAATATAATTTTAGATCCCACTTAGAATTCAAGAGACTTAGCAGTATTCATGGTTTCAGGATTTCAACATTTACACTAGATTCTATGATGCATGATGGAAGGGGATTGGCATTTAATAAAGACACGAGTGCATCAACCCCTCTATGTACCTCGATGTTGGTGGTGATGATTGTTTAAATCCTTTGTCATGACCTTAGTAAAAGTGTACCCTTCATGTTAAATTTTCTGAATTTACTTCAATATGATCTAGGATCTTAACTGAGAGAACAACATGTACAGCATATCTACAGCATATCAATCATGGAGGCAATAATGCAAGCACACAAGAGACACAAAGATTTACTTGGGGAAAACCATAAAGGTGAAAAACCCCAATAACTTCCTCAGAGATAGATAGAGCAATGATACAACCAACCAAGAGAGATATCCATAACCTAGCAGCAATCCTCCTCCTCCATAAGTGCACCTCTCCTCCTTGAGAGCATGTGTGAGAAGTGAGTGAGCAAATAGAGTGCCTCCCGCACTCTATTTATACTTGACTTGACTTGCCTTTTTACCTAACTCATGTAGGCTCGAACTTAACCACATAACATAATGCTGACTGGGCCGACCCCCAATAGGGTGGTCTAATAACCCTTTGACCCACATGGCCGACCCCCAATAGGGTAGTCTAATAACCCTTTGACCCACATGACTTATACAGGGCCGACCCCAAACAAGGTGGTCTAATAACCCATCAAGTATAAGTTACGACACTTCCGTATAGAGGAATAATAACATCTCTATAGGAATACAATATACATATATGTGAAATACATTCTGAAGTTACATATACATCAACACTCCCTCTTAACTAGGAAGGTATTTCTCAGCACAGTTCTTCTAGCACAAGTCATCTTCTCTGGATCATCGTCACTGGATAATCGTCATCGAGTCATCATCATCGTCACTGCTGCTGCTATCTCAATCAATCTCTGAATCTACTCATCATAGGAAGTTCTACAGAGCCAGTCCTTTTTCATACTGGATGTAGGCCCACCACCTGCAGGTCTTCGTCATCACTGGCCATACTGTGGAATCCTCAGGACTTATTACGTGCGTCACAAAACATCGAAAGAGCATCCCAGGATGTTACGGGTACACAACTCCGACCTGTAGGATCTCCCAGGGCGCTATTACATGTGACCCCACCACAAAACCTCGAAAGAGCATCTCAGGATGTTACGGGTACACAACTCCGACCTGAAATCTCCCAGGGCACAAATTACATGTGGTCCACCACAAAACCTAGCAAGAGCATCTCAGGATGTTACGGGTACACAACTCCGACCTGAAATCTCCCAGGGCACAAATTACATGTGGTCATGGCAAAACCTCGAAAGAGCATCTCAGGATGTTACGGGTACACAACTCCAACCTGAAATCTCCCAAGGCCCAAATTACATGCCATAGGACAAAACCTCGCAAGAGCATCTCAGGATGTTACGGGTACACAACTCCGACCTGAGATCTCCCAGGGCACAAATTACATGTCCTCCCAGAGCAATGTCTCGAAAGAGCATCCCAGGCTGTTACGGGTACACAACTCCGACCTATAGGATCTCCCAGACATGCTCATCTGCACAACCTGATCCATGGCCACAGAGTATCAACCTGATACTCACCATACATCATCCTGATGTACTCATGATCGTCCTGATCATCATCACTGCAACGTCCTGCTGCATGTCATCTAGAGCAACATCCTGAAGCTCATCATCCATGATCATCCTGATCATCAATGCATCCACCTGATGCATACCAAGTATCTACCTGATACATATCATCATACATGATCCACCTGATCATCAATGCATCCACCTGATGCGTACCAAGTATCTACCTGATACATGATACATATCACCATACATGATCCACCTAATCATACAATGTATCCACCTGATACATATACAGATACATGGTCCAAGCATCCAACATGATGCACATACATAAATGATCCACTTGATCATATCCAGCATCCAACATGATGCATACATACATAAATGATCCAACTGATCATATCCAAGCAGAAACCAGAACATCATCCTGATGCCCATTATCCAGCGCTTACATCCACAGCCATGTGAAGGACCCCCCTTCCAACATGCTTGGAATGGCTTCAGCAAATGTGTCCATCACTTCTTCCTCGAAGTGTCCTCGATCTGAAGAACGCCAAGCCTCTCTCTGAAGTACTCGAACTTCACTCTGGATAGTGGCTTCGTCAGCACATCTGCAATCTGCTCGTCCGTCGCAACATACAGAAGCTTCACAGCTCCTCTCTGCACCATATCCCTGATATAGTGATATTTGATCTCTATGTGTTTCGACCTGTCATGAAACACTGGGTTCTCGGACAGCTTCACAGAACTCTAGTTATCACAGAAGATACTAGTAGCATCCAACGGGAGATCAAATAGCTCAGACAGTAGCTTCCGTAGCCATACTGCCTCACAACTAGCTGAACAGGCTGCAACATACTCTGCCTCAGCTGTACTCAGTGCTACGCAGGACTGCTTCCTGCTAAACCAAGAGATCACACCTGATCCCATACTGAAGCAACACCCAGATGTGCTCTTCCTATCTGCAGCACTGCCAGCCCAATCTGAATCAACATAACCCTGCAGGTTAAACTTTTGATTCGCCTCATATCTAAGCCCATAATCCACTGTACCCTTCAGGTACCTCAGAACATGCTTTACAGTAACCAGGTGAACACTCCTAGGATCCATCAGGAACTGGCTCAATGTGTTCATAGCAAAGCAAATGTCTGGTCTCGTGTTCGTCAGGTACATCAAGGACCCAATCATCTGATGGTACATGGAGACATCAACCGACTCAGATGAAGCATCACATAGAAGCTTTAGATTCAATGCCATAGGTGTGGCCATAGCCTTGCAGTCCATCATCCTGAACCTCTTCAGGATATCTATTGCATACTTCCCTTGTCCAAGGAAGATTCCACCACTCTGCCACACCTCCATGCCAAAAACAAATAGTGCATCATCCCCAAGTTCTTCATCTCGAACTTGGCAGAAAGCTTCCGCTGCGTGTCGGCAATCAATCTATCTTTACCTGTAACAAACAGGTTATCTGCATACAAAAGTAGTATCACTGGATTGCCTTCTTCAACCTTGTGGAAAAGGTTGGAATCTGCTTTACTCTTGGTAACGTCCAAACTGGATAGAAAGCTGTCTATCCTACCATATCAAGTTCTGCACACATATATGACTACACCATGCTATCTTGAAATCCATCTGGTGCATCTTCTATTTCATCACTTTTGTATTTCTCAATGCTGTCATCTGCAACATGCTTGATCTGATAGTTCTATTTGGAAGTCACAACAGACTTCCCTTTAGCTCTTGGGATCGCATCCCAAACATCATTCTTCATGATCGACGGATCATGGCATTCCATTTCTTCATCCCAGATTCTGGGAACTTCAATATCTTCAATAGATATCTTTGTTGCTGGAACAAATGTTGTAGTCCTTTTGTAGGTGAAGATATACAGTCTTTCCTACAAAACAGGTTAAATTGCATGATTAGAAACATCTCATAATTTTCAGAACAAATTCTTACACATAAAGAAATATGTCATACAGTCATGCAATTGTCTTAGCCAATGCTTCAATACAACATTTATCCATATCCCGTAACTTTCTAGATGCCTTCCAATCTCTACCAGAACATTGTTAAGAGTGTGCACAACTCTCAACATGTCAGCAAAGAGGTTTCATTCTAGATAAGTAGCAATGGAATGTTGTACAGTGCCATAGGCCACTTACCCATGCATATTAGGAGTATACTGTTCATCAATGCAATTATTCTAATATGCATAATACACAACCTAATTCTAGGAACATCAGTATATACATTATTGAACAGTATTATTTAAGAAATGACAATTCAAATACTTATCTTTGTTTGTTCGTTGGGTGGACTCCCTCTGAGTCTTCGCTTCCTTGCAGGAGCTGCTGGAGTCCTAATCTGAAGTAGCTTCTTCTACACCTTTCTGTTGTGGAATGTAGAGAGATGGACAACTCCCTCTGAATATCTGCATCCTTGCATAAACCACTAGAGTGTACTCCCTCTTGATCTTTGCTTCCTGGATTACCTGTTCTTGAACTCATATTCATCCTTGGCCCCTATGCATGCTTATTAGTATCATGAATGTGTTATCCTTGTGATCTCATATAAAATCATACATTCATTAGTATACTATTAAAACACAATAATCTCAAGCATGTATAGTCATGATCATTTCAAACAAAAATAGTAAGCATTATTATTCAAGGTTTATGCAGGATTCTTATGGTTAGTCAAATCATAAGAAACATAACATATCTAAACCTATAATTACTCAAACCTATGACTCTTCAGGTTAGTTGAATCATCAATCAAGATAAGAGATATAATATGCATAAAACCTGTGATTATTCAAACCTATACCTTCATGATTCTTCTGGTTAGTCAAATCAATCAATATAAGAGACATCATTCTTTTACTTATATTCCTATTTGACCATAGGACTTTTCTGGTTAGTAATATCATCAATCAAAGTAAAAATCATAATATGCCTAAACCCATGAGTACTAACTTCAATGAATAATCATAATCAATCATGCCAAGTATACTTAAATAAAGGATCTTATCACAAGGTGAGATTCTAACTTGATATAGGAAAAACATACCTGGATTAGCATGCTAGCTAATTATGTCTAACATACTCACATGATGTCTTCTTGTTCTTCTTCAATGACTTGTGCTAGTAACCTGTATATCTCATAGGTTAACCATTATAAAACCAAGTTATACATACCTCGTAAATGGATCTTTTATGAGATCCATGACAATGGATGAATCTTTGTCCTCATGTCATCATGATCATATGTTCTTTGAACTAGAACATGATTTGTCTTTCTTGGTGTACCTTTCATGTTAGTAGACAACATAAATCTCATACAACACCATAATGCATTAGTACAATCATAAGTGTCAACACCCTAATCAATGAATATTTTCTATTGTGCATTCATAGTTTTATTAAGGTGATATGACAAGTCTAAAATCAAGAAGACAAACATACCATGAACAAATCTCAAAACATACCTCGATGAGTCATACCTGTCGAGATCGCTTGTAATCTTCTTATGTAAGGACTTAGCCTCATCTCCCTCTGAAACAGGAACTTCTTCACTTATGCAAGTGACCAATCCATCTTCTTCTAGGATTAATCCAATCTACTTGATTTACAAGAACTGGGACTGGAGCTAGATATGGGTTTGTCAGAGAAAACCCAAAAATTCAAACTTTGAATTTCAAACTTCTGAAAGGATAGAAATATGCGCCTTGATGAGCTAATCAAGCTGGTATATTCAGAATTTGAAAACTACAAAGTTTCACTCCTCAATTTTGCCTTTGAGACTTCTGGATTCACTGGACGTGACCCTGAACTGGGGTTTGATGAAGCCCACTCTTCTGCCCAGTCAAAAGTTTTGATCCAAAGCTCTAAGCTTCTATTTTTCTGAGGAGCTTCCAGCCATGGTCACATATTTCAAAAATTCCCATTTTTACAGAAGCCCTAATTTTCCACTTTTTTTGATCAAAGTCCCGAACTAGGGTTTGATCAAGCCCGGCCTTCTGCCCAACCAAAAATTCTGATCTTGGTCTCTAAATTTGTATTTTGATGAGTAGCATCCAGTCGTGGTCTCCAATTACAAAAATTCCAACTTTCTTCAAAGCCCTAAATTCCGGAAGCCATGAATGAAGGTACCAAAAAATAATTCTGTTTTGATAGAAATATGTACCTGATTGTTTCTGGTGTAACTCCGAAATTTTTGATCCACAGGGTCTGAAAACATTTTCTGAGATATCCTGACCTGTTAGCTTTCCATCCTGACAGGTCTGACCTCAATTGGATGTTCTGAGAGAGAGTTATGTCAAATGTCGCAACGTGACCTGTTTATGGGATAAAACAGTAGAGCGAACTTGTACGGCATGCCACGTGTCACTGTTTCAACTTCGGCCTCTGAAAACGTTTCCTGAGATAGCTCGGCCTGTTATCTATCCATCCTGATAGGTCTGACCTCAATTGGACTCTCTGAGAGAGAGTTATGCCAAATGTCGCAACGTGACCTGTTTATGGGATAATACAGCAGAGAGAACTTGTACGGCGTGCCACATGTCACTAGTTCAACTTCGGCCTATGAAAAAGTTTTCTGAGATATTTCAGACTGTGTACTACCTGTCACTTTTTACGAAATTTCATTTGGAGCTTCCTAGCCCAAGATATGATCTTTTTCCCAAGGTCACCTGATTTTGACTCAGATCTGGAAGAGGCAGAAACCCTATATTGTACAGATCATAAATCACAAAGTACAACGAATTAGAGGTTGTCCTTTGGACACAAGATACCTGGAGATCTTAGCTTCGGCTTGTAACAATTTCAGATCCGAAAACTTCGCCAAAACGGATTTATAGCGAAAGTTCTACGATGACTGGTTTTTCCTATATCAAGCCCTAGCATCGTAAGTGCAACAAGTGTCATACATGCCATATCATGCCTTCTTTCAGGCTAGCTCTGATACCATGTTAAATTTTCTGAATTTACTTCAATATGATCTAGGATCTTAACTGAGAGAACAACATGTACAGCATATCTACAGCATATCAATCATGGAGGCAATAATGCAAGCACACAAGAGACACAAAGATTTACTTGGGGAAAACCATAAAGGTGAAAAACCCCAATAACTTCCTCAGAGATAGATAGAGCAATGATACAACCAACCAAGAGAGATATCCATAACCTAGCAGCAATCCTCCTCCTCCATAAGTGCACCTCTCCTCCTTGAGAGCATGTGTGAGAAGTGAGTGAGCAAATAGAGTGCCTCCCGCACTCTATTTATACTTGACTTGACTTGCCTTTTTACCTAACTCATGTAGGCTCGAACTTAACCACATAACATAATGCTGACTGGGCCGACCCCCAATAGGGTGGTCTAATAACCCTTTGACCCACATGGCCGACCCCCAATAGGGTAGTCTAATAACCCTTTGACCCACATGACTTATACAGGGCCGACCCCAAACAAGGTGGTCTAATAACCCATCAAGTATAAGTTACGACACTTCCGTATAGAGGAATAATAACATCTCTATAGGAATACAATATACATATATGTGAAATACATTCTGAAGTTACATATACATCAACACTTCAATCAAGAAAAATTACTTATTAGGCTATAGAATTACTTGATGGCTATACAATATTGGTAACTGCCTTTTCTAGTGCAAATAGAGTCGTACGGTAGATTTAGACTTTTATTGTAAAAGTATTGTATTTTTTCCATATCGCACAGAAATAGAATACGTCTAAAGTTAAGTGCACATATCAATGGACAAGCTATTATTATACAGAACAGTTTGCAGAAATCAGTGATTTATTGGTGAATTAGTAATTCATCAGCGAGTCAAGTCTCAAATGAAAAAAAAAAATGATTGCTTGCCTGAAAAAATCCCCATGGAATTGTGCAATTAATAATTTGCTTACTTTTTGTAAAATATTGCCAGTTTGTTGATTTATTGCCTAAGTTTTCAAAACAATCATTGATCGAATATCACTTTCAAAATAAAAGTAGAATTAGTCCCTCATTTTTTGTTTTTTGTGATTGTAAAATTGTATGCATATTGTTTAGTTGCTTGGAATTCTTTGTGTTGTTTTCATTGAGATAATGATTTTGATTTTAGACCCTTACTGGGTTATTGTCAAGTCCGAGTCTCGCAACATTGATATACAAACCAAGCCTCTCCCTACATAGGTAAAGGATTGCTAGTATATCCACCTTAGCCCCAATCTGAGGAGCGTCTACATCCTTGTTGAAAATCACAACTCTTACAGAAATCAGACAAGCCAATTCCTGATCTCTGAATTTTGTAGTCTCATCCAAATGGAAAATTCAAGCATCCCATCAAATGTGGTCAAATATCTGTTTCCAATAAATAGTAGATTCTTGTCAACTTTATTGTGTTCCATTTCAATGTAGAGAGCTGACAAAAATCATGGCATATTCAAAGACAACCTTCTCCTGAAAACTTGGGTATCTCTGCATTTGTATAAAACATGTTTGGAAGTCTCTGCTTTGCAACAATCTACACAACAACCATATAGTGGGCCTGAGTGGTGAATTCTATCTATAAAGTTCGATCGCCTTCATTTATAGAATTAAGGAAAGAAATTGATGAAGATTCATTGTTTCTTTGATATTTATCTTGTCTATTTATGGATTTTATAGGTTGCATTGCTCATGCTTAAGGATACCACATACTTTGGGCTATTTCATTAGTGTGAAATTGTGAACGATAGCTAGTTATGTTTAGGGAGTAGTACGCCTTTATTATTTATGTCAATAAAGAGCATGAAGTGTCACTAGATAGCATTTGTCATGCTTAAGTGTACTAGATGATTTGGGGTGTTTCGTGCAGAGTAAAATGCTAGCTTGTTATGTTTTTTATTCATGGAAACAAGGATACGTGTGCAGACAAGTTGGTAGTGAAGATAAGTATGGAGAGTTACTATTATCAGTGACTGGCTATGAAGTTGCAACCACCAATTTGTTGCTTATAAATTATACCTATTTAATGTTACACATTGCCCATGTTGTTGCTTCCTTTTCTTCCTTTGTGCAAGGAGATATGGAAAAAATATACATGGCTAATTCTTCCTTCTATTTTTTTGGATGTAAACGCTATTTTTATCTAAAATTTGAATTTTCTGCAGGCTCAACAAGCAGTTTTAAAGCTGCTTACAAGCTTAGCGAACTCGAGGTATAAAGCCGAATTATCGTGTGATGTACCATCAATTGGTTTGGTAAGTCGAGCCATAATTTTTCATTTTTATATTCAGAAATTTATATTTCATTTACTGTCTTAGGTTTGTGTGCTTGAAGCAATCAATATTTTAGTATGTGCAGTTAAAAAAAAATTATTTTCCTAGTTTTCAATTCCAAAAATATGAAGGATTTTGTCTGTTATTCTAAGTCTCTGACACAAAGAGCAAATAAAATTGGGAAGTCTGAGAAATTTGTTTATGTCCTACATCTTCTTTATTAATGTTATTGGAACTGTTGAAATATTAATTCAATATCACCTGTGTTGTAATGAGGGTGGCAAATATTTGTATAAGGAAATGTGTTTTTGTATAACATATAGCATTTAGGGAAATGCAGATGAAATTGCTATATTTGAGGAACATTATATACCTGGTTCATTGTAGCAGCACTTTGTGAATTCTTGTGGAACTCACAAATTTCACTTCACTTGCCATCAAAATGAGTCACCCTTGTAAGATTTTGTGGACTTTGTAATTATGAATTCCATAGGAAGACAATCGAATAGAACCAAAAGAACCTCAATTTCTACAATGACGAAGTAAACCCTAGCACAAGTGCACTAGAGGGAGATGGAACCCAAGCACAAGATAGATCAAACCAAGAACAAGAGAGCACAATGCTTTGTCTTGTAGGGTGCATTTTTCAAGAGGGGTTATTGAGGCTACACTAAGTTGACAACATCGACCTTAATTGAACTTACTAATATAATATAAAATTAAGAATAATGTCGGCCATGGCCAATGTGAATATTACATCCTTAATTTCAACAACCCCTCTTGATCTGAATAGGGGGCCACAGAGAAAAGGCATCATGAGAGTTACATCTCCCCTTAAAGTTGATCAAGGGCCTCACAGAGAAGACATGTTATACCATCCAGTGGAAACACAGTGCTGTAATATATAATTTCATTCCACAAGTGTAAACACAGTGCTGTAATACATAAATACCATGATGTTTATTCTCAATTGCTTGAATGGATAAATGATGATGTTGTTGATAATTTTCTAGCTACTAATATGATGGTGATGGTAATGATAGTATGGGGCAATTATCCAATCATGCAGTCAACGTGACACTAAAATAATCATAGCAGCAACATTATCTCTTTGGAAATGAAAGATATCAGATGGGAAAAGATGTGATGATGTATATTTATAGGATCTACTACCCCCTATCCATTTAAAAAAGAAAACTGGTAATCATTCCAAAATTCAATCTTAAATCACACAAAATTAGTTTTCCTATCCTAGACTTGATGTTTAGGCAATATGTGATTTGATAATAACACCTATAGTAAATGACATTGATCGATGATCGATGAGTGCTTGATATCTTATGAAGAACTGGCATTAAGGGTTTCTTGCAGGTAAAAGGATATTTACCATGGAAGCTATCATTAAACAATTTAGATTTAGATGCATTATAGAGTTTACATCAGTAGAATTTTTATTATTATTATTGAATGTTATACTGATTGAGTCCTCACCTTTTGTAGGCTAGACCTTGTCTCTATTTCAATAAAAAAGGTTCTTTGTTAGTTGCTACAACAAGAGATTATGCGATCAAGATCATAGCTAACACAAATGGATTTAAGCTTCTCCATATGCTAGAAAATAGAATGCTAACACCAGTGCCAAAGGTAACAAGGGAAGCACATTCAATGAGAGTATGTTCCAAAATCATGACCAAAACTAAATTATGGAATCAATGAAATGTAGGTTCCACTTCCAAACCTCATTGGCACAACAAATCTAGCTGGTCCTCTTCATTGGTGCAACAAATTCAACACCAAAAAATTCAGTAAGAATTCTACCATCAGTATGTTTGCTTCTTTGCAATATTTTACATTATCTTATTTATTGGCTAGTAATATATTTCTTATTAACATATCAACTTTAAGTAATATTTATTTTCACTAATATTTGCAATCATCATGATCAACATATAAGGACATAAGGGTGTTGTTAGCAATTCAATGGTGGATGTGGATAAGAGGCTTCGATATGAGGGTACAAGTACGAGAAAGAACTGGAAGTTTGCCTAGGTTTTCGTACGTAACAGATTCAGTCCATTGTAGGTCTCTCAGATTAAAATATCCACTACCAACAGGAAAGGAAATTTCTCTTCTTGTATATAGTAGATTGAAAGTTTAACTTGTCGATGGTATTTTCATGCTCTTTCACATTATAAGATATCCTAATCACACAGTTGTAATTTTCTTTGGTGAGTTATACAGATTGTTAAATTACTTTACACATATTCAAGTTCTTGTCTCCTAGCTTTGAACAATAATGCTGCACATAATATAGGGATGTGGAAACATAATGATTGGAATCCATCTGGCAAAGTATGTCTTTCAGATGGACAAATTCTACTTTCAGCTGCAGTAGTTGAACGCCATTTTCACTGTCCATTTAAGTTGAATAATTTGTTAAAACTTATTTGATAGCTTACAACATATTTTCCACCACGTTTTTTGTAATAAATTTTTATCTTTCATAATACTTTAAAGGGTATTAGCTTAATAGAAGAGCACCTGTGTTTCAAATGCAGGATGATGGTGGTTCAATTCCACCATGCCCTACAATAAACACATTTAAAATAAATTGTTTATTTTTTTTAATAATTTTTTTCATATAGTCTCTAGAGAGACAATAGTTGGGACT
Organism: Larix kaempferi; assembly: GCA_027924585.1. Classification (NCBI taxonomy): domain Eukaryota; kingdom Viridiplantae; phylum Streptophyta; class Pinopsida; order Pinales; family Pinaceae; genus Larix; species Larix kaempferi. Next base: position 21,755,139 of record BSBM01000088.1, read on the forward strand.
AAAGATGTATTGTCTCTATATACACAATGTGTCTTTAATCCCAGCTATTGTCTCTAGAGAGACAAAAATGAAATTGTCTCTTAAGAGACAATAAGTGACTTGTGTTTTATATTGTCTTTATAGAAACAATTTTTTAAGACAATAATTTGAGACACTCGCTTAAAGACAATATTTAAGACAATACACAAATTTTTATTCGTCTCAAGTTAAGACAATTTACTTTAAAATTGTCTCAAATAATGTCTTAAAACCCCCCTCTATGTAGTAGTGTACCCACATTTCTGTCAACTTAGATTTTAATTAAAAATGAATTTTTACAGTCATCAAGTTACAATAGGTCGTTTGGCCCAAGTGAAACCGAGAGAGTGGGAGTACTCCCCGGTTAGATTATCATGCAGGTAACCTGCACGCTTGAAGACATTGGTTGTAAAAAAAAATTGGAAAGTACAGAAAATGTGCAGGAAAACAGAATGTACCTCTAGTGGAAGGACACTCTACCTTCATAGTAATGGTTGAACCTGAATGTAGTCTTACCTATCACCGCTTCATTGTTAGGCTCTTGAACAACTGAGTATGGAAGGAAAAAACAGTGCAAAACCTAGGATTACTTGCCTCAAGCGTTCTAAGTGTCATTTGAGTTTCATGTGCGCAGAATGATTGTGAGCGTATGTTTTCTCAGATTTATAGGTGTCCGTGAGGGTATGTGAAGCGTTTTGTTTGTTGCGGAGAGCTCAAGCACTCTGAGTGTCGTTTGAGTTTCATGTGTACAGAATGAGGGGGTGCCGCAAGTAACAGACAATCGCTGAATAGTTTTGGGACAATGCGACTTCGTTTCTTCATTGAAATCAAAAAAATAAATTAAATAACAGATTGGTTGTTTGTGCATACTACGGCATAGTTTTGAAGTGCCGACCTCAAAAACTTGTATTTTCAATTTTATTGGCCCTAGGAACTCTTAGAAAACTTTATCGCACTCTTTGAAAGATAAGTCATCTTTATTCAAGAGCCTTGCCTGTTACAACCGGATCATTTACTCCATAATATCGATCTTTTATATTCTACTAAGGAAGCTTACTTGTTATGGGCATCTCATGTTCGTATGGACATTCGACACCATGTGTGCATTCACCATGAACATAGAAACCCCATTTATGAGCACGATTTCTTCTATAATATGGTGTTGCTCTTTGAAGTTTCAACATCGTATCATTAGGACGGGCCTTTCCAACCGTGTGCTCGTTCTTGCTCCTAAACCTTGCTTGCTGCAGTATTATACCTACTTGCATTTGTGTATCTCTAGGCTATTGTCTGCGTCTTACCTCCCCTCGGGCTGTCATCCACAAATAAGAAAGCGGTGATCTTGACATGTGAAATTTCCTTCCACTATTAAATCCTCTACGTATACAATTGTCTAGTCCAAGCTTCCAGTAGGTTTTTATGGGAAAACTTGTTTACTGTTATCAGAGGACTCGACCTTTAGGAGCATGGAGGGGTCTGTGAGTTTTCATAGTACCGTCGTAACCGTCACAAAGCCCATGCACCTTGGTGTGAACATTCACCAGGATGTGTGGATAGTTGGCCTGTAGATTCACATCTAGGGTGTGCTATCACTACACCACCTGAGTGCTATGATTTTTTATGATTAGTGTAAGGATCATTCTCAACGGCTTTTTTGCACCACTCATTTTTTTCTGATTTTCTGTGTTTCATTGCAGCAAATAATAAGCACCTTGCAATATAGCATTTAATGTTACGACTATAAAAATATAAATCAGTTGAATTGTTGTTTACATGAGATCCAACTACTCACAGTTGAACATTTTTTTTGTTATGATTTCTTGCGTGGGGATGTCCATGTCCAGGGATGTCCGCATGGAGTGGGCACTCTGCCACTGTGCCAAACGCCCGCGTCGTACCCCTGGTATGCATTATCTGTGTGCTCAGCTTCGAGGGTGGGCCTGACGTTTTGACTCTCATGCATGTCAAATGGTCGATTGTTAGAGACTGGTTCGCCAATCCTGTCGAGCTGTGAGCATTAATATTTTTAATTATCCTCTGCCCTCAGGCTTCGCGTGGCAGAATTGCCCCTGGAAATAGCTCACGAGTGCAACGTGCCGCCACCAATCGTCTCCCTATAGTTACAATTTAAGCATGGAAATACCTTTTGTTTGTGACCATTTTAATATGTGGAAACGCCCTGCTCTTTATACTGCCAAACTGTTGCTCCCACAAAACTATTTAAATATGCATCGATCTTTTAAACAGAGAAAAATCGTAAGGGTGTCTCTTTGGCTCATAGACACATATATTTCGATGGCAATAAAACTGCCATGGGGAGCGAATAAGGGACTTTATTGCTATTTCGGATAATTGGAAGGGGAAAAAGGATTTTCTTTTTATAATAACGAGAAAAGGGGTTAATAGGGGATAGTGAAAAAAATGGGAGGATTTTTTATTATTTCAGTCTTTAGATAATGACCTTGGGAACAATGAAAGGGATGGAAATGCGGAAGTCTTTTTAGAATAGTGGACATATGTTTATTTTTACAACGGAGTAATAGGAAAGGTTATTTGAGTTTTTGAACATGGGAGTGAATTTCAACTTTGATAGTGTAGAAAAGTTCAAACGGTGACAATTTTTATCCAGTGAAATAATATGGGCGTGACCAGACGGTATGACCAGCCAAAAAGAATTTTTTTTTCAATGATAGAGCTTCATACAACTGCACTTTGCCTCAATCTCATTTTTCAGGCCTCTGCAAAGGCATGGGCCAAGCATGGTTTAAAGATCATGAAGTTGTTTTACAAACCGTTCGACAAGATCCGGACAAGACAATGAAGGTAAAGGTAAACGATGTTGAGGTTGAATGAACTCAATCATGGAAGAAGCCGAGCTCAATTCCTGCACAAACAATAAACAGTTATTGGTTAATTCTTTAATGCATTATGATAAAACAATTAACATGGATAGATGTTTATATCTTAGAATTTGGGGTGGATTATGCTTTTCCTAGATTAAAGGAGAATGGGACAAGTGTACTCTTAATATTGATTTTATGGGCATCCTTCAAAATTCCAAATAAACAATTACAAAAAAAAGAAATATAAAATAATGACAGACAACCTACAAATCATTACAATTAAACATGAAGAACAAATAACACATAACTTGTTCATGACATTACAGGTGAAGAGAATCCAAAAAAAAAATTAATAAAACTAAACACTTTAAGCTTCATGTTAATTTCTTGGTCTTTGGTTCAATCTCCACGTGTATTTTTCTTTATACACGTATTCTACCATATTTTTGAGTAAATACTTCATCACATAAGTCATCTATCATAGAATAAATTCCGTGGAATTGATGATGACAATAAGTGTTGCTTCAGAAACCATGCCACGTTCTAAAGGTGTATGTCCACAAGGGAGGAAGAAGCGATCTCTTGGATCATCAAAACAAATGGCATATGGACGGCACTGGTAAATCTCACTGTTCTGATATTTTATATCAGTATCTTCATACTGTGTAAATCTCGAACTTGGGCTTCTGCAATAGTACCACATTCAGCTTGGTTCATAGCTTTATTATTTTAACCTTGACTTCGCACTAAATAGTGCATTTATTTAAAGTTTCTTTATCTCAATAAGAGACGTTTCAACATCCTAAAGCTCTATCCTTTATCATCCTTTTTAAGACATTTTCTGTTCATTTCGAAAGAATACCACTGGGATTGAGCTTAAACAGGTAGCGAAATCCTCTTAAGAGCTCACGAATTGCCCTATCAAATGTCAGGTTAACAAATATCAAATTTCATTATTCATTACATTAGCATGCATAACAGAAAGAGGGATTTCTTCATTATTCGAAACAACTAACCTAATTTTGAACACACTATCAACTATCAATGACGAATGAAAGATAAGCACATAAACCAACACACCACAACCAAGCCCTTTATGAAACGAAAGAATTGTTCTTGCAACTTCCATCTTCTTTGAAACCATTCTTCATAGGGAAAAGAGAGAAAAGAACGTCTGTAAATGCGAGCAACTTTTGCTGGAGATACACTGGTACTAGAGCTCATTGTCACTATTAGCTTCCTCAATACATTCAATGCCCACTTTTGTATTTAGATGTTAAAGCGTCCTTTGCAACCACAAAATCTATATCCAATCAAGTTTTTGTTTTTGTTCGTAATTCGCCACACATGCATAGCAGTTACAATATTTTCTTCTTTCTCAAAGCCTGAAGCAAGGACTTTTACTCCATCTATTGCTAGACAACATGTGTAACTCTGCCTTGGGAAACTCCTATGCTCTATGGCACAACAAAATATACATTCTGGAGTCAAGAATTATGACATTGTAAAGAATAGCTTCCATTATCAATTAAGTTACAACTTTCAGCATTTAGATATGCAAACTTTTCATGGTATAAGTTAGAGGAAATTGTTAAAAATTGTAATCTCACTTGTCATTAGTGTATTAATTAGTAGTTAAACAGTTAGTTGGTTAGTGATGTTCCATAGTATTTTCTGGCCCGTAGTATTGTTGTGACTTAATCCTATATATTCTTGTGGTTAATGATGAGAAGGCAGTGAATATGCCCACTTGTGTTATGTCCTTTACTTGTTTCTTTTTTTCTTATAACTTGAACATGGTATGAGAGCGCATGGCCCGATCCATACATGTTGTATTTGGGTAAGCATTTTCACATAGTGGAAAGCACACACACAAGACGGAAACACATCGGCATGGAGGTCGTATTTATTTTTAATTTTTCTCTCTATAGACGATCGACGCACCCTTTGTTTAGGAGAAGCGAGCCATCGACGCACCTGTTGTTTAGGAGAAGCGAGCTGATCGACACACCTGTTGTTCAAGAGAAGCGATCCATCGACGCACCTGTTGTTCAGGAGAAGCGAGTCGATCGACGTACCCGTTATTTAGGAGAAGCGAGCCATCGACGCGCCCGTTGCTCAGGAGAACTGAGTCAGCAAAATGGCTACTACCAATTCAATTACTTCAAGTTTGAAGCAAATTTCTGGACCAATGTTGATCGGCACCAACTATGAGTTTTTTCAGTCAAGATGCAGACATTTCTCCAACTCAACAAATGTTGGGATATGGTTGAAAACTAGTTCACATAACCGAATGCAACTGCTTTGGCCGCTATGTCTAATGCTTAGAAGAAATCCCTTGAACAAAGCCGAGAAAGAAATCTTACTGCAAAATGGTTGATCCAGAGCCGCATCGAGGAGTCCATTTTCCCACGGATCTCAGGAGCCACCACTATGCATCAATCCTGGAATATCCTTACATCTGTATACAAAGGTACAGACAAAGTAAAAACAGTAAGGCTCCAGACCCTTCAACTTCAGTTTGAAAATCTTAAGATGAAGGAAACAAAAAATGTAGATCAGTTTATGACTCAGGTCTTAGGCATTGTGACTCAATTCCAAACTTATGGTGAAGCTTTAGAATAGAAAGTTGTTGTCCAAAATATTCTCAGGTGTCTCAATAAGAAATTTGCTATAGTTGTTACTTCTATAGAAGAATCTAAGGATCTGTCCAAATTTATCCTAGAAGAGTTAACAGGGTCCCTTTTGTCCCACGAAGCTCGACTCAGTCAAGAAGAAGAGTCTTTGACAAATGCATTCAGCACTCAGGATTCCATCAATAGAGGTCGAGGCAGAGGAGGTAGAGGACGAGGCAGAAGAGGAAGACGTTCTCATTCTATAGAGGATAGAACCACCCATGAGCATTCTGATCACTATGATCACTCTCACAACTCTCGGAACCATAGGGGAAGAAGCAAGAGATGTACTAATAGGTCCAACATATAGTGCAACTACTGCAAGAAGTATGGCCACTATGAACGAGACTACATAAAGAAGTAATTAGGCCAAAACAGTGGCAGAGCCCATTTCTCCAATGTTGAAGAAAGCTCATTAAAAGTCATGTTTCTCTCATGTCAAGTGACTAAAGAATAATATCATTCAGATGTATGGTTGTTGTATAGTGGCTACAGCAATCATATGACATGTAACAAATTGCTATTTTATGATTTAGATATGTCTGTCAATACAAAATCAAGCTTGGTGATCATTATCTAGTTCCTGCTCAAGGCAAAGGCATAGTTCATGTTCTTACTAAGAAAAATGAGAAGAAATTTATACATGATGTATACCTTGTTCCTAATTTGAAAGTGAATTTGATAAGTGTGGGTCAACTGATCGAAAACAAGTATGATGTCAGATTTATTGATACCTATTGTGTTGTCTATGATAAACCCTCCAGTAGAAGACTCTTAGCCAAAGTAGAAATGACCAAAAACAAAATATTTCCTCTAGTCTCAGAAGTGCTATATTATCACAGTCATATGCTCATATTGTTTCCATTCTAGATGAAACTTGGTTGTGGCACTGTAGGTTTTATCATCTACTCTTCCACATTCTGAGCCAAAGAACACCTTGAGTTAGTTCACACAGACCTGTGTGGACCCTTGCAAACCCAATCCATAGGAGGTAGTCTTTATTTCCTGACCTTTATTGATGATTATAGTAGGAAAGTATGGGTCTACTTTCTCGTACGTAAATCAGATGCCTTCTCCAAGTTTAAAGAATTCAAGGCATTGACTAAAAAGCAGTCAAGTAAATCCATCAAAGTGCTCAGGTCAAAAAGTGGAAGGGAATATGATTCACATGATTTTGGAGAGTTATGTAAATAGCATGGCATCCAACACCAGTTCACTACCAGATAGACTCCATAGCATAATGGATTTGTTGACTGGAAGAACCAAACCATCATGAACATGGCTCGAAGTATGATGTCATATAAGAAGTTGTCAGATTATTATTAGGATGAAGTTGTTGCATGTTCAGTTTACTTACTGAACAGATCTCCCATGGTAAGTGTTAAAGACAATATTTCTAAAGAATCCTGGAGTGGCACTAAGATTAGTGTCTCACGTCTCAGAGACTTTGGGTGTGTAGCATTTGCACATGTACCTAATGAATTGAGAAAAAAGTTGGACAAAAAGAGTGAGAAATGTACCTTCATTGGTTACAGTGAACATCACAAGGCTTACAAGTTGTATAACCATGTCACCAAAAAGGTTGTGGTGAGCAGAGATGTCAAGTTTCTTGAAGAAAAATGCTGGAGTGATCTAGGAGATATTCAGCAGAAAGAAATTCCATTTCCACCAAATCTACCACTCATATTGCCAAGATTGGAGGTACGGCAGCAGTAGCAAGAAGCAACACCAGCAGACAGTCCACCACATAACCAAAGAACTGAAAATTTAAGAGAGATATATGAGTACACTCCTACTATTGATGACCAACTACAGTATGCTCTATTTTCTTGTCAGCCAACATCTTTTGATGAAGCGGTAAAGGATTCATGGTGGGTACAAGCAATGAATGAAGAGATTGATGATATAGAAAGGAATCAGACTTGGGATATAGTTGATCTTCCAACAGACAAAACCAATATTAGAGTCAAATGGGTCTATAAGACCAAACTGAATGAAAAAGCAGAGATAGAGAAGTACAAAGCCAGGTTGGTTTCCAAAGGATTTGCTCAGTAACATGGTGTGGACTATGATGAAACCTTTTCTCCAATAGGAGGGATGGACACCATCAGAGTTGTACTTGCAATAGCAGCTCAGAATCAATGGCATGTTTATCAAATGGACGTGGAATCTGTCTTTTTCAATGGCATACTTGAGGAAGAAGTCTATGTAGATCAGCCACCTGGATATGCAATCAAGGGTCAAGAACACAAGCTGAAAAAGGCCTTGTTTGGTCTAAAACAAGCTCCCAGATCTTGGGAAAAAAGAATTGATTCCTACCTCATCAACAATGGGTTCAAAAGGAGCAGTAATGAGCCCACTCTGTATGTCAAAACAGATCAACAAGGTAACATTATGATTGTCTGTATTTATGTTGATGATATGATTTATACTGGAAATTTGATGCTAGAATAATTTAAGACAGACATGAAAAAGGAATTTGAAATGACTGATCTTGGTCTTATGAAGTAATTCCTTGGTCTGGAAGTTAACCAAAGTGAAAATGGCATCTTCATCTATCAGCATAAATATGCTACAGACATTCTACAAATATTTAGAATGGATAAATGCAAACCAGCAGAAAACCCCATTGTTGCAGGTACCAAGTTAAGCAAGAATGATGATGGACCAGAAGTGAACTCTACAATTTACAAAAGATTGGTAGGCAGTTTAATGTATTTGACTGCAACTAGACGTGATTTGATGTATGATGTTAGCCTGATCTCTAGGTTTATGGAGTCTCCCAAAGACTGTCACTAGAAATTTGGTAAAATAATGCTGAGATATGTTGTAGGCATAGTTGGTTATGGACTTTGGTACTCTCATTCACTAGACAGTACTCTTACAGGGTACACTGATAGTGATTTTGAAAGCAATATTGATGATAGGAAAAGCACAACAGGTTATGCTTTCCATTTGGGTACCAATTTGATTTCATGGTCCTCTTAGAAACAAGCCATTGTTAGCATGTCTTCTGCAGAAGCAGAATATGTAGCAGCAACTACAACATCATGCCACGTAGTTTGGCTGAGAATACTTTTGAAGGATATGGGACACACAGAAAAAGAACCAACTCCTTTTTTTTGTGACAATATTTCTTCAATAACATTGTCCAAGCATAATGTCTTTCAAAGAAAGAGTAAACATATTGACACTCGTTATCATTTCATTCGTGAGTTAGTCAATAATGGAGAGATCACTTTGTTGTTTGGTGGCTCTAAGGAGCAATTGGCTGACATGTTTACCAAACCTTTGGGAACATTTTCATTTGAGTTTCAGATAAAGCACTTATGCATTGATAGTGCTGATAATATTGTCCCAATTGAGATTAACGAGGTGTGTTAAGAATTGTAATCTCACTAGTCATTAGTGCATTAATTAATAGTTGAATAGTTAGTTGGCTAGTTTGGCTAGGACACTTCGATGTCCCATAGTATTTTCTGGCCAATAATATTGGCTCGTAGTATTGATGTGATGTAATCCTATATATTCTTGTGATTAATGATGAGAAGGCAATGAATATTTCCACTTGTGTTATGTCCTTTACTTGTTTCTTATTTTCTTATAACTTTAACAGGCATGGTATTGTTTGAGAGAACTTGATGAAAGATTAGTGTCGAGACAAAGATTAGCTCCATTTGATTTTATGGTGTCGTGTAGCTCATTGAATTGCTCAAGACCAACAAGGTTGTGAGAGAGATATATTGTGAGTCCTTCGAATGCCATTTTCCACCAATCCTTGAAAGAAACAGTTTTCCATACCCATAAAACCTCAAGGAATAAATCATGAGCCCATTCAGGTCATTTTCATATGTGAAGGTTGTATCAAACTTGAAGTAACAATTTCACACATATTTTTTCCTAAACTTGTACCTTGCTACCATATAAATCACCATGCACAATTCAATAGCAAATCCTCATTTGTGTATTATTAGCTCAATCATTCCATTAAAACTTTCAAAGACTCCTTAACGGTAGAAAACCAAATGACATCAAGTTAGCTAGTGACTAGACTAAGTTTAGAGACTAGAGTAAGTTCAGAAACTTGCACGAAAAATGGGCATCAAAAATTGGCATAGAGCATCATGTTTCAGAATCAAGGGGAAGCTAGCAACGCTTTGCTAACTAAGTCTTATGACCAAAAATGTCATCAACACCACATCCAAATTAATTTTTCCAGTTTCTATTTTCAATAGTTTTAAGTTTTTTTTCTAAGACAAGGATTTTGGGGGTTGCACGGTATTATTTTAAGGGAGCTTGTGCCATTTATGGGGAAACCATTAAATAATTCCTCATATACACACATAAATGGATGACCTTTTTTTATTGGAAAAGAATAGTTATTATGAAGGAACAAAAGGGGGTTCAGTGAGAAAAAGGAAGCCACGTAATGGGCACCCAGGTAAGGAGGAAGTTCGAGCAGAAGAAGAAATGTTGAGTAAAGGGAGGCTGTGAAATCTAGGGAAGAGGGTAATTGAGTTTGCAACAAAGATTTTGAAGAGGTTGACCTGAATAGAAAGTGAGAGAAGATGTAGATCAGTGATTAAGCATCATCCTGAAATCTTGTGCTATAAAAAAAAATTGAGTAAATCCCATGAAATTTGGGTTTGTATAATCTTAGTGAATGTAAACCCTACCTAAGACTACGACCAAGGGATTATTTGCATTTTTTTAACAGTTAAAATCTTGGAAAACATAGAGCTTATAATTTGTAAAATCTAAATTTTTAATAGAGGTAAATTGGCAAATTTTAATGTCATGTGTTTGTGAAATGCTTGGATATGTTTGAGAGTGATTGTGCACTCTGAGTAGCAACCTAGTTAGTTGTTTTGAATTTTCAATAATCCCTAGGCTGGTTCAATTCTTCAAGTTTGGAATTAGAACAAAAGTGTCATGTTGTAGAGAACAATTCCAAGTGAGGAATGCATTGGGTAGAATTTTTTTAATGGAAATTACAGGTCCAACAAGGAGGCTTGTTGTCTAAAACTATAATAAGGGGTACTTTCATAGGAAAAGAAGTATACATAATAGAAGATGATTGAATGTATAGTGGAGAGGCATAATACAACATGGTGGTGTTATAGATGAGGTAACTCAAGCATTGAGAACTATCCAAGCCATAGAAACCACTTAGAGAAGAGGAGTTGCAGTTGAAGATCATGATGTAAGTGATGAAGAATTATGATCTAAGAACCCAAAGGAAGAAGCTGAAGTAGTTTAAATCCAAGAAGAAAGAATCATTAAGGCTCTAACTTATTTGAAAGGAAACCCAAGATAGAGACAGCTACCTACACAGAAAGCTTGAAGCTAGAAGATTTGATTTATTGGATTAGTACATGGAGAAATTATTTTACATGGAGCAGATTGATGACCCTAAAAGAGTAAATATTGTTTGCATGAACTTGAAATGATATATATCCTTATGGTGGGATACCATATAGTTAGAAAGGAAGAGGAAAGGAAAAGACAAAATGGGGACTTGGGATAGAATCGTAGCTAAACTGAAAGGTAAATTTCTACCTATTGATTATACTCTAAAATTGTATGGGGAGTGACATAATCATAGGAAAAAAAGAAATGATTGTTAAGAAGTATACAAAGGAGTTTTATATGTTGTCTATTATATCTAGGCATAGTGGTGAAGGATATGAAGTTTTAGGGTAGGTACATTAATGCTCGAGATATGCAATACAATATGAATTAAGTATTGTGAGAATTAGAATAGTGGAAGAGGCATACTAGCTTTCCCTAAAAGAATAGGAAAAATTGTCTAGAAATAATCCAAGTGGTAGAGACAAAAAATTAGTTCGAGGCAAGGGAAGAAATATATATGGGAGAGGAAAAAGTAGTGGAGTGAAAGGAGAAGAAGGTAGAAGTTTCAATTGTCCAACCAAAGAATTCATAAAGAATAATGAATCATTTAGAGGCAAAGGAACTTATAGAGTAAATACAAACCTTGAAGGTAGAGGATCTGGGAAGTCACTAGTGATCAATCACAAGTGTCAAACACCGAATGTCCCAAAAGTTTTCATACCATGAGGACACAAAAGAACAAAATCTATTTTATTCAAGGAGTTGAAAGCACTGTTGGATCTGTTGTTGGGGATAATGTCGATGTAGCTCATCCAAAAGCTAGTGAGAGCTTGATGTTAAGAAAATAACCTTGTTGAAGCCAAAAAACCAGCCAATAATAAAAGAAACATATCTTAGTAAGTATATCTTTAAGGCTACGTGCAAAATCGAAGGTGCGCCATGTCATTGTTTCCTACCAGTGGTTGATTATATTTAAGATTATAAATTATCATGATAGTGTGTTGTGTTATGTAGTACCAATGGATGTTTGTCATATATTGTTGGGTAGGCCTTGGCAGTACGATAGGAAGATTGTGTATGTTGGATTTAAAAAAAAATTCTTCTTGATAAGAATAGAAACAAACTTTGATGACACATTTAAAGGAAGAAAAACAAGAAAGTAGCAGCAGTATTAATTGTTTTGGTAGGAGGCAAGAACCCAATGAGGCAAGGATTCGATCTTTGTTTTTGTTTACAGGTTTTCAAAAATGGCACATTGTATTCCTTGTAAGAAGACTAATGATGCCACAAGCATAATTGTTTGGTTATTTAAAGAAATTGTTAGATTGAACATGGATTGCCTAAGAGCATAACCTCAAATAGGGACAACATGTTCCTTGGACATTTCTAGAGGACATTATGGAAGAAATTGGATACCAAATTACAATGCAGTTATACATATCATCCACAAACTAATTCGCAAATAGTTGTTGTCAACAAAAGTCTTGGAAATCTAATAAGATGCTTACTTGGTGAAAGGCCAGGACAATGGGATGTATTGATGACACGAAATGAATTTGCATACAATAATTCAATGATTCCCAAGAGGAATGTATAACAAACTAAAAGTGAGGAAGGTTGGCCCATGTAAAATTCTGAAGAAAATTTATGATAGCTCTTATGTTAGAGTTTCCCATAGGGTTGGATATTTCACCCATCTTCAATGTTGTTGATTTATATGAATATCATTAAGAATTCGCTAGTGAAACTCATGGGCAATTGGAGGGAGCAAATTCCTTAACGTGAAAATGAACAAATTGATATTAGATGAAAGAATGGTTAGGAGGACAGGAGTCAAAGTACTTTTGAATATTTGGTCTGTTGGAAATGCTAAGGCTCTCGATGATGCCACATGGATTGCAAAAGTAGTTCTTGAGCGTGTTACTTGTAAAATTCCTAGCAATTTTGGGAGCAGAAGATCATTTTTTTTTTACTACAGATGATTGATGCGAGTGTCGTAAAATCATAGAGGGTGTCACTACCAACAAAAGTGGATTTGAGGACAAATCTTTGTAGCCCATCAATTTGTGTGAATTGCAAATATTGTGTGCATTGTGTAGCGAAGGATAGAAGGGGAAAATGCGATGAGATATTGACCATCCCTCTCTTTTGCATGAATGGTGGATTTGAATTGCACAAATTCAAATTCCATAGAGGCTCGCGTGGAGGCCTCTGCACAAAAAAGCCTCAGTCATCGATTCCACCTTAGTGAATGGCTTGATTTTACCTTGCAGTATTTCAATTGATTAGGGATCAACCATTTGGTTTTGTGCAATGGAACATCCACCGTCGATTTTAAACTTTTAGATCATATGGTTGTTAACTTTGAAGGAGTCCACGTCCAAATTAAATTTGCTATTTTTTGTGTCCACATGTTAATGAAGGCTTATCCATAGTTTTAATTTTCTTGCTAATATAAGGATTTTGGGCGGTGTGCCATTGTTTTAAGGGATCCCATACCATTCCCCATATATATATTAAACCCAATTTTTTAACTGGAAAAGAACAGTGATTATGGAGGAAGGGAAAGTGGTTCATTGAGAAAAAGTAGCCAAGTAATGGGCATCCAAGTTGTAAAATTTGATGATCACCTGCAAGAGATCACAACTAGAACTAGAAATATAATGAACAACATTACACTTAGAAATTTTACAAAGTAACAAAAAAGGAAAGAGTGAAGACAAAATATCTTGGAGCAAAACACTGAATTCTTATTCAATTATTCAAAGAATAAAGAGTCTTGGTACATAAAGCAATTTGAATTCATAAAGAAGGAAATTTGAATTGTACACTACCTAGTTGGGATTTGATTCCCTAGTGAGCCATGCAATCTCTCAAGGATGAGTTAACCAGCTCATAACTAACCCAAGATGACAAGTGGAGGCTTAATTTCTTAAAATCAAGGATCTAATCCATGCATAAATCATGCATGATAAGAATTTGCTAAAAATACGAGAGGAGAGTGATACCCTTTATTGATTCATGGAATTAGGTTCCTTGAATCATTCCAAAAACTTAAACATGCAAGTTTGGATCCTAAAATCGGGGATAAGACCCTAAAATCAAGGAATATGCCCTCACTGACTAAAAATAGAAGATTCCTCCCTTAATATAGGGATGAAGTGCTCCCATTGATCACTTGGTCAAACTCAGTCAAAATTGAACCATTGGCTTCATGAGACCAAGTTCTAAAGTACCTAAGTGAGAGATTAATGTTAAGGAAAAGGTAAATATGCTCTAACACCCCCCATAAACCTAACTTGGTGAAACTAATGCATAAAAAAAATTGGGTCCTAAAAATTTGCAACCATGTTAGGTACCCAAGTACAAAATAAAATATCCCTAGAAAGTGGGATAAGAGGATAGTGCTCAGTGGACTTAGTCATCTTTAGCCATGATCACTCTCATGTCCACGTGATTCCAAATTTGATCAATACTTCCACTTGTTCCATGCAAGCCTCCTACAAGGGGGTAGGGGATATGGCTTTTCATCAGATACTAATACTCCTCCTTCATGGTAGTATTCAAATATGGATTCCTATTGCTTTTGGAAAAGATTATGGATCTCTCGTATTACCATGTAATGGTGGATGGACAACAAAGGCTCCGAAGAAATGAGTGCTTGAGGATCACTTTGAAAATGTGAGTGGATCCACCCTATATCTGTTGGATAGCCAACTAGATCACTCGAGTCGTTGCATGAAGAGTATGATGTGCCCAAAGTGGTTTGGATGCTAGATATGCAACAATGTGTTCATCAATGTCAACAACTTCTACATGCAAATATGAAATATTACTTGAGGTAATTGAAGAGACATCAATGAGATCCCCATTAATAAGAACTTGGTTTGTAGCAAGTTCTCCCTTAGTTGAATGGTTGATTTGAACCAATGCATCTCCCAAGACGATAGGGCTGATGCATGGCTATAAGGAAGGAGAGATCTTATTTGAACCCTCTAATTCAAGAACACAAGAATATAGTGGTTTGGAAAATATAGCAACAAGTACATGTCCTGTAGCTCATGGATTTTCAAAATTTTCAACTGAATTCTTGAGATGGTCAGAGATTTTGATCTTTCCCTACAAAAATACATGTCTCAGTTTATCATTATCTTTCCTCATACACTCATGTTCTTCATTATTTTATTACTTGTAGTAAGTACATACGATTCTGTCCTACATGGTCTTCCAATCTTCGGAGGAGTTTTCCTAATTAAATCTAGATTTTTTCTCATTTCCTTTGTTTTTCTCGTACGTCTTGATATATGTCTTAGCTCCCTCATTTGTTGCAAGGGCGTGGGACTTCGAGGAGTTGTGGGCACCCATCTAAACTATCTTACATTGTTTTTGAGTGAGTCACGAGAGAAAAATCATCCAAATATGGCATCTTCCATGTGGCTCCCGTAACTAATTTTATAGCATGGAAGGAAGATACAAACATTGAGTATTGTGGACTTGTTTAATAGAGAGTATGAACTGATCCTTTTTCTTCTCAATCCCACACAACTTGAGTCACAATAGAAAGGCTTTAAACTTAGTGAAAAATTCATGAATAGTGTCGAAGTTACCTGGGTTCAAAGCAATGGACTCATTCTCCAATTGGTGTCCCTACAGCATATCCTACTTCTAGAAAAGACCTTCTAAGATGGTCCATACTTCATTCGTTGTTGAAGCATATTCAAGATGAAAATGAAGAGATGGAGAAATTGAAAGGAACAACAACCCATAGGCCTCATCCATCTTGTTAAACCACCTTACTTTCTCCACTACAAAATTTGGTTCAACTTTATGTCCCATAGTAATCCTATAAATACCCTAACTCCTCAAGAGAATAATGGCCTCAAACTTCCACTCATGGTAATTGAATGGAGTAAGAGTAGCATGCTAGGGTTGATCCATCTTATCTGTTGTGGTTGCTCTTGATGTGTCTTCTTCCTACAAAATAAAGTATGATCCTCTTAGATTCCAACTAGCTTTGATACCATGTAAAATCTAATAATCACCTACTAGAGATCACAACTAGATCTAGAAACCCAATGAACAACAACACTTAGCAATTTTACAAAGGAACAAGAAAGGAGAGAATGAAGAGAAAAAATATTGGATCAAAACACTAAATTCTAATTCAATATTCAAAGAATGAAGAGTCATGGTACATAAAGCAATTCAAATTCCTAAAGAAGGCAATTTGAATTGTACACCAATATATGAAGATCTAATTGGGCTTAACTTAGAGCACAGATGCCCTAATCAGCCATGCAATCTCTCAAGGATGACTCAACTAGCTCACAACTAACTCGGGATGACGAGTGGAGGCTTAATTTCCTAAAATTGGGAACCTAATCCATGCATAAATCATTCATGATAGGAATATAGTAAAAGTAGGAAAGGAGAGCTCTAACCTTCCTTCATTCATGGAATTAGGTTCCTTTAATCACTCTTGCAACTCAAGCATGCAATTTCAGACCCAAAAATGGGGGATAAGACCCTAAAATAAAGGAATGCAGCCTCGGTGGCTAAAAATAGAATATTTTTCTCTTAAATCTAGGGATGAAGCATTCCCATGTCTCACTTGACCAAATTTAGTCAAAATCGGACCATTAGCTTCATGAGACCAAGATCTAAAATAACTAGGTGATAAAGTAATGCTAAGGAGAAGGGAAAATATGCTCTAACACATGTAAGGAAGAAGTCCAAGCTAAAGAAGAAATGTTGAGGTAGAGGGAGGTCGCGAAATCTAAGTAAGGAGGGGCGCTAAGTTTGGAAAGGATATTTTGAAGAGGTTAATCTACAAAGAAAGTGAGAGAAAACATAGAGCAATGAAGGACCAACATGAAAGCTTGTGTTATGAAAAAACCTTAAGGAGAGCCCATGAAACTTTGGTTTGTATAATCTTGGTGAATGTAAAACATGTGTGAGACTAAGACCAACAGATTATTTGTCTTTTTTTAAATAGTTAAAATATTCCAAGCATGGAGCCTGTCACATACCCCAATTTTTCAAAAAAAAAAAAAAATGTAATTATTTTATTAATATTCCTGAGACATTATGTTAAATTTAATGCTAAGTAGGAATTGATGACTCAGCAGAGTCACCAGAAATGGAATGTAAATTCTGAATATTTTATTATTAATAAATAAATTATGGAGACAACAGCATGGGAGAGCTGTTAAAAGAGGTTACTGGTCTAACTGGTGGATGGAACTAGGTGGAAAGACAAAAGACAAGTGGCAGCATCCTCAAACACTTCCTAAGTTGCAGGTGGCAACTTCCCTATATTTTGGGGTCATGATTCCCCAAGAAAGTGGAATCTGAGCAGGTGGCTCATTAATGACAGTTAACCCAACTAAGACCTAGGCAATCTTTTAAATAGTACTCAATGAACTAAGCTGGGGGTTCAACATAGTTCTGGAGGGAGAATACATTCAAGTGAATGCTATTCAGGAGTCCCATTGAGGAAGAGGGAAAAACAGTAAGGAAGTGTTTTGAGATAGGAAGCTGCAGTAACTTGGTTCCAGTTTAGCTATTTTGGCAGAGGGAATTGTTGGTTGAACCTAGTTCCAGCCAGTTAGACCAGAGCAAGCTCGGGGGTCCTGAGAAGTGTTGTTTGGGCACTCTCCAGGAGTTGGTAGGGAGGAACAACCTCCCATTGCTGTTGTTTTCTACCATTGACACAGGTTCTGCCACTTATTCCTGCTGTTTATTGAGTAAATTTAAATGTAGAATATGACTATCTCATCTATGTTTGAACTGGATTTAATTCAGTAAAGTTAGCATCTCTGTATTGTTAGTAGATAGAATCTGCAGAACTATCATGTCTTAGAAAGTCCCCATTATCACTATTATCTTGCAGTTCGAGTAATTATTTTATGCATAATATGCTTTGTTATTATTATAAATAATAGGATATTATTGGGATTTTACCTTTGTTTACTTTCAATAGTTAAATAGATAAGTATAGATTATTTATACAGTAAATATTCCTGGAAATACACTCGTTAAAACAATTAGAGGAACAGAATCATAGACAACCTTATAATCACAGTGAATTATTTTTATAGATAGTTTAACTGGTATAAACCCTAGCTGAACCAGTATACCGGTCTATATCTATCCCGTGATTTAGTTAAATAAGTATACAGGTTTTTTATCTGTATCAAGGATGGGTGAGCAAATTTTATGTTAGTGAGTTTATTTATTTACTATCAGAATATAGCTGAACTGTTATTGACTCTTCATAGAATTCGAATTGCAGTATAACAACATCTTTAAACTCTTTACCTATAATCTTCTTCAACAAAATCTTAGCCAAAACAAAACAATTGAACTTATAAACAAAGATCGTGGCGAAGAAGTTCTATTCAAAACCTACCTCTATCGTTGTTACAACCAAGAAACTCATAGCAGAGTTTGACCGAGCTATTAACCTTAGGGCAGAAGGAATTTAAAAACAAACACAACAACTAGCTCGAGGCCGAGTTTTTACAATATAGAAATTTTATTTTCTTTTGTCAAAATCTTTCCATCATCGCAAGTATATCTTCTGCTCATTATCGAGCTCATTCATCATGCAATACACAGCATAGTTAGGGTTCTACCATGACAATAGTTTAAACATTATAATATTCACAGAGTTATCATTTGAACCCATCCATTGTTGGAAATCCGAAATCAAATCCTACCACTTTAGTTATGAACAAGGAGGAATTTATTACAGTATGCAAACATTAAAAATTTTTTACAACAACTCGTTCACAGCCATAAACGACCAGCAGAGCTTGAACACATTTTATATATTACAATATTTCAATCTGGGTGAGAACCCCAATTTCGACAGGGTTATCAACCATTAAATGGCCTACCACTGTAAGGATTATTGAACTCTATCGTTATCATTCAACACACAAAAACTAAAGAAAAACGCTGAGAAATAAGACTGTGCCATCACCTACAGCCGAGTTATTACTTCTCTGAAAGTATCTTAGAAATTTAAAACATTCCTACAACTGTACATTGTATTCATTTAAGGGAAACGCAGACAGCATACGGCCACTTTGCAAGCAAACATTCAATGTTATTTAACTTCCACAGAGCTGGGTGATAACCCTATTTCTTTCCAAAAACATAATGATAAATAAAAACCCCAAGGCCGTCATGACAGACTAAGCCACAGCATGTTCCTTTTATACATGACTTCGTATACAAACCCTATCTACTGTAAGAAAACAAAAATATTACAAATGACCGCAATCATATACATGAATGTGCTAACAAACAGTCGCAAAGATGGTTCCTCCCAAACCAAACACTAATCATCCAAACCATCAAAGGGAGAAACAGCCATGGTATAACCAGGCTTACCTGGTAGGAGCCCAGCGCCAAAGATTGAACCTCGTACACCTTCAGGAGGGATTAACACCTGCACAGTACAAGTTAACGAGTTAGTGGTCAACTTTTATTAAAATAAACCATCTCTTTTAAACTGAAGGTAACGAAACAAACGATAACTCTTACCAGCCATTTATTTTGGAGCAAAACCCAGTGAACGACCCTGTAGCCACGAGTTGAGCAAAGTAGAAAAACCTCACCATGATCACTAGAAGAATGTGCCAGGAAAACCCTAAGTTATCCTTTTTACAATGAAAGCAGTGACCAGGAAACACACAGAACAATACCCTCACGCCATGTATGGACCAGTATGGGAAGCACGAATAAAAACCCAGGTTATAATCCCTTCATAGATGCCGACAGCAGGGATACCACGGTCCTGAAGCATTACAAGGGTATTAAGTATGAGGGCTGGGAGAAGCTTGGGAACGGTTAACTAACAGGAAAAGCAGATGAGAGAAACCGAGATGCCCAATACACTTATAGAACGCCAATAGCAGAGCTTATCGACTCACAACAACACGAGAGACACATTCCTAAAACTGTAGCAGCATGGAAGCTGTAATTTATAGTACCACGACGAAGAAACCCAGACTGGAGGGTTATCTCAGGCAGCCGACCCCGAAGGCAGAGGGAAATGGCCAAGTAGGGTTTCGGACAAACCCTTATATATCATCAAGACAAGGATGGGAGATGTCCACGTAGCCTTGGAAATTTTTAACTGCCATGGGTCGAAATTCCAAAGTCCAAGTTGTAGTTAGAATTATTTGGTTCTCAAATCATTGTTTGGATAAATTACAATCATAGTGGGATATTCTACAGTGATCGAGATACTATCAAGTAACCATCACATAATGCATGATTGGAACCTTACCATCGAAGCTTCCTAGTGAACATGATACCTTGCACTACAAACAAATAGAATGTGTATAGTCAAGTTACGACGAGAATACATCATTGTTGTAAAATTAACATCTTACCTTGACTAATATAGTTGATGCATAGTTTATCCACGAAGGTATTACTATTATAGTTCTCACATCACTTCTTTAACAAACAAACATAGGAGCAATACCTATAATCCTTGTGTTGTGATGATATAAACTTACTTATTATTCCATACAAATGAACGATGATCAAAACAAAGGAAGAAAGTATTATAGGCTTGGAACAACACATTGTATTAGTTATACAGTTGATGAGGCATCATAAAATATAAATGGATAGAACCTTATATCACTGTTGCTATCACAACTCCAGTTTCATGTGAACGACAGGGGTCACATTCTTAGTCAGAACTAATAGTTGACCGAACTTCACACATTGCTAACATTAAGTAATGTATACGTTGAATTATTTTAGAGCCTTTATAGAAGGAAGGGTAAAAGATACAGTATCTTTAAGACAATTAAAAATGATATGAATAACACGATCCAGTGACTTTATACAACATTAAATAAGAGACATTTTTACAGTGCTATGATAACATCAAAGAGACATTATTTCCTAGGAATGTTCATCTCCTTTCATCCAGAACATTAGTTATCACATTTCATGTAAACCATCAACTCTCTGTCAAGCAAGATTTCATGAATATTACAGAAAGGGAATTCTACCTTCTTACACGTGACAACCTGTAAGAATATTTAAGTCTTTACCGAACTTTAAGGTTCAGTAAAAAGAATTTCTATGCTTATTAAAATCATTGACAACGATCCATACTTTACCTGTATACCTGTGGAAAAAGGATGGATTATGCATTAGCTCGAAAGCTAAGTAAGCCAGTCAGCTATGGCAATTTCTCCCTTTGAGGTTTAAGAACAAAGACAATCAATAACTGCATTTAAAAACTCACATTTAAATTTAAGTACAATAACAGAATATTTTAGACAAAATCACGATCATCTAATTAAAACAAACAGATCAAGTAATGCAATTAATAACATTTATTGCCATATTAAATTTTTTTAAATTTTTCGGAAATTGCGGGTTTTGACATGTGGTATCAAAGCATGGTTCAGACACTAGCCCTTCTTATGGCTCCACTAGTTTCCGCAGAACAGTGCAAATGACAATAAAATTTTACATATATGTTAGGTACTAACTTATACTTTCTGTTTCATAAAGACAGAGCAGAAAATTTATTTTCTGAATCCAATAGGCAGGTATGGAAAAGCTAGGAGAATATGCTGAACAGGAATCTCCAAACACTGCGACAAGACAGATGTCGAGAGAACCTGAGACAGAGGAGGTAATTGCTCACTCCACTGAACTGATGCAGACCATAAAAGGTTTAAAGACAGAGATAGAAACAGTCAAGAAGGATAATGAAAGGATTCTGAAAACTCAAGAGCAGCTAAATCAGTTATTGATGGAAAAATTTCAGACATAAGGAAGGAGCAAACGAGCTGAATCAGAAGAAGTTAGTCATCAAAGAGGGTCTAAAAGGATGAAACCAGCTAAATCTGACAGCAGTTCATCATATGAAGAAAGAAGGGAACAACACAGTTATCACACAACTAGTGACAGCAGTGAAGCTGAGCTGCACAACAGAAGGAAAAAGTACAGGCCTTATGAAGAGATTTTTGAGGAGTTTAAGAAAATAAAACCCCCAACTTTCAACGGAGAATCTGAAACAGGAGAAGAGGCAGAATCCTGGTTATCCGGGATGAGAAAATATTTCCAGATTTATAACTATTCAAATTAGCTGAAAGCACGAATGGCCATCTACAATCTTTCTGGAAAGGCGGACATATGGTGGCAAGACCTGAAAAGGGTCAAGGGGATTAAAGAAAAAGAAGTCAATTGGAGTACTTTTAAAAGGTACTTCAAAAAGAAATTTCTGTCCGAACAGTATTATGAAGAAAGGGCCAAGGAATTTTATGAACTGAAGCTAGGATCTATGACGATGAAGGACTTAAACAGTAAGTTCTTAAGTCTGTTAAGGTATGTGCCGTATTTTGTCGAAGAGAAACCAAAAATACAGCGGTTTCTTAGCTGTCTGCCATATCATATCAAGGACAGAATTGAATATGACAACCCCAAAACACTGGAAGAAGCTATGCGAAAGGATAATTTCTGTTATGAACAGAATAAAAAGAAAGAAGGGATAGCCAGCTGGAAAGCCAAAAAGAACAGTAATCAGCTTGAATATAGGAAAAAGGTGTTTGTCCCCCATAAAAGTTTCAAGAATAACAAGAACGGAAACCACTTTAGTGGTAAAAGCTTCCAAGGAAACAAAAATGGAGCTGCTAGTCATTCCAACAATTTCAAAAGCAGCAAGGAGGCTCCTAACAATCATGGAAATTACACTAAGAATTTTGAGCAAAAGGAACCTGTTAAGTGCTGGGAGTGTAATGGCCCACATTATGCTTCAGTTTGCCCAAATAGAAAGAAACAAATCAGCAGTATTCACATTGTTCAAGATGAAATGACTATTGGAGACTTTGCAGGGACTATGCCCCGAATCAATGCAGCGTTGGAAAACCGCCAAGCTGACTATCAAACTTCCATGGTGGAAGTAGGAGGTATGATTAACAAAACCCCTGTAACTATTTTAATAGATCCGGGTGCTAGTCTTAGTTATATTTCACCCCAGTTAGTAGAAAAATGTAATTTGACTGTTGAAAGATTTGATAATTCTTGGTCTGTACAACTAGCTACTGGGGCAAAAAGGAAAGTAAACTGTTATGTTAAGGAATGTATCTTAGATATGAATGATTTTAAGACTACAGTTAAATTAAATGTCTTGCCACTTGGCTCTTATGACATACTTATCGGAATGGACTGGTTGGAACAGCATAGGGTAGTTTTAAACTGTTTTGACAAAAAATTTAGATGTGTAAACAATAATGGACAGCCTGTAACTGTTAGGGGTATTCCTAGGAAAACAGTAGTCAGGCAGATTTCTGCTTTACAACTTAAAAGGGCAGTCAGAAAAGGATGCAAAGCCTATGCTGTAACTATTACCGATGAGACAGATAAGTCTGAAGGCAGCAAGATAACAGTAGAGGACATCCCTGTAGTAAATGATTTCATTGATGTTTTTCCGGAGGAAATCCCAGAATTACCTCCCAAAAGAGAACTGGACTTTACAATTGAACTCGTACCAGGTGCCGTACCCAGTTCAAAAGCCCCGTATCGTATGAATATTTTGGAGCTTAACGAATTGAAAACTCAGTTAAAGGAATTAATAGACAAGAATTACATTCGACCCAGTGTATCCCCTTGGGGAGCACCAGTAATTTTTGTTAAAAAGAAGGACGAAACTATGCGACTTTGCATAGATTACCGTCAACTGAACAAGATGATGATTAAAAACAGATATCCGTTGCCTCGTATAGATGATCTATTTGATCAGCTACGTGGAGCTACGGTGTTCTCTAAGATATACCTAAGATCGAGTTATCATCAGGTGAGGATTAAAGAAGAAGACATTTTCAAAACAGCTTTTAGAACAAGGTACGGACATTACGAATTTGTCGTAATGCCATTTGGGCTTACTAATGCCCCAGCTGTCTTTATGTGCTTAATGAATAACATAATGCATAAGTACTTAGATAAATTCGTTGTCGTACTCATCGATGACATTTTAGTTTATTCTAAGAATGAAGTGGAGCATAAAGAACACTTATGGATAGTCTTACAAGAACTAAGAGAGCAGCATCTCTTTGCGAAGTTCAGTAAGTGTGACTTCTTTAAAGACGAAATCCAGTACTTAGGACATGTAGTCACCAAGGAAGGGATTTCAGTTGATCCTGAAAAGATTCGGGCAATTGAAGAGTGGCCGGGTACCAAAAGATGTAACAGATGTTAGATCCTTCATGGGAATTACCGGTTATTACCGGAGATTTATTGAAGGCTTTTCAAAAATAGCCAACCCAATCACTTCCTTGCAAAAGAAAGGCAAGAAATTTGATTGGAACGTGAAGTGTGAAGAAAGCTTTAAGAAACTTAAGACTTTATTGACAACTACGCCTATTCTCAGAATAGCGGACCCTAATAAAGATTTCGTGGTTTGCACCGATGCTTGTAATGATGGTCTAGGCGGAGTGTTGACTCAGGATGGACATGTCATTGCCTACGAATCTAGGAAGCTGAAAATTCATGAAAAGAATTATGCCACTTATGATTTGGAACTAGCTGCTGTTATCCATGCTTTAAAGATGTGGCGACACCACTTAATAGGCAGAAAATTTACTCTACTGACTGATAATAAGGGTCTGAAATACCTTTTAGATCAGCCTAATTTAAATGCAAGACAAGCTAGGTAGTTGGCCTTCTTAAGTGAATACGATTTTGAAATTCAGCACATAAAAGGAAAGGAAAATAAGGTGGCTGATGCCTTGAGCAGAAATGCAAAGCTGAATTTTGTATCAGCTAGCAGCACTTATACCTCTGATTTAAATGAACAGTTGGCTGAAGGGATAAAATCAGATGAAAATTATCAGCATTTACAAGCTGCAGCCAAAGAACAACCTACAGAAAGTGTGATAAAAGGATATAGTTTAAATAAAGATGGATTTTTATTGTTTAAAGACAGGTTGTATGTTCCGAATGCACCTAAAGTTAAACTGTTAATTCTGGATGAAATTCATAAAACCCCTTACTCAAGGCATCCAGGCTACCAGAAGACTGTCACCATGTTGAGAAAAGAATATTTTTGGCCTAATATGAAATCTGAAACAGCTGAGTATATAGCTAGATGTTTGGACTGCCAACAAGTGAAAACAGAACACCAACATCCAGCTGGGTTGCTGCAACCTTTACCTATTCCTAGCTGGAAGTGGGAAATAATCAGCCTAGATTTCATTACGGGATTACCCAAAAATCAGCATCAGAACGATTCAATTATGGTAGTGGTAGATAAATTAAGTAAATCGGCACACTTTATTCCTGTTAAAACCACTTACAAGGCTGCAAACATAGCAGATATCTTTCTAAAACAGATTTTTCGGTTACACGGTGTTCCAAAAGTTATTATATCAGACAGTGATCCTAAATTCACAGGGAATTTCTGGAAATCCTTGTTTAAAGGATTAAACACCACATTAAATTTCAGCACCTCCTTCCATCCTCAAACGGACGAAAAAACTGAAAGGGTTAATCAGGTATTAGAAGATCTGCTAAGGATGTATGTTAAAGATCAACCAGGTAAGTGGGAGGATTATTTACATTTAGCAAAATTTGCATACAATAACAGTTATCAATCGTCAGCTAAGTTTAGTCCTTTTGAAATTCTGTATGGACGTAAATGTAACACTCCTATCTCTTGGAGTAATCCAGTAGACAGGTTAATGTTAGGACCTGATTTATTAAAAGAGATGGAACAGATTGTGAAACAAGTGCAAGTAAATTTGAAGATTGCCCAGGATCGGCAAAAGAGTCAAGCAGATTTGAAAAGAACTCCTAAAGAGTTCCAGGTAGGTGAACATGTGTTCATCAAGGTAAGGCCAAAGAAGAGCTCTCTAAGACTGGGAAGTTGTGCAAAATTAGCACCACATTACTGTGGTCCGTTTGAAATTTTATCTAGAATCGGTCAAGTTGCTTATCAGCTAGCATTACCACCTAATTTAAAAGTACACAATGTTTTTCATATCTCTGTTCTGAAAAAGTATGTTCATGATGCTACTCATGTTATTGATTGGAACATTGTACAGGTAGAACCAGAAGGGAAGTTCTGGTGGAACCGGATTGTATCCTCGGGAGGAGGTAAATTACTCTGCAGAACCGCATAATTGGACAACTGAAGGTGCAATGGAAGCACCTTAGTCCTGAAGAAGCTACCTGGGAACTGGAAAGTAAGATGCGGGAAGCATACCCACATCTATTCCAGCAGGTGGCTGAAGATGAAGAATAAGTAACATCGAGGACAATGTTACATTTTAAGGGGGTCTATATGTCACATACCCCAATTTTTCAAAAAAAAAAAAATAATGTAATTATTTTATTAATATTCCTGAGACATTATGTTAAATTTAATGCTAAGTAGGAATTGATGACTCAGCAGAGTCACCAGAAATGGAATGTAAATTCTGAATATTTTATTATTAATAAATAAATTATGGAGACAACAGCATGGGAGAGCTGTTAAAAGAGGTTACTGGTCTAACTGGTGGATGGAACTAGGTGGAAAGACAAAAGACAAGTGGCAACATCCTCAAACACTTCCTAAGTTGCAGGTGGCAACTTCCCTATATTTTGGGGTCATGATTCCCCAAGAAAGTGGAATCTGAGCAGGTGGCTCATTAATCACAGTTAACCCAACTAAGACCTAGGCAATCTTTTAAATAGTACTCAATGAACTGAGCTGGGGGTTCAACATAGTTCTGGAGGGAGAATACATTCAGTTGAATGCTATTCAGGAGTCCCATTGAGGAAGAGGGAAAAACAGTAAGGAAGTGTTTTGAGATAGGAAGCTGCAGTAACTTGGTTCCAGTTTAGCTATTTTGGCTGAGGGAATTGTTGGCTGAACCTAGTTCCATCCAGTTAGACCAGAGCAAGCTCGGGGGTCCTGAGAAGTGCTGTTTGGGCACTCTCCAGGAGTTGGTAGGGAGGAACAGCCTCCCATTGGTGTTGTTGTCTACCATTGACACAGGTTCTGCCACTTATTCCTGCTGTTTATTGAGTAAATTTAAATGTAGAATATGACTATCTCATCTATGTTTGAACTGGATTTAATTCAGTAAAGTTAGCATCTCTGTATTGTTAGTAGATAGAATCTGCAGAACTATCATGTCTTAGAAGGTCCCCATTATCACTATTATCTTGCAGTTCGAGTAATTATTTTATGCATAATATGCTTTGTTATTATTATAAATAATAGGATATTATTGTGATTTTACCTTTGTTTATTTTCAATAGTTAAATAGATAAGTATAGATTATTTATACAGTAAATATTCCTGGAAATACACTCGTTAAAACAATTAGAGGAACAGAATCATAGACAACCTTATAATCACAGTGAATTATTTTTATAGATAGTTTAACTGGTATAAACCCTAGCTGAACCAGTATACCGGTCTATATCTATCCCGTGATTTAGTTAAATAAGTATACAGGTTTTTTATCTGTATCAAGGATGGGTGAGCAAATTTTATGTTAGTGAGTTTATTTATTTACTATCAGAATATAGCTGAACTGTTATTGACTCTTCATAGAATTCGAATTGTGGTATAACAACATCTTTAAACTCTTTACCTATAATCTTCTTCGACAAAATCTTAGCCAAAACAAAACAATTGAACTTATAAACAAAGATCGTGGCGAAGAAGTTCTATTCAAAACCTACCTCTATCGTTGTTACAACCAAGAAACTCATAGCAGAGTTTGACCAAGCTATTAACCTTAGGGCAGAAGGAATTTAAAAACAAACACAATAACTAGCTCGAGGCCGAGTTTTTACAATATAGAAATTTTATTTTCTTTTGTCAAAATCTTTCCATCATTGCAAGTATATCTTCTGCTCATTATCAAACTCATTCATCATGCAATACACAACATCGTTAGGGTTCTACCATGACAATAGTTTAAACATCATAATATTCACAGAGTTATCATTTGAACCCATCCATTGTTGGAAATCCGAAATCAAATCCTACCACTTTAGTTATGAACAAGGAGGAATTTATTACAGTATGCAAACATTAAAAAGTTTTTACAACAACTCGTTCACAGCCATAAACGACCAGCAGAGCTTGAACACATTTTATATATTGCAATATTTCAATCTGGGTGAGAACCCCAATTTCGACAGGGTTATCAACCATTAAATGGCCTACCACTGTAAGGATTATTGAACTCTATCGTTATCATTCAACACACAAAAACCAAAGAAAAACGCTGAGAAATAAGACTGTGCCATCACCTACAGCCGAGTTATTACTTCTCTGAAAGTATCTTAGAAATTTAAAACATTCCTACAACTTTACATTGTATTCATTTAAGGGAAATGCAGACAGCATACGGCCACTTTGCAAGCAAACATTCAATGTTATTTAACTTCCACAAAGCTAGGTGATAACCCTATTTCTTTCCAAAAACATAATGATAAATAAAAACCCCAAGGCCGTCATGACAGACTAAGCCACAGCATGTTCCTTTTATACATGACTTCGTATACAAACCCTATCTACTGTAAGAAAACAAAAATATTACAAATGACCGCAATCATATACATGAATGTGCTAACAAACAGTCGCAAAGATGGTTCCTCCCAAACCAAACACTAATCATCCAAACCATCAAAGGGAGAAACAGCCATGGTATAACCAAGCTTACCCGGTAGGAGCCCAGCGCCAAATATTGAACCTCGTACACCTTCAGGAGGGATTAACACCTGCACAGTACAAGTTGACGAGTTAGTGGTCAACTTTTATTAAAATAAACCATCTCTTTTAAACTGAAGGTAACGAAACAAACGATAACTCTTACCAGCGATTTATTTTGAAGGAGCAAAACCTAGTGAACGACCCTGTAGCCACGAGTTGAGCAAAGTAGAAAAACCTCACCATGATCACTAGAATAATGTGCCAAGAAAACCCTAAGTTATCCTTTTTACAATGAAAGCCGTGACCAGGAAACACACAGAACAATACCCTCACGCCATGTATGGACCAGTATGGGAAGCACGAATAAAAACCCAGGTTATAATCCCTTCATAGATGCCGACAGCAGGGATACCACGGTCCTGAAGCATTACAAAGGTATTAAGTATGAGGGCTGGGAGAATCTTGGGAACGGTTAACTAACAGGAAAAGCAAATGAGAGAAACCGAGATGCCCAATACACTTATAGAACGCCAATAGCAGAGCTTATCAACTCACAACAACACGAGAGACACATTCCTAAAACTGTAGCAGCATGGAAGCTGTAATTTATAGTACCACGACGAAGAAACCCAGACTGAAGGGTTATCTCAGGCAGTTGAGCCCGAAGGCAGAGGGAAATGGCCAAGTAGGGTTTCGGACAAACCCTTATATATCATCAAGACAAGGATGGGAGCTGTCCACGTAGCCTTGGAAATTTTTAACTGCCATGGGTCGAAATTCCAAAGTCCAAGTTGTAGTTAGAATTATTTGGTTCTCAAATCATTGTTTGGATAAATTACAATCATAGTGGGATATTCTACAGTGATCGAGATACTATCAAGTAACCATCACATAATGCATGACTGGAACCTTACCATCGAAGCTTCCTAGTGAACATGATACCTTGCACTACAAACAAATAGAATGTGTATAGTCAAGTTACAACGAGAATACATCATTGTTGTAAAATTAACATCTTACCTTGACTAATATAGTTGATGCATAGTTTATCCACGAAGGTATTACTATTATAGTTCTCACATCACTTCTTTAACAAACAAACATAGGAGCAATACCTATAATCCTTGTGTTGTGATGATATAAACTTACTTATTATTCCATACAAATGAACGATGATCAAAACAAAGGAAGAAAGTATTCTAGGCTTGGAACAACACATTGTATTAGTTATACAGTTGATGAGGCATCATAAAATATAAATGGATAGAACCTTATATCACTGTTGCTATCACAACTCCAGTTTCATGCGAACGACAGGGGTCACATTCTTAGTCAGAACTAATAGTTGACCGAACTTCACACATTGCTAACATTAAGTAATGTATACGTTGAATTATTTTAGAGCCTTTATAGAAGGAAGGGTAAAAGATACAGTATCTTTAAGACAATTAAAAATGATATGAATAACACGATCCAGTGACTTTATACAGCATTAAATAAGAGACATTTTTGCAGTGCTATGATAACATCAAAGAGACATTATTTCCTAGGAATGTTCATCTCCTTTCATCCAGAACATTAGTTATCACATTTCATGTAAACCATCAACTCTCTGTCAAGCAAGATTTCATGAATATTACAAAAAGGGAATTCTACCTTCTTACACGTGACAACCTGTAAGAATATTTAAGTCTTTACCGAACTTTAAGGTTCAGTAAAAAGAATTTCTATGCTTATTAAAATCATTGACAACGATCCATACTTTACCTGTGGAAAAAGGACGGATTATGCATTAGCTCGAAAGCTAAGTAAGCTAGTCAGCTATGGCAATTTCTCCCTTTGAGGTTTAAGAACAAAGACAATCAATAACTGCATTTAAAAACTCACATTTAGATTTAAGTACAATAACAGAATATTTTAGACAAAATCACGATCATCTAATTAAAACAAACAGATCAAGGAATGCAATTAATAACATTTATTGCCATATTAAATTTTTTTAAATTTTTCGGAAATTGCGGGTTTTGACAGAGCCTATAATTTGTAAATTTTGAGTTTTTAATAGAGGTAGATTGGCAAATTTTAATGGTTTCTTGTGTTTATGAAATGCTTGGATATGTTGAGAGTGGATGTGTACTCTGAGTTGCAACCTAGTTAGTTGCTTTGAATTTTTAATAACTTCTAGGTTGCATCAAGTTTGGTATCAGAGTAGGAGTGTTATGTTGTAGAGAACAATTCTAGCTAAGGAAGGTGTTGAGTAGAATTGTTCTAAGGGAAATTGCAGTTCCAAAGATGATATTTGCGAGGTAGAATTGTAAGAAGGGAAACTTTCATATGAAAATAAGTATGGCTAATAGAAGAGGATTGAATGCATAGTGGAGATGCGGAAGATAGGGTGGTAGTGCTACAGATGATGTAACCTCAAGCACTTAGAGCTATATAAGAAATATTGGAAGCCATAAAAACCACTCCAAAAAGAGGAGTTGTAATTGAAGCTCATGATGTGAGTGATGACGAATTACAAGCCAAAAACCGACAAGAAGAAGCTAAAGTAATTGAAGGCTCAGAAGAAAGAATCATTGAGGCTCTAATAGATTTGAGAAGAAAACCCCAAGATGGAGACACCTATCTACTCAAGAAGCCTGAACCTAGAAGAACTAATTTACTAGATTAAGGGCATGGAGAAATTCTTCAACATGGAGTAGATTGAGGACTCTAAAAGAGTACAGATGGTCTGCATGAAGTTGAAAGGACAAGCATCCTTATGGTGGGATAATGTACAAATGCAAAGGAAGAGGAAAGGAAAAGTCAAAATCAATACTTGAGACAAAATGGTGGCTAAACTGAAGGTAAATTTATGCCTATTGATTATACTATGAATTTGTATACGAAGCTACTGAATCTTAGGAAAAAGTAAATGTTTGTTGAGTATACATAGGAGGTTTATAGGTTGTCTATTAGATATTCACATAGTGATGAAGGAGATGAATCCATGTCTAGGTGCATTAATGGATTGAGATATGCAATTCAAGATTAATTAAGTATTGTGAGAATTATAACAATGGGAGAAGCATACCAACTTGTTGTAAAGGCAAAGGATAAAATGTCCAAAAATGAATCAAAGTGCTAGAGGAAGAGTAGCAATTAGAGGCAGGGGCAAGAATATGTCTAGGAGAGGACATAATAGTGGAGCAAAAGGAGAAGAAGGTAGAAGTGTCAATGCTCCAACCCAATATTTCAAAAAGAATAATGAATCCTTTAGAGATAGAGGATATGGGAGATCACCAATGATATACATCAGGACACAAGGCCTATGAATGTCCTAAAATCTTGCATACTATGAGGCAAGAGAACAAAACATGTGTTGTTCAAGGAGTTGAAAGCGTTGTTGGAATGGTAGTTAGTGATAATGTTGATGTAGCTCAACCAAAAGCTAGAGAGATGCTAATGTTTAGAAGAACCCTAATGAAACTAGAAAATCAACCAATGATAAAACAAGAACCAGATCATAAGAAGTCTATCTTCAAGACTAGGTGCAAAATCAGAGGCAAGTGTTGTTCTTTAATTGTAGATAGAGGAAGTACTAAAAATATAGTATCCATTGAAGTCATAGAAAAGTTGAATCTAAAATGCAAACCAAATCCTTAGGCTTATAGAGTCTCATGGTTGCATAAAGTGCACCATGTCACTATTTCCCAACTATGTTTGATTAGCTTTAAAATTAGAAATTATCATGATAGTGTGTTGTGCGATGTAGTACAAACAAATGTTTGTCGTCTATTGTTGAGAGTAGACTCTGGTAGTATGTATGATAAGAAAATTGTCTGTGGAATTAAAAGTACTTTTGTTCTTGAGAAGAATGGAAAACAAACTTTGAAAACACCTTTAAAGAAAGAAAAAGGAAGACATTTTTAAAGGAAGATAAAAGAGACGTAGCAGTTATAGTAATTGTTTTGGCATAAGGATAATGCTTTGTTCATTAACAACATTTTTGAAAGAAAAAAGAAAAGTAAATTATTGTTTTTCATTATAACAACATTTTTGAAAGAAGAAAAAAAAGTAAATTATTGTTTTTCATTATAGGTAAATGCGTGAGCTAATATGTTGAGAGAGATGATAATTTAAGGAGATTATTTCTTAGAGATGCCAAAGATGTACCGTACCCAATTTTAACACCACATTTCAACACCATAATTTCACTTTATTTTTAAATATCGTTATAAACATGCACACATTTCAATTTATCCATATAATACTACGTTAAAACAAAAGATTTTCTTTCATCACACCATGATTATCTAAATCTGATAACTTTATATTTAAAAGAAGTATCGTGGCTCTAATGTTCACATCGTACATTCATGTATATTTGGTTATATATTTGAGGGATGACAAATGACAATAATAGTATTGTTAAGTTAAATTGCATAAGATTTGTTTGTTAACTGGATAACATTATAACGCCTCTATACTCGGGTCCCAGTCATAATTTGTGGCTACCTATATTAGACTTACCATGCATTTTCAATTGATATAAATCTGGGATATATTAACGATAGTCTAAGTAGTAAACATACATCTTTGTGTTCAAATGTCTATATCAAATAATAATAATATATATAAATAATATAATTATGATAGATAGATAGATAGATAGATAGATAGATAGATAGATAGATAGATAGATAGATAGATAGATAGATAGATAGATAGATAGATAGATAGATAGATAGATAGATAGATAGATAGATAGATAGATAGATTGATTGATTGATTGATTGATTGATTGATTTGATGGACT
Source organism: Larix kaempferi (assembly GCA_027924585.1). Classification (NCBI taxonomy): domain Eukaryota; kingdom Viridiplantae; phylum Streptophyta; class Pinopsida; order Pinales; family Pinaceae; genus Larix; species Larix kaempferi. The sequence goes on from BSBM01000088.1 coordinate 21,788,526, forward strand.
AGTTCAAGTGGTTGAGTGTTGTAAGTTGTGAGCAGAAGGTTTTGGGGTCAAATCCTCAAGTGGCTATACATCATTATATAAGGGCCTCACTTGATGTCCCCATCGGGTTAGCTCCGTAATCAGAGCAAACGGGGTACGGTCCCTTCGAGTGACCCCCCTGCAATTTCTTACCATGCACATAGCAACCCCGCTGGGGGGTTTGTGAACCACATGTGAAAAAAAAAATATATATATATATATATATATATTAGAGCAAGTTGAGCCAGGGTCGGGGCCAACCCCAATGTTGGATGGAAGAACAATATACCCACCATGAGAGGTACCCAAAACCAAGATTGTGCGAAGACGAGGTCCGCCTTGGACTCCCCATAGCCGGCCCTATTTCCTAGTGGTTCCCACCCTCAACCCCTCCCCGTGAGGTTTTTTGAACCCATGACCTGATGGGGACTAAATCCCACATAAACCATGTGAGCTACACCTCATGGGTTTAATGTTAGCAGGACATGGGGGTGGGCTTTGATCCACTTATGTGTCCACAGGTCACGAGATCATTTAATACAATCTCTCTGGGTGGAACCACACATTCGACCACTACCTTAAGGTGCCACATGGCTCCAGGTTCAGCCCTCATTGAAATTGAACCTTACCCACCAATGAAAAACTCCTCGCTCTTAACCAATGGATCCAACTCCTTTGGGCTTAAATATTAAAACATGAGTGAACTTTGATCCACTTATATATCTACGGGTCAATATATATATATATTATCTTGTATGACCTAATATGTTATGATAATTCTACTAAAACATATCTTTTAATTATGAGTTGAATGGCATTTCATAATTTTATGCACGAGTTTTGAAATGATATAACACATCTATATAGTTATACAAACACCATCATTTTAACATATGAATCTTATGGATTAGATTATGGTCACATGCTTTGTATTCAAAGTTAACTATAAAGGATTTGAGGGGTAGTTGAAAGTCCTCGCTATAACACCATGTTTTTAATAATTAATTGTTTTCAAGGTATTAATGCGTACGATCCAAAGGTTACTAAAGATGATACTTCATCTTTGATATATAAAATAATGATCTTAACCCTCCAATTTGGTTTAATTGTTAAGTGAAATAAAATCCGATTGCTATATGTATTGCTTAACGCAAGGTCTTTTGAGATTTAGGTTAAGGGTTTTGAAAGTTACCCATGGACTTCATTAACGTTAACGTGAGAAGGGTTATTTGCTAATGGCCATCATATATTATTATCCAACTCTTTTCAACAATAGGCTCGTCAGTGGATATGGAGAATGTCCCTCTAGTAATGGTTACAAGGTTCTATAAGGTATCTAGGTAACATTGGTTCTTCTTAGGGTTTAACATTAGACTTCAGTTTTACTAGTTGAAACTAAATTTCCACTCTCTTCAATTGTAATATTTATAGGGACATTACAAATTTCATTTTGTTCTCTTTATATAAATATATAAGGAAATATCTAATGAATATTTGTTTTCTTTGGTTGTTTGAGGCTCTATACACATGTTAACATTCCAACTATCAAGTCTATGTAATTTATTTCCGACTAGATATTGGAATCTATAACTGTGTTTTTATTGTTGTAGATAATTGTATAATAGATTACCATTGTTTGCATTTTATACTTGAACGATTAGATTTGTAAAATTAATATGGAGATTATAGATCAAGCCACTTTGTCATTTCTTGCACTAGTTATATACAAATCTAGTTTACCGATACTAGATTGTAAATAATAAATAAACAATCATTTGAATGAAATGTATGCTTCTAGATTTTCACTCTACTTCATGAGAACATTTATTCCCACCGAAATCAAATCTATTTCATTTTGTAAATAAACGAAAATATGAATAGAATAATTCTACTGTAAATATACAAACAATATTTTTTTTCATAAAGTTTCTCTATGAGTAATTTGGAAAAGAATCATGTATATCTGTTTCACTTCCATTTCTATATAAGTGCACTTGATTTCCTTTCTCATGCTTGATAATCATTTCTATGCTTCCCATTCACATGCATTATGTAAATTCAATTTTCTTTTACACAAAAGATCTAGTAGGAATAAGCTTAACTTTTCAAAATAAAATAATTCATAACAACTAAAGCTATAGTGACTTATTTGTTCTTTACTTATTAAACTTTCCAAAAATACAACTTGGTCATATCCACGAACCTCCCAACTATAGGCAATCTACAGACACTTGTTGTCTCAAATGCCACCCTCGAGCCAAGCCATGATACCACTAGGACAAGATAGGTCTCATGTTCCAATAGTTTCTCTAAGAAAGTTTATTTTTCCATAAGTAAGACACTTCAAGTCTACCAAACCAACTAAGTACTCTCAGTCCTTTCCATACCTAACACCCTTGGTGCTCAAAACAGTATGCAAGCAGAGTCTTTCAACCCTGGTTTATGCTCGTCAAGGTGTATTTTTTTACCAATATACTATAATGAACTAAGGCACTCACAGTCCTGTGCTACACACATCACTACTTAGTGCCCTATAATGTGGGCAGAGAGACTCCTTTATCTTGTTCAGCTAGATTGAACTTAAATCATGTCTCTTTAGTCATATTGCTACAAACCAACAACACTACTGGTACATTTATTTCCCAATTATTCCCCAGTCTCTTTCATAGTCCCCCTATCTAACTTTTTTTATCCTTCTTTTCATTTGAAATTTTTATTTTCCTCTTTGATTGCAACCCCCCTCCCCAATTAGGACTCTTCTTGGTATTAAATGCAAAGGGCACATTGTTTCCTAAATATTGGGAGAACGTGGCTATATATTAGGTGAGTGGATCTCGACCACTTTTTAGTTGGGTTAAGGGGTTTTCCAAAAGGTCAATAGATGGCTTCTAGAACTTTTCATCTACCTCCCCACTCATGGGATCATGGCTTGTCATTTGCATCATGCATGTCCATGTCAGTTTTGGATTCATATATAAAGTAAGTTTAAAAAAATAATTACATTTACACCATATTAAAATAATGTTCATGGTGCATCACTTTCCAATGTCACGTAAATGTTTTAATTCAAAGCATAAAATAACTAATTATCTCAGCAATGATCTTAAGAGGTAAAATATTGGAATATTACAAAAGGGATTGCCACCTGTGAAAATCATATCCCATCAAATTGAATTCATACAAAGATCAAGTTTACCAAACAAATCTCCACACCGAATGACGCCACCTGAGAATGATGAGTTAAATAGCCAAGTTCATGTGTTGTAAAAAAGAGGGTTGACCAAGGAAAGTTTGAGACAGTGTGTAGTACCTGATGTACTTGCACCTAAGAAGGGACGAGAATGGAAAATGTGCACTGATTCTAAAACCATCAACTAAATAACAATAAATTATAGGTTTTCATTTCCAAGGTTGGATGACCTCGTGGATTGCTTGAGTGGCGCAAGGTATTTCACTAAAATTGATTTTAAAAATGGTTATCATCAAATACGGATTCGTGAAGGAGACGAGGGGAAAACAATATTTAAAACAAAAGAAGGGATTTTTTAATGGATGGTTATGCCATTTGGATTAACGAATGCTCCAAGTACATTTATGACACTTACGAATGAGGTGTTGAAGCTTTATCTTGAGAAATTTGCAGTGGTTTACTTAGACAATATTCTAATTTTCAGCAAGACTAAGAAATCTATTAGAGCGACTGAAGCAAGAGCAGTTGCTCATAAATATGCAAAAGTGTACCTTCATGAAGGATTCAATGTATCTTGGATTTGTCATTTCACAAGAAGGCTTGAAGATGGACCCTCAAAAGGTGAAAATAATAATGGAATGGCCAATTCCTAAGAATATGTTTGAAGTACAAAATTTCCATGGCCTATCTAGCTTTTATAAGAATTTCATAAGAAATTTCAGTGGGATTTGTGCACCATTGACTGCTTGAATGAGGAAAGGAGATTTCAAATGGAATATTGTTGCACAAAAAAGATTTGAGTTGTTGAAGAGGGTTACTAAAAGACCAACGTTGAATTTGACAAAATTTTCTAGGTTGATTGTGATGCTAGTGGGACCGTTATTGGTGCAGTGATGAGTCGAGAGGGAAGACTAATCACCTTCTTTAGTGGAAAGTTGAATGAATTCAAACAAAAATAAAAAAATTTATGACCATGGATTTTATACCATTGTGTAGGAATTGAATAAGTGGAGGCATTGCTTGCTACCAAAGGAATTTGTTCTTTACATTGATAATCAAGCATTGAGGTATCTAAATAGCAAATCTAAATTGAAGCAAAGACACATTAAATGGGTTTAATTTCTGCAAAGCTAGACCTTTGTAATGAAGCATAGATCAAGAAAATTAAATAGAGAGGTTGATGCTTTGAGCAAGATATCGACATTGTTGTCTAATATGATAATGGAGGTAATAGGATTGAAAGAGATGAAGAAATTATATGAAGAAGACCTAGATTCTGTTGAAGCATGGAATATAAGATTTTGGAGCACAAGATCTATAAACTAAACAAAGTAGTAATACAATTTACAAGTGATTAATTGAGTAACAAAATCATGACATTCATCATCAAAATAAAGAAGGGATTTGCAAAAGATCTTTCATAAACACATTATTCCATTGTATTTCATTTGTTTGTAAAAGAATGAATGAATTGTTCCATGTAGGCAATTCGAATTGATAAGAGAGGCGATTTGAATTGGAGTGCATGAAAACCTAGTTAGGCTTAACTAGAGCTCAAATGCCTTGTGTTAACCATGCAATATCTCAATGGAAAATTAACAACATCGTAACAAACCTAAGTGGACTTAGACACCAAAAAGCAAGGGACAACTGCATGATCAACCAATGCATGTGTGGAATCTACCTAAAAAGACTCAAGAAGGGTGCTACTAGCTAAGAATAGAAAAGAGAGGCACTTGGAGTCTTTGATCGGTGGATTAAACTCCCTAGATTCACTCCACAACTCTAACATGTAATGTAGGACCCTAAATTCAATGAAAGAAGCCTTAAATGAAGGAATGTGACTTCAACTGCCAGAAATAGACACTGAGGATCACTTCCAATATTTATAAATAGCAGATTACTCCCTTGAAGCTAGTGAGGAATCTCTTTAGTGGCTCAAATGGTCAAATTGAGTGGAATTTGGACCACTGTAATCATGACACCAATATCTAAGTCCCTAGATGAGAGATTGATGCTATGGAAAGGATAAATATCCTCTAACACCCTCCCATAAGCCAAACTTGGTGAAATAAATGCAAAAGAAATGGATCCCAGCAATTTGTAGCCATGTTAGATACACATGTACAAAAAAACATATCTTAATAAATGAGGAAAGAGGAAAAACCACATGGGAAACCAAAAATAAAATAGTGGTTTAGTAAACTAAGTAACCTGCTCTGAAGGTGCCTTCAATCCCAAGGAGGCTTGCAACTATGTGAATTGCTTCTCGGTGAAGGATTTTGTGAATGTGTCTACAATATTTTGTGAGCCCCTTCTCTTGGAAACAATGCGAGCTCATTCATGAGATCCAAACACTTTGATGTGCTTGAATATTGGTTCTTGACCACTTTAAGCTTCAAATGGAAGAACTTCTTTGAAGCCTTTATGAGAAACTCTGTGAATTGTTGGAGCAAAAGATGTAGCAACTGAGTTAATTGAAGAGATTTTTTTAGATCTTCATCAATAAAAACTTCATTCATGACAAGTTCTCCATCAACTAAGTGATAGGTTTGAACTGATGTATTATATCTAATATCTTGATCTATAACAATTTCTCCAATACAAAGTGAAAATATGTTGATCACCTCTTCATTTGGATCTGTAAAAGATTATTTCACAACTGAATGGATGATCTAAGTCGGTGCATCTTCCAAGATGGTAGGGTTTGTCCTTGGCTCTATGGAAGAAAAAATGTCCTCGAATGATCCCATGTGTTTGAAAGCTTCCAAGCCTAAGATCCATGAGGATGGAGTTGAAATAGAAATTGCTACAAGTGTATGCCATCTATCATTTTTAGGTGTGTCAACTACCTTGTTGTGCTTCTCCTTTTTTGCTTCTTCATTGAACCTAGTATACATGTAATCATGTTCTCTATATGGGCCCTTCCTCTAGTATGCACATACATGTTTCTCCTTGTTGGTATTGCCATCTTTAAAGTCTGAATATTCCTATGCAACTCTTGGATTGTCTTCCATCTTGCCTTTGAATTGTTGTTTATGCTTACTATTCTTATTTACATAATTGGAAACAAGGGAATGCACCTTTGAGTACTTAGGGAAGCCCATTTGATTGAGATTATCTTGATCTTGGATAAGTAAGGATGCAAAATTGACCAATGCAGGCATCTTTCATGAGGAACCAAGTGTCAATTTTGTTGAATGGAAAGAGTAGACAAAAACAAAATAGTCTAGTCCCAATTTTGATAGAATTGAAAGCACTAACTACTCATTGTATTTACCTATTTTGCACATCTTGAGCTGAAGTAATATATACCTTAATTTTGTGAAGAATACTTGGACTGATTTGAATTTACTAGGGCTCATATTGAGGATCTCAATCTCTAATTGGTGGCCTCTCATGTCATCTTGTTTCCCAAAAAGGCTAGACAACTTGGTCCATATGTCGTTTGGAGATGTTTATGCTTCGATGTGATATGGGAGATCTAGAGATATTGAGTAACATAGTAATCCGAAGGCTTAATCCATTTTGTTTAGGTACTTTGACTTATCTATGACTCAATTAGGTTATACTTATGTTCTCATAGCGATCCTATGGAGTCCCTTCATTTGCAATAGAATTTCAATTCTTGATTTCTACTCAGTAAATAAAGGGGGTAAGGATTTGTTGGGGAGAAAGATCCATTTCAACTGATGTGCTCTTGAAAGTGTATTCAACCTGCAATGTGTTCCTCAACCTACAAATAATGTATTCTGACTTATTTAGAATCCCTGTAGCTTTGATACCATATAATATTTTGGAGCACAAGATCTAGAAACTAAACAAAGTAGTAATACAGTTTACAAGTGATTAATTATGTGAAAAAATCATGACATTCATCATCAAAACAGAGAACATATGCAAAATATATTTGATAAACGCATTATTCCATTGTATTCCATTTGTTTGTACAAGAGTGAATCAATTGTTACATATAGGCGATTCAAATTTGTAAGAGAGGCAATTTGAATTGGAGTGTGTGACAACCTAGTTAGGCTTAAGTAGAGCTCAAATTCCCTATGTTAGCCATGCAATCTCTCAGAGGTGAGTTAACAACCCCATAACTAACCCAAGTGGACTCAGACACCTAAAATCAAGGGGAAATTGCATGATAAACTAATGCATGTGTGGAATATGCTTAAAAAGACTCAAGAAGGGTGCTACTAGCTCAAAATAGCAAAAACAAGTGCTTGGAGTCCCTAATAAGTGGAGTAAAGTCCCTAGATTCACTCTACAACTCTAACATGCAGTGTAGGACCCTAAATTTAAGGAAAGTATCCCTAAATGAAGGATTGTGCCCTCAACTGCCAAAAATAGATGATTAGGATCACTTCCATGATTTATAAATAGCATATTACTCCCTTGAAGCTAGGGGGGAAGCTCTTTAGTGGCTTAGATGATCAAATTGAGTGGAATTTGGACCAATGTAACCATGAGATCAAGATCTAAGTCCCTAGGTGAGATATTGATGCTATGAGAGGGTAAATCTGCTCTAACATGGAAGGCAATTAGAGAACCATGGAGATGTGATATAACTCTGTACTTGGATTACTTCATTCAAGCATCAATTGTATATACCAAAAGGATCTATGAGAGAAAATATGATCAAAGGGTTACATAACGGAGGTTTAAATGGACATTTTGGTGTGGACATGACCAAAGCACTAGTTGAGGAGTGATACCATTGGACAAGTATGGGTAAGGATGTTAAAAAGTGGGTTGAACATTGCATAATTTGTCAACATGCAAATGGAAAAAGTCAAAACACTAGATCATATACGTCATTGAAAATACCAAAAGGGCCATGGGAGGATATCGACAAGGATTTTTTGTTGGGATTGCCAAGAACTCAATGAGGTGCTGATTTAATCTTTGTTGTTGTTAACAAGTTTTCAAAAATGACACATTTTATTCCTTGTAAGAAGACTAATGATGCCACAAACATAGTTGTCTTGTTCTTTAAAGAAATTATTAGATTGCATGGATTTCCTGGAAGCATAACCTCATATAGGGACATCAAGTTCCTTTGAAATTATGGAGGACATTGTGGAAGAAATTGAATACCAAATTGCAATTCAATTATGAGTATCATCCACAAATTGATGGGGGAATGGAGGTTGTCAACAAAAGTCTTGGAAATCTGGTAAGATGCTTGTGTGGTATGCCCAGTCTCAAAAACAAGGCCAAAGACACCATGGGAACCAGGGTGAAAGGTTGATTCAATCAAAATAAGGTTACTAATATTGGGCCAACATGCCAAAGCCAATAAATTAACATTCAACCCCCTTTTTTTAAGTAAAAATATATCCTTTACTAAAACACATGCTACGTAAGGTAATGTATTTCACTTGCAGACATTGATTGTATATGAGTAAACACATGATAGATTATATTATAATGGCTAAGTGCAAATATTTAGTTCATGTATGTGATCGTAATTGTCGGATTGAAGTGATAGTGAGAAAAACATAATTATAGACAATTGTAGATGATTTTAAGTGCACAATTATTCGTGTTATCATCCGATTGTGTTTCAATATGAGATTATTAGTTTGGTTATGTGACTGTTGGATTTAGACAGTGAATAATAGAAACATTAAGGATAAATCTACAACCACATAATCCATAAGAAAATCAGATACACAGGCTTCCATCTATAGCCACAACAAAACAAATCCCATGGTTGTCCCCTCCATCCATCATTCACTAAAAATCAAATTTCATGGTTGCCTCCAGCCATCAATCATTAGTACAAATCAGGTTTTTATGGCTATCATATGCAGCTATCTAACACTAATACAATCATATTTTTATGGCTGTCATCTACAACCATCTAGGCTCATATAGGATCTCAAGTTGTCATTTACAACCATTAAAACCATAAAAGAAATGGAAGAGAAGGATTCCATCTATAGCCATAGAAAATGTGAGATAAATAGAAGAGATGACTACCACCTACAACCATAGAATATCATGAGAGAAAAAGAAGAAATGGCTACCTCCTGCAATCGTAAAACCATGAGAGAGAGAAGAGAAATTAGAGAATCTAGAGAAGAGGGGAAGGTTCTTCGCAATTCAATTCAATATCGCACAAAGGACATCCACCTAAATTTAATTATTAACATAACAATATTTATAACATAGATAGATTGTCCATCCTGCATTCAACCACTAACATAACATCCATAAACATAAACATAAATTAAGTTAGCCTTCACGGTACATATGCATAATAAAATGGAATAAATAACACATAAGCAAATACTTATATCAAGAATGCAACTGGCTTCAATAAGACCACGTTCTCCTAGCCATAGACATGGCATGTTGATGCATCTCTCAGCATGATAGTCACCCCCTAGATGAGGACATGGTTCCACAAGTAGAGGTACTCTCAACCAAAGTGGTTGTAGTTCACTCTCTCACCACTTACTTTCCCTTCCATCTACACTACCCGGTGAGTTGTGACTACCTGCACTCACCATGGCCCTTCGGATATCACCACCCTCACCCCAATGGATTTACATGCTAGACTAGGGACAAGTAATGATCCATGAGTGTAGCATACCCCTTTACTGAAAACATTTTATGTTTGAAGAAGACATTATCTTAACTTTTATTGTAAAGTTTTATATTTGGACAAGTGTCCAAGGATGACTGTAGATGCACAATATTATTATTTAAATAAATAAAATAGGAGACACTCACCCAAGGAGAACTGTTAAAAGAGTGTTTACTGACCCACTAGGTGAAATGGAATCTGGGGTAGAAGGAAATGGACAAGTGGCAGCATCATGAGGAAAGTAACTAGTTGTTGGTATGGGACAACTCCCTTGAATTGTGGTCATAGTGCCCTGAAAGATGGGACTGGAGCTTGAGGCTCATTTATTTAAAACTAACCACCAAAAATACCTAGGCATCTTTTTAAGAGCCATCGAATTTTGGATTGAGGTTCATCACTTTTCCTGACGAGGAAACTTACCTTGTGGTTATGTTGTATGCACACAAGAGATTCAATGAGGGGAAGTCTAGGTTTTTTATCATGGTGTAAGTCTGCCTTGTTTACTACTGAGTGCAGAGTTTCTACTGCTAAGTGCATAGATTGAGGTTTTGGAGAGTCTCTATTGATTGATGGTTATACAAAATTGAGTGCCTTGCTTCTACACAGAGTTCTTCTACCTAGTGGTTCAGTAAACAGGCTCAGGGGTCCAAAGGAGGAAAGTAGTTTGGCAGCTTCTTCTGGAGAAGGTTGGGAGGAACAAGCCTCCTTGGGTGTGTGTCCACCCTATCTACAGTTACAGGTTCTACTTGTTATTTCAGCCTCTAAGTAGTTAAATTATTTTTTGTAATTGTTGATTTAGTACTCTTTAGCTAACTAATGATAATACAAAAGTATAAGTGTGATTTTCTGATCTGTTTAGGATTTTGTAGACTGCTGAATATATTTATGAATTGATAGAATAAATTCCCTCTCTATATTTTTCCCCATACTGTTTTCTGTATCGTACTCCAGTACAGAGAAGGAAGATTAAAAATAGATGAATGATGAAGTAGTGAGCAAGATGAATGAATAGGCTAACTCTATTAAGTTTCCCTTCTTTATTTTTATTTAAACTAACTCTGTCATGTTTTTCCTTTCACTGTTATTTTCTGTAAATTAACAATATCTTATAATCTCATTCATAGATGTTTCTAGTTACACATTTTACTGTGCAGACTGTAGAATTGTTTTTTTTATTTATTTAGAATAAAGAACAGAAAAAACAACATTTCTAGGTTTATATACAAGTTAACTATTTTTCCTTACAATGAATGCTAATTACATTTTTATCTTATCACCTTTTCCTTCAATACATTTCTTTTTCGTTGGTTTATATGTTTGAAATTTAAATGCTGTCAAAAACAAACATAGCAGTATTCACATCATTCAGACAATCTATTTATCTCTACTTTTGCAGAAATACAATAATCTAGGGTTTTAACTTTCCTTGCTTCTAAACTTTGCAAAAGATAGATAATATTTTTGTTTGAAGTCTCTTATCATTCTACTTATCATCATTACCTTAAACACTTAAAACACAGAACAAGTCTGCAATGGACGAATACACTATTATCGACAGAACCCTAGCTTCTCTACTTTAATTTTTCATTATTCATTTCAAACTTATCGAATCGAACAGACTACCCAAGACAGAGTTCGACCTTCTTAGAAGGATTTTTCATACTTAACAGTTATCGGTTCAAAACCCTTATCACTTCTACATATCGCAATGTATTAACACTAGCAAACAAAACCCTTTTCAAACATAGAATTCACTAAATAGGTTTCGACTAAGGCATTATGCCTTATTTATATCTTATTTTATAAATGCATGCAAACATATCCTGTACAGTCATGACGTCAACACAGCAAAGTTTATTTGACGACAGGGCTCGAACTTTAAACATTAAAAACAACCATTCCTTGAAGGATGAGCCTAGGGTAACAAACCCAGCTCTAAGCAAAACCATTTAGACATGTCTCAGTAGCAAAAAGAACTACATATCGATAAATTCCATGCATACAACGAATTGGAGATTGAAACTTTAGTTCGAAGGACCAAGCCTTTTTGCCTTCAACACTGAAAACCTTCTTAACATTATATAGTTATAATTACGCACATAACCAAGGACTCAAGGCCATTCATAGTTAAACAAAACTTACAGCGAAACGAAGTTTAAATGTTAGGGTTCGAAGTTGCAAAACGAGACAGTTTGGCTCTCGGGCATTAAAAAATTACTTCAACATTAAAATAACACAGAGCATCACTTCCAGGTACTATTTTCTTTTACAACATAAAAACCTTAGGCCGAACCCTTCTCATTTATAATTTAGTCGAGGGTTAAAACCTTGGCAAACAAGTGATACATTTTGACTAACAGTAACACTGTAGAGTACATCAAAAGGGTAGGTCGAGGATTCAGCCCTCCCTACGCATGCTTTACAGCGTGTAAGCATTACAACAGCGACTGCATCTTCAGAAAATCGAAAGCTCCGGCCAAACCAAACACAACCAACAGTTGCCAGGAGAAACCACAGGGGAAACCACCGAGACTTACCGATTCATGCAGTAGTTTCCCACTCATTTTGAGCATAGAACCCTGTAGATGATAGAACCTACCATGAACACAGAAGGTGGTTAAATTTTATTCCAAAGCTTAAACAATATTGACGACTGCAACAACACGAAAATTTCAGTAAGACATTACCTTGACATTAAAAACTGAAGGTCGAAAACGATAACTTCTGCAACCGGTTTTGAATCCAAAGACACTCGCATTTCGCTTGGTAAATACAGTTAACACATTCACATAAATGGCTCGGCTCTTAAACCCTCGAAACTATCAATCCTCCATTACAGGTCGTGGTATCGAGCCTGAGGAAGGAGTCCTCCAGAACCGGCTTCAAAACCCTACAGAAACGCAAGCCTGTCAGCCACACTACACCCACGCCCTTGCAAAATGAATTCCCAGTTCACCACTTCGTCGAGGTAAGCTAAAGTGCAGATTAGGGTTACACTCCCACCAAGAAATACCACGTGATTATAGCCACGTTGGATGCCAACAAGAAATCCAGTAGTACCACTTTTATTGCACTTTAAATGATCCTGTCTACCACTAGTACGACGACTTACCAGCAAAACCTTGCAACGGGATTATTTCTCGGGCTAATCATCAACTATGCAATATAGTTCAGGTTGTAATTTATCAACCCCATCCTACCTTTGTCCAAACTTTATGCCAATCCATGATGGTTAAGTCTAAGGTTTCAATCTGCACCAAGGGAACCTACAGCCATAAAACATCATGGTTATGTATGTATCAATAATACCTTCCACTTATAGTATAGTCGCCAACCTTGCATTTAGGCTACACTTAGATCATTATATCGAACCCTCATGTATTGTATAAAGACCCTATCAATAATATGGTTTAGTATGATGATAATCATGTTCCAAACTCTATAGTATTAAATGGCACAAACCATGGAGATAGCCTACATGGTAACTATTTTCATATTGTAGTAACTATTGTCCATACCCTTGCACTTAAGACAACACTTAGGTTAGTGTATGAAGACCATACAAGTACAAGTAATAACCATGGTTATAACGTGACAAGTATGGATATTATCTATAGTATCAACTTTAGGAGAAGCGTAAATATTAATAGTATTAATGTAAGATATTAATACTAGTTAGCCATAGTATGATTCTTAGAACGCTTAAAGTGTTTATTCCACATCAAAACGAGGTTCAATTATAAAATGTATAGGATCAAAAGTTATACAAGGATCTACAATGAGGATTATTCGAACTTAGGATATGATCCTATAAATATTCAAAATAATCAATATAAATCCTTAGAGAAACGACCAAAGCAGATCTTACCCTGATTTGTATTGCAAGCTATTCTATTTTTCTCTTTTAAAAACTTGAAAGCTATTTGACGATAATGTAGATCTATGTACCTTCACTTTCAAAATTATTATTACTCTCTTACCTGTAATCTGCGAAAAGGAAGGTTCAAATGCTTTAGCATAAATGCTAAGTAAGCCTCGGGGTACCCATAGGACCCCTTCATCATCAACAAACAAAAGAACACAGTTAGCACATCTAAACAATAACTATAGCAAAGGGAACCTTTAAAGCATTGACATCGTCGCAAAACAATACAGTTGTATAATCATTACAAACATTCATTTCAACATGTCAACATAGAAGCACTTAATATGATTCAGCACAGCAAAGTACAACATTTAATGCTACATTGAAAAATTTTAAATTTTGTGAAATTTCGGGATGTTACAATGAGGGAACAAAGGTAATCAACCAAAAACTCTCTAGTAACATCACTCTCTCACACACCTAACACAATTCACAATGAGCACCATCCAACCCACTCATTAACTAGCACAACAAGGAGATAGCTCATGTATAAATAAGGCTTAAGGAGGGAAATTCAAACCCAAGGAAACCAACTTGAGTTGGTTAAGGTGTGGTTAGGCTTCATCATAGAGACTTAACTCGAATTGATTGAGTGGTGACTTATCCCAAAATTAGCACTATGAGTAGGAGTTATCAAAACCAAGGAGTAGAGGCCAAGAATATCTCAAGGAGGGTGCACTAGTCATGGGAGGTGAGAGAGTGGGTCCAATAGGATAATAAATAACCTATAAGCACAAAAATAGGGAGCATATCCATGAATAGAGGAGTGGGGTGCACTTGTGGTGGTGGAGGCTAAATTCTAGCTTGTGGAAGCTAAAATCTAGCTTACAACTCCTAGAATATAGGGAAGGGGTACCTTAGTGCAAGTGGAGTCCAAAAAAAGAGTATCTCTCATCCAAGGAGGGCCCATTCACCATGTGGATCCCACCAAACCTTCGTGAGGGAGCAGTAGAGTAAGAGGGGTCCACTAACCATGAATAAGGCACAATAGTAACTCCATAGGTCAAAATAATCAACAATAGGGTATGTTATCACATTTATAGTAGTCGGAGCTACCATATCTTTAGGTCAGATTCCAGTATTTTTCTCAGCCAGTCCTTTACATTGAGATGGTTGAGATCGACAGTTGATGAGCATTTATTCTAGGATCACTCATGATTTCATACAGCCCCAGAGCAGACAGTACAACCTTATGCCATGATTGAGCCTCATGACCTCAAATTTGATGATCGACGTAGCCAATTTTTCCATACAGAGCAGTATGATAGTGCCTAGATGTGTACAGCAGCAATGTTATGGTGATAGTGGATGGTTTAGATGGTATGTACAGTTATATGACCCAACAGGTATATGAATGTGCATTGGTTATGATTTTTTTTCTCTTTTGGTCATTTTAGTAGCTTGACTTGGTATTTAGTGGTCATGATCTGGCAGTATATATATATATATATGGACATGGTTATTTCAATGAATATCTAAATGGTCTAATTTACTTAGAATATGATGTTCATTGATGTTCATGTTTATACTCATTGGTTTCACCTTCCTTAGGAGAAGGGATGTGATCATTCCCACCATTTATGGCTTGCTAGTTTTGGCACCACCTTTTCACTTTCCTCATCCATCCATTCTCTTCAATTCTTGGTTTTACCCTGACTTACACCTTAACCTGTGATATGGAGGACCTCCCAACTTTTGCCTTTGTGTTGGATAGCATCCCTATTAGTTTGTGTCTCGGCTCTGAGTCGAAAATAGAACTTACCGAAGCCTTGATCCTTCTGGGACAGGATAACCCACTGGTGTTGGTTCATGAGCTTAGGTAAGTTGGATTTGATCTCTCTAGTCGGTTGCCCCGATGTTTGGTCCTGAATTTGGATAATCCCCCTAGTTGCATGATTTGCATTGGCTAAACCTAAAGCAAGTTGTACTACCATCATTACATGCATGAATGAACTATTGTTATATCTCTTGTGCAAGCCCATGGAAATAAATTAAAACTGTGTTTCTCAGTACAATGAAAGAGGGCTATGAAATTGAATGAAATGGAACACCCTGGATAAAAGCTGCAATTAGTTGTGCTTATAAGCACACAAGAAATCCAAAGGTTCATAAGGCCTAAGAAAGCAGTGGTTAAATTTATGCTAAATCTAGAGACTGCTAGCCATAATTTTATGTAATTATTAAATTCCTCACAGAGCCTAGTTGGGATGTGAGATGGACTAAGGGACAGCTAATTCTAAGTGTCCCCTAGAACCTCAAGTTGCGGTTAGTTGTGCACCTAGTTACGGCGGTTCTAGTAAAGATCATCACGGAGCTATTTCAACTTAGATGTGAGTTGTAGACATTTTCCAAGGTTGAATAAGCACTTCTCAAAACAACTCATTCCAGTTGTGAGACACTGCCATTCCCTGTGTGTTTATTATCCAACATATGCTTAGTGTATTCAATTTTCCCTTATCCAAAGTATCACAGTGTTGAGTCAATAAATTCATTGCCTTATCCTAGCCTTGCATTTTTCACTTTCACCCAATCCTAGCAAAATGATCACGGCCATGAAATGAGTATATTCTTGAGGTTCTATTTTGAGTAATTAATTATTTTTTATATTTGATGTTATTACTTCTTAAACCGCCAGTGACATGCTACTTTATACTTTGAGTCTTTCTATTAGAATGATTAAAAGAGCATACTTTAACCATTTTCACTTGCAGCATCAGGAAGTTTAATCATGGGTCATATGTTGATCAGTCTTGACCTCATCAAACACAGTTTGACCAAGTCAACCATAGGATCTGAGATAAGTTGGACCAGTGATGTTCGAGATTGATTATTTATGGTCCTTTGATGACCATTAGATGGTTCCATGCAACAGGCATAGTTTTCACATGATGGTTTGATGATTTTTTATGGTTATTATTATTTACATACCATTATTTTTATTTGTCCAAGCATGGTTATGACTACAGATGATTATACAGATAGCCACAGGGTATATGGGTAATCATCCCTAGTACATTTGGACCATCTGAATCCATTGGAATACTTATTTTTTAGTTGTAGGCACTTTTGGATGAGATTTCACTCAGATTGTCACTTTATTGCAGATTTGCCATTTTAAAATGGCCTGGCAGCACAGTTTGATTTTTATTTGGTTCATCTAGAGAGCTACAGAAGGAGCATGGGGTACATATACTTGTTATTACCATATTACCATGATCCCAGACATTTTGGTGCAATCATTTTTGGCCCCAGGGTACCAAGCAGTGAGCTACAGGCATTTTATCCTTTCACGAGTGATTTTTCTGAGGATAAAAATGGTTACTGAGGAATTCGATTTGGGCTATTGAGGAAAAGAATTAGCATGAGGTTGGTTCATATGATTTTTTTGATGCATACCACACCTTACAGAGTAGGTTACAGCATTCAATTAGGTCCACACACACTTTGGGATTTTATATTGTGTTTTTGTTGCGTCATTGAGGGGGCACGATTTGGCCATGTTTCACAGTATGTTATTATTGATGAGTCATTATATGTTATTGTGCCATGGGGACATGCTTAGAAGGATGATTACAACTCCTAGCCCCACCATGAGCTTATGTCATGTTGTCTAGTCACTTACATGTGGTGTATCCCCCCTAGGGCGACTTAGCTAGTGCGCCCCCTCTATTTTTGAGTTGATCTGTGTATGTTTTACTTGGGCTCATCATAGCCATTTATTATCACTTATGTATCTTTTGATCTCAACCACTCGTTAAAAAGGTGGTTAGGTTTTTGGTCTCTATCATTCTTATTTAAAGGAGAGACCCCCCTCATTGTAATGGAATTTTGGCTCTGGATCTTTGGCAATAAAGAATTATTTTTGGAAAAATCTTGTGCCTTTGTTATAGATTGTTCTCGTGCTTGATTGTAGCTCTGATATCCTGTCACATCTTTGTTGTTTGAT
Organism: Larix kaempferi; assembly: GCA_027924585.1. Classification (NCBI taxonomy): domain Eukaryota; kingdom Viridiplantae; phylum Streptophyta; class Pinopsida; order Pinales; family Pinaceae; genus Larix; species Larix kaempferi. The sequence goes on from BSBM01000088.1 coordinate 21,806,206, forward strand.
GATTTTTCCATGCTAGATGTTTTTGTTTGATGCGTGCTCTACAGGAGGGCGACTTCACTGAAGGATTTCGTGGGGATTCTCCGGATCTCTTCACTGGATGAGTAAAATAATCAAGGAGTAGTTATTATTGTATATTTGATCAATATTTATGTTATCTGATTCTTCTTGCATCATTTACTTTCCTTTTCTATAAATCAATTCTCATTGAGATTGTCATCTGCAGGAAGGGGGGCGCACTTGTTGTTGGAGTAAAATTGATTTCACCTTGGGAGTTGTCAAATCAACTTGGAATTGCTTCGAGGGAGTTGGAACATCATTGCACTTGGCATATGCAAGTCACAAGAGGTAAGTACCATTGTTTTTCTTGAGTTATATATCTATTCCATTTGTTTGCAGTTACTTCTTCATTAAAACCCTTACTTCAAATTATTTGGAAAATTCTTTGGGTTGGATTACTTGGTTTACTGGAAAACCATTTCTGGGCTTTTATCTTAATTTCAAACCTCAGGTGGGTTCTCAAGGGCGTCATGCTCTGAGGAATCCATCTACCCATTTTCCCTAGGCACTGATCTTTAACCCTTGCACCCTCCTTCGTTAGCCTGTCTGTCAAGTTGTTAAACCCTTTCCCGTTGAGCTTATATACCTTGATACTGTCAAATCTCTTTGCAAGTTGTGCTAGAAAGACTTAGATTTTCAAATATACTCCTTGGGACCATTTTCCTTGATTTAAGGATCATGTTTCCCAAGGCAGTCATATTTGATCATTTGTCCTAGCACTTGAATCCTGGAATCATATTTAATTCTTGTCTAAACATCCAAAGTTTAATCTTATCTTTCCTAAGACTCCACAGTGACCTTGTTTCCTTAAATCTAGGGGTCTTCACCCTTCACCTTATGTACCCTATTTACATAGCTTGATTTGTTGCTTGGGTTAGATCTCTCCTGTCGGGAGTAGATAAGGGTCTCCCCCTTTACTATTTGTGGCTTGGATAGTATAAAGTGAAGAGTGCCTCAATTGGTGTGACAACCAATCCATCTTGGGGATCGAGGCCCTCTTGTGTCACCACTTTGGTTGCATGTCCCCTCTGTCGTCCTTTATAGGATCACCTATTGGGGAAACTACGAGTTGTGTGATAACAGGGTCCAACAACTAATGCTATGGAGAGAAACAAATCCTAGTCCCCAACCCCCTCACATGTGGAAACCATGTCTCCCCATTCTCGCTGTATTCCATGTTGAGACAATTAATTTTATTAATCAACAATAATAATAGTAATGTTCAAGTACATAGTCCCAGCACCTTGTGCCACAATAACAAAAAAAGAAATTACATATGTATGGGGCTTAAAACATTGGGTTATTACATTCCCCTCCCCCTAAAAACAATGCATCATCCTCGATGCATACTTATTATATACATACCTTTACAAAATTTCAAAAAATATGAGGGTATGCCTCCCTCATAGCATCCTCTAACTCCCAAGTTGCATCTTTGGGACTATAGTGGGTCCATTGGACCTTTACCTGCCTAATCTCTAGAGTCCAAAGCAACTAGACCTTTCTACCCAATATGGAAACTGGTTGTACCGGAAAATCCCCTTCCGGTTCCACTTGAATCACATTCCAATCAATCACATGATTAGCATCAGGTATATACTTTTTCAACAAAGAGACATGAAATATTTTATGTACTTTTATGCCAGCAGGTAATGCAAGCTCCTATGCAACGGGCCCTATCCTAGATAGGATCTCAAAGGGTCCATAGTATCTAGCAACTAGCTTGGAATGATTCCCCAAATTCAATGAACTTTTCTTGGGTCTAACTTTCAAAAAGACATAATCTCCAACTTTAAATTGTTTTTCAGTTTTGATCTGATTTGCATAACTTTTCTATATGTCTTGAGCTGCTTTTAATTTATGCTTGATTCTAACCATATGATCTTCCATCTAACCATATGATCTTCCATGTCCATCAGAAGTTCAAGTCCAATCATGACTCTGTCTATTGGATTATCCCAACTGATATGAGTATTTCACTTTCTCCCATACAATGCCTCAAAATGAATCATCTTCGGAGAGGCATGATATCCATTATTATAGGCAAACTCTACCAAGTGTAAATAATCTTCCCATTTGGATGGTTGATCCATCACATACGCTCTCAACATATTTTCTATCACCTGATTGACTCTTTCTATTTTTCCATCTATCTAAGGATGGTATGATGTACTCATGTTCAAACTTGTACCAAATCCTTTGAACAATACTTTCCAAAAGTTAGAAGTAAAATTTGTATCCCTATCTGACACTATAGCTTTTGGAATTCCATGCAATCTGGAAACTTCTTTCATAAATATGTATGCAATGTTGGTCGCCTTATGATTTGTCTTTACCGATATAAAGTGTGCATCTTTAGTCAACTTATCTACCGCTACCATGATGGCATCATTTTGTAGTCTTGTTTTTTGGTAACTTTGTGATAAAATCTATCGTCACTACATCCCACTTCCATTTGGGTATTGGTAATTGTTAGAGTTTGCACTTTAATTCAATTATGTTAGATCTTTAAAATGAAATATAGACAAGCACAAAAATATACAAAAGACACAAGAAATTTCCTTGGGGAAACCATAAAGGAGAAAACCCCGCAACTTCTAAGTAATAGATTCGTAACTAGTACAATATCAAACTAAGATAGAAAACCAAAAGATAAGATGTCTTCTACAACTTCCTTCTTTCTTCTCCAGCAAACTTGTCGTTTCTCCTCCTTGGTGCGAACTTGCTTGAGTGAGATTGATGTCCAAATGAGAGAGGTTGCCTCTCTATTTATACTTTATGTGTGACTGACCTAATTCCCCAATGGGGTCAACTTCCTTAACTGACTAGGTCAACCTCTCGTAGGGAGACTCAAAAATACATTTTACATTTAACCTATTGGGGACTATTTCCCCGACTTACAATGGAGGTTTAACCTTGATATTATTACATGACCAAATACAATAATGACAACCCTAAATGGAGGAAAACAATCTCTGATGTTGGTACAATAAAAGTACAATAATAATATAATAATAATATACAAAAGAATACTTTCCAAAGTTACATTTACAACAACACTCCCTCTTAACTAGGAAGGTATTATCTCGACACGGTCATCATCACAGCTGGACACAAACTCTGGACAAAGTCATCATTTTTGGATCATCAACATCGCTGGATCATCCTCATCGATGGATCATCATCATCATTGGATCATCATCATCGCTGCTATAAAAATTCTCATCTTGTTGATCATTGACTAGTGACATCTCTCGAATCTACCCGTCATGAGAATTTCTACAGAGCCAGTCCTTTTTCAATCTAGATGTAGGACTAGCTCTCATATAGGTCTTCATCATCTCTACGAGCAATCCATCAAGTAAGTACAACCCAAGACCACATATTAAATTGCCACAGCAATCATCTCATTGTATCAGGATCATCTCATCATCTCATGCAGAGAGCATCCTAGGTGCATATATCATGTCCACCAGACAACTTGCGTCTTCCACCTAGTGGATAAATCCCAGGAACATATGCACCTTCCACCTAGTGGATACAGCCCAGATGTATTACGTCTCTCTCTCAGTCAACCTGCATCTTCCACCTCTCTCAGTCAACCTGCATCTTCCACCCAATGGATACAGCCCAGGAACATCTATGTCTTACACCCTGTGGATACAGCCTATATGTATTACAACTCTCTCGGTCAACCGGTGTCTTCAAACATGTGGATACATCCCAGTAGCATCCTATATGCATTACGTCCTTTCGGACCACCTGCGTCTTCCACCATGTAAGATACAGCCCAAGCGTATTCCAGATTCTTTATGGCCCATGGACCACCAGCGTCTTCAAATATGTGGATACATCCCAGGAGCATCCTAGATGCATTACGTCCTTTCAGACCACCTACGTCTTCCACCATGTAAGATACAACCTTGGTGCACCTGTGTCTTCCATCCATGTCACATCACTCCCTCTTTCGAGGAACACCGATCTGGATAATACCAAGTTTCTCTCTGAAGTACTCGGACTTCACCCTTGCTAACAGCTTGGTCAACACATCGGTCGTCTTCTCGTCTGTCGCCACATACTAGAGCTTTACTACTCCTTTCTACACCATATCCCGGATATAATGGTACTCGATCTCAATATGCTTTGAATTGTCATGGAACACGGGGTTCTCAGACAACTTTACACAACTCTAGTTGTCACAAAATATACAAGTTGCCTCTAGCTCGAGATCAAACAAATCTGACAGTATCTTCTGAAGCCATACTTCCTCACAACTAGCCGAACATGCTGCAACATACTTTGCTTTGGTTGTACTCAGTTCCACACATGACTGCTTCCTGCTAAACCAAGAGATCATACTGGATCCCAAACTGAAGAATCATCCCGAAGTGCTCTTCTTATATGTGGCATTGCCTGCAAAATATGAATCAACCTAACCATGCAGGTTAATCTTCTGATCCATCGCATATTTGAGCCCATACTCAATTGTACCCTTCAGGTACCTCAATACATGCTTTGCAGCAATCAGGTGAACATGTCTCGGATCTGTCAGGAACTGACTCAGGTTGTTCACAGCAAAGCATATGTTTGGTCTCATGTTCGTCAAGTACATTAACGAACCAATCATATGATGTACATCCTGGCATCAACTGTCTCTGAATAAGCATCACACAGTAGCTTCAAGTTCGATGCCATTAGTGTGGCCATTGCCTTGCAGTCCATCATTCTGAACCTCTTTAGAATCTCCACTGCATATTTTCCTTGACCAAGGAAAATCCCATCTAAACTCTGCCACACCTCCATACCTAAGAAGTAGTGCATCATTCCCAGGTCCTTCATCTCAAACTCTACGGCAAGCTTCTTCTTTGTTCCTAAATAGTAGAATCATAGGTTTTCCTTCCTCAACCTTGTAGTAAAGGTTGGAGTCTGCTTTACTCTTGGTAAAGCCCAAGCTCGTCAGAAACCATCTATCCTGCCATACCATGTCCTCGGTGCCTTTCTCAAAATTTACCACATATACTTCCTCTTCATGACGAGGGTCATCCGGTATCACTCTAAGCATATCCCTGAGATACTGGGGCAAACACATTTGCCACGGATAGAGACTAAGTGATAATGTATCTCCATATGTGTTGTAGTAACTCCCTCTGAAGCAAAGCTTTCCTGCTCCCTTTGTAATTGAGCATTATCCTCCCTCTGCATCTTGTACTCTCTGCATCGGGATATTTTTCATTGGAGTGACTGGTAGCATTCTCTTCTAATGATCTTCTGTGTATCCATCTATTTCATATTTCTAGGTCACTGGATACCAATATCTCAAACTCTATTGCAAGTTCTCTCTTGCACTCATCTATGAGCTTCCCATATTCAACCTTGTAGCCAAGTTTGATGTCCCATCACTCTAGGTGATCCTCAATCTCATCATGATATCCCATGGGTGCCTTCTGATCCCATACAAATCCTTCTTCAATCTATGCACGTGTGGTTCTCTGTAGAGAGTCCTGAATTCTGGAGGTTGCTTGATATACACTTCTACGTTGATTACACCATTCCTCTAGTGTAATATCCACCACTAAGGAAGTGTGTTTGGCCACTAGAGAAACGTCTCGTCATAGTCGACTCCCTCTTTCGAAGAGAACCCTTTCTTTGTATGCTTGATTTCATAAATCTTCTTGAATGTTATAGTTGAATCATCATCACTTGTTCTTTGGAACATGTCTCTCTTGTAGGTGATGGTACACGATATTTCCTACAAGTCAATTTAGTTGCATGGTTAGAAACATTTCATAATTTCAGAACAAATTCTTATGCATAAAGACATAGGTCACACATTCATGCAACTATCTTAGCCAATGCTTCAATACAACATTCATCCATATCCTGTATTCATACGGTAACTTTCTATATGCCTTCCATCTCTACCAAAACATTATTAAGAGCGTGCACTACTCCCAACATGTCAGTAAAGAGGTTTCATTCTAGATAAGTAGCAATGGGATGTTGTACAATACCATAGGCCACTTACCCATTACTTGCATATTAGTAGTATAATGTTCATCAATGCAACTTCTCTAACATGCATAATACACATCCTAAATCTAGGAACATAAGTATGTACACAACTGAAAAATATCATTTAAGTAATTAGATATACAAGAAATGACAATTCAAATACTTATCTTTGTTTGGTTGTTGGCTGGACTCCCTCTTGATCTTTGCTTCCTTGCAGGAACTACTGGAGTCTCTGACAGTGTGTTCTACTTCATCGTTTGATTCTGAGGACCTGTGCCTTGCTTGCTCATGATCGGAAATGTTGAGCAAGTATTCTACATCGTAGATCACTTGTTCTTTGTACTGGAGTATACTTTGTGTGTCCCTACTTTTGTATCTTAACCAATGTTGAGTTGGATGAGAGGTTCTTCCATATTGATCTTTATTTGTTTTCTAGAGTCCAACTTTGTAGGAGCTTCTCCTACTCCTTTCATGTAATACTGAAAGTCATCACTAGATTCACCTTATGAGGTGGAACCTTTTGAATGAACCCTTGTAACTGGTTACCTTCATTTATTACAATACATATTATTCATCACTTGAAGAATATTCTTTTGTTATTTTGCTTACAGGTTCATCATCTTCTACGGTGTGAGCATGATGCCTCTTCTTGTTGATTCTCCTTGAGGATCCTTGGTTTCTGGGACAATTTCTTGAATAATGTCCTTTCTCATCAGATGTGAAGCACCTAATACTAGAGAGGCCTCTTCTAGGTCCATGATTCCTATTGGGTCTTCTGGACCTTTTGTGATGATGGTCCTCCCTCTTGTTTTGATTTTTCTTAGTAAGAGCAGTTAGAGCTTAGTCATCATTAGATCCCATCTTCTCTTCTCTCGCTACTAGACGAGCTTCTTCTTGGGTGCATTCTTCCCATAATCGGTTGAATGTGATTAGCGTCTTCCTTGCACATATTACTTGAATGAATGAGTCCCATGATCTTGGGAGACCATTCAAGGTAGTGATTACAATTTCTCCTTCTTCAACATTATCTTCAACTGCCTCAAGTTGTTCCATGATTTGAGTGACTCTTGTGAAGTAAGATTGAATATTTTATGAGTGTTTAATCTTCACATTCTTGAGTTGATTCCTTAGATTCATCTTATGGTTGATGTTCTTCCCTTCATATACTATGTCAAAGCATCAAACATCTTCTTCAGTTTCTTCAAAGATGAGACATGAGGGATGAGGTGATCTTGATGGAGCCTGCAATGATCCTTTTGGCCTTTATCATGTTCTTCTTGTGAATTTATTTTTCCTCTTCTCCCTTTGGTTCTGGAACCTCCTCATTGACATACTTGTCCAAGTCATTATCTAGGACAAGAGATATTCTATACTTCCATGCCCGAAAGTTATCAGCTCCTTCAAGCTTGTCCTCAAGCTTGGTGTGATTTATCATTTTGAAATGAGAACCACAAATGTAAATAGTAAGGAATTAGATCTTACCAATTTGAGATGCCCAACCTGGTTCTGGAGCTGGCTGACCTAGGGTTTGATAGAGAAACCCTAATTTTTCAAACTTGAAATCTTGAAATTTTGCTTGGATATAAATATGTGCATCCTCAAGGCGAGTTGAGAAATGTACTCCTTTTCCCAAATCTGTGACAGAATTGCAAAATAACAGATGCCCTAGTTTTCCCCTGGCAATAGTGATAGGGCCAAAAATGAAAATTCTCAGTTTTGAATTATGCTTCCACAGGAAGATGCGCCCTCCTAGGGCGAGTTGAAATGACCTCCTTTTCAAGCTAATCTATGGAGGTAAGTTCCTGGAACAGGAAGCCCTATTTTCTCCTGGTGCAAGTGACTGGATCAAAATTGAAACTTCTCCAAACTGGATTCTTCTTTCACCAAGAGATGTGCCTCCTTGAGGTGAGTTAGCCTAGCCCTCTTTTCTTGATGATCTGTGGAGAGAAGAGCTTGAAATAGGAATCCCTAGTTTCCTGTTGATGCACAGTTCCTTCTTTCAGAGTGGATCTAATACCATGTTAGAGTTTGCACTTTAATTCAATTGTGTTAGATCTTTAAATTGAAAGATAGACAAGCACAAGAATAAAAAAAAGACACATTAAATTTCCTTGAGGTAACAATAAAGGAGAAAACCCTGCAACTTCCTCAGTAATAGATTTTTCACTAGTACAATATCAAACCAAGATAGAAACCAAAATATAAGATGTCTTCTGCAGCTTCCTTCTTTCTTCTCCAGTGAACTTTTGTTTTCTCCTCCTTGGTGCGAACTTGCTTGAGTGAGAGTGATGTCCAAATGAGAGAGGGTGCCTCTCTATTTATACTTTATGTGTGACTGGCCTAATTTCCCAATGGGGCCGACTTCCTTAACTGACTGGGCCAACCTCTCCTAGGGAGACACAAAAATACATGTTACATTTAACCTATTGGGGACTATTTCCCCGACTTACAATGGAGGTTTTACCTCGATATTCTTACATGACCAAATACAATAATGACATCCCTGAACAGGGGAAAAAAATATTCGACGGAGGTACAATAAAAGTACAATAATAATATAATAATATATACAAAAGAATATCTTCCAAAGTTACATTTACAACAATAGTAATGGCTGCAACGAACCAGTTGGATGTCGATGTTCCACTTTAACCTTCTGGCATTCCATACATCTAGTTATGTACTCTACAACATCATTCTTCATCCCTAGCCAGTAGTACTGCTTCCTCACAACAACTACGGTCTTTTGATATCCCGAAATCCCAGCATAGGGAACATTATACATATCCTATAGAACCATCTTCATTAAGTCTCCAGAGTTTGGCACATAAACTTTGTCCTTATGCATGAGTATTCCATTCTCTTCCAACCTATACTTATCAAAATTTGGTGGTACTTTCTGTTGCTGCAATCCATCCTTCACCTACTAGTAATGTTCATTTGTAGCATTGGATTCAATGATCTTATCTTTCAAATATGATGTACTAGTACTGATTGCCACTACATGCCTTACATGTATCTTCCTACTAAGTGCATCAGCTACCTTATTTTCCTTGCCTTTGATGTGCTTGATATCAAAGTCATATTCACATAGCAAGTCCATCCACCTTCTATGTCTTGCATTCAAAGTATGTTGCTCAAACAAGTACTTTTGTTACACCAAAATGTCGTCACCCTTGTGCAAGTGTCACAAGTGTTGCAAGTGTCGTCGTCATGACCTAGTGTCGTCATCATGACCATTGCAAGTACTGTTATTATGACCAAGTGTTATCATCGTGACCGTTGTGATAATGTCGTCATCTTGACCATTGTGTAAACTCTTTGCTATTTTACCTAAACCCATTTTAGAGTAAAAACACATCCCTGAAGTTTCCCATGACTGGAGGGCTTAACTGACCTACTTTTCAAGGTCGTCGCAGTCTGCCCTTGTGTAACATGCGACGTCGCAGGTTGTCCTAATGCAACCTGCGACGATGTCAGTTATTTGGATAAAAGGGTATCTTCAAGCCCATTCTCAAATATGAGTGATGTGGAAGCCTATCCCTAGGCTCTAGGTGAGGTGGCACTTCGGTTCCTAACCTTATGGAAAGATCCCTTAACCATCTCCCCTTAATCCTCAACCTACCCTATCTCTTTAGCCTTATATAAACACCCACTCTCTCCATGGGAGGGAGGAAGACTATGGTATCTACATGCTGGTGAAATCTATCTTGGGAGGAAGCCTATCATCCTTACATGCTAGGGAAATCTCTCTTAAGACACCTTCACTCACCTCTTGGAGAATTCATGCTTCCTTGGAAGGGCATGGCAATTGGCTTGTTCGGAGAAGGGCTGCTACATTAAGTCTCTGGTTGTAGTCCTATATCTCTATCATGTACTCCTCTATTTACAGTAATGAAAATGCTTTCCACCAATATCGTTCTTATGTGTAATGATGTTGTGTTGTTTACCTGCTTAAATGTTTACATAGATCGCTTATTGTATAGATGCTCTTTACTCATTTCTCTCTTCTGTGTTTTGATAGGTCTTGCAGCTTGGATCTGATGACCGTGGGACATAGAGAAACATTCGAGAGAAAGGATAGCGAATCAAAGAGGTAAGACATCTAGTACTTGGTCCTTAAGTAGATCTAGGAAACGTGTTTGTAGCCTATTCTATTTGTTCTAGACTCACATTGAGCTAGGGAGATCCGGCTCGCCTCCGGTCGAGTGGATTGTCCGGTAACAAATTTGGCGACCATACTGGGGAATGAACATAGTTTTAGTTTTCAATTTGAATTCCATTTTCAGTTGATTTCTTTTTCCAGCCATCAAATTGCCTCCTAAGTCTCTTTCACCATCAGATGTTCACTGTGAAGAGTCTGATTACCTTCCTCTGAGTTTGCACATCCCATTTGCAGACCTGTTTATTGCTCATTATCTGGAGAATTGGTTCATTTTTGAACTTAGATATCGCCTGTCGCACCTGGTCAATGTACCCAGAGTGACACTGTGTATTTTTTGATCTCTGTTCTTAGCCTGTTAGTCTGTCGTCGCAGCCCTTCCATTGCTAGACTGCGACGTCATTGCACTTCCCACATTGGTGAACTGTGACGTCGCACTGTGCATAAGCACAGAGTGCGTTGATCTGCCATTTTTTCCATATAGGCACCTTTTCTCCATTTCTGATTTGAGTTTTGGTTTGTATGCAGACTCCTTTGCACTGTACCTTCCAAGCAGAGACCCTTTTGTCCAGCAGTGTTTTGTTTGGCTTGTTTGTATTGGTTTTTGGGTCTTTTGAGTTTTGGATTCATGTTTGGCCCCTTGAGTAAAAACTAGTGTTTTGCTTGCATTTTTAAGCCATGAATCGTGCATTCTTCAGTCGTTTTGACCCATCTCAAGGTTTTGAGATCATTTTTGGTTGAGTATGATTGACTTGTTTTAAAGACTTGAAGAGTGTGGGATATCCATGTATTTTTTAGCCTCTCTTTCTTGGGTTATGCATCTTGTTTCCCTTACATGCTGAGCTATTTAATCGTTTTTGGGAAAGATTAATTCTTTGTCTCCGCTTTAGTTCAAAGAAAAGCTTGATTTTGTCACTTTTTTGCTATATTCATGAAATTAGAAAACATAAATGTTCTTCTTGCTTTATTTTGATCATTTGATATTCTTGGTCTTATCATCATAAGAAGAAGAAAGGCTTGTTTCATTTTTGTGTGCATTTGAGTTAGAGAAGATTGTTAAGTGCTTATCTTTGTCGTGCATTTAATTGGAAAAGTTTATGGAATCCTTCTTTCTGTAGCTTAGATGTGTCTTTTTCAAGTGTAAAAAGATAGGAGATGAGTTATAATTATTGCATTTGGTAGATTTTGAACCTCTCTGGAGTGCCTTTGAGTTGTTTGGGTGCTTGCCATTTTTCTTTGGGAATTTCTGAAGGATTAGAGTGCTGTAGATATCTTCTCACTTTCTGTATATAGATATGAAAAGCATTGAGTTATCAAATTTCATCTTTGGTACGTGCATTTGAAAATTGAAAAGTGCTTCATCATTTTGTCTTACACATTGTTAAGATTAGTTGCATCTTTCATTTTCTTTGCGCTCTTTAGATGATTATTGCAGAAAGTTAGAATTATTGCACTCTAGGAAGGAATTTTTCTTTTCGCTACTACTTAAGTACTTTTCCTTAAGTAGTTTTCATTGAAAAGGAAAGGAAAATGTGCATTATCATGTAGTTGAGGATTGCATTATGTTTACATTTATGTACTCACCTCATGCATCCTCCTAACCGTACAAGATAAAATTAACGCTAGCTGATGTTAAAATCATTTAGTAACTGTGTGTAAGTTAGAGACGTGTTCCGGCATCGTTAAGCGTGGCAGCTGTCGTTATTTTTCAACACTGTAGTCTAGGGGTATTGTAGTCTTCCACGTACATCGGTATATCAAGCTCCTTCACGTACCCACCAAGTAGCATAATCCGTACTTGGCGTATATCGAAGGGTGTATCACGTACTCGACATGTATATCGGAAGGTCTCGTGCCAACGGTTGTGCATTAGACAGCACCACTATGGATTTCAGCTCCCACGTACCTTGTGTATATCAGGAGACACCACTAGGATTCCTGAAACCAACTGAGTTAACCATTTGGCCGTCTTGGCAAAGCAATACACCGAGAACAGCACTCGGGGAGATTAGCACGCACGTACTGTCCAGGTAATAGGGTATACAGGCAAGGGTACGGTCCCAATCCTCCTTGTCGCATCATATTGTTGGACCCTGCAGTATATCGCGGTTTGTGATGCCTTGATAATCCCATGAGGTTCCAAACTTTGAATCCACTCCTATTCACACAGTTTGCTTGTTGCTTTTATACTTGAGTAGTGTTTGACTTGTGTGGTACTTTAGAGTCTCTTAGGGATTTTAGATATGGAAGATTCTTCCGGGACTACCAACCAAGGCACCCCATTCCAGGGTATGCCATTTGTTATTCCCCCTTGTGGAATTGTTGGTCCTCCCTTTATGGCTACATTGAGTCTTCCTGGATTGACGATAGGATTACCAGTATGGTTATTCTCCAATCCGGTTACGCCAAGTGCACCAATCGTGTCGGACCTAGGTCCTTCACCACATGAGCATCAATCTCATAATGACCCTTCTCCTTCTCCATCGAAAGTTGAATCGGCTTCCATCTCTTCCTCTTCTCCTACTGAAAACTCTGATGTTAGTAAGAAGGCTGGTGTGAAGAAGAAGAAAGGGAAGATTAAAAAGAAGAAAGATAAGAAAGAGACGAAGCGTCAACCATCTTCCTCTGATGGCACTCATTCTATGAGAACACCTCGTAAGCCAAAGTTCCCTTGCAAACTTTGCAAGGGTGAACACCTTTTCAAGAATTGTCCCGGTCTTTCCCGTGTGTCAGAAGTGTGGTCTAAAAAACCAAAACCGCTTGTATCGTCAACCTCTAACCATCATATTGATGATACTCCCTCGACCAGTGACCCATTGGTGACGGGTCGGAAGGGTAGAGCTGCATACCTTTGTTGTATATGCAAGGGCTTGCATCGTACTTACCTTTGTCCAAGCATGGATGAAGCTTCACGGTGGTTGGAAGATATTACTAGTTCTCAATAGGTGCTTCCAACAAGCGATAGTAAGTTGTCCCTCGATCCCCCGCTGGTTGACCAAGTGATCAATTCAGTTTCATCTGTAATTGATCCCACTATTCCTTTCGAGAGTGAAGTGATCGAGTCGCTGTCATCTCCACTCAATCCCACTCTTTCATTGGAGAAAGTCCATAATGAAGCAATCACCATGACACAATCTTCATCTCATTCTTATCTTCCAAGTGAGAGTGAATTGGAAACCGCTGATGTTTTCCTGGTCAGTTCAGAATGTCCTAGGCAAGGGGAAACCCTGTCCATTTATACAGGACCCCCTCCAAGTACTCAGGTCATTTCCTTTGATTGGAATGGTCTAACAGAATCTCGTCTTCCTTTGAGTATTCCTTTTCAAATACCTGTAGGAGTTTTCGATAAAGAAATCTTTTGTACGATAGTTGATGAGGAAGCTTCTGTTAGTATTTTATCCTCAACCGCATGGAAAGCTATAGGTTCTCCTCAGCTTGTGCCAGTAACTGACCAGATTTTGGCTTTTAATAGAAGGCCTACCGGACCTTTAGGGATTCTCCCGCAGTTACCTATCACGTTGAGAGGTAAAACTGTTTATGTTGATGTCATGGTTGTCCAAGGTCCTTTAGATTTCAATATGCTCCTTGGACATGATTTTGTCTATGCTATGAAAGCTGTAGTGTCCACGCTCTTTCAAGTGATGTATTTTCCTCATCATGGGAATATTGTGACCATTGATCATCTTTCCTTTGTATCACCCACTCATCATATGACTCCTAGTCATCAGACTTCCCTGAATGTTCCTCATGTTTTAGTGGTTTCTTCCCCCTGAGGATGGGGGGTACGAGCACAGTTTATGTTTTGTTTCAAGCTCGTTAAAAAATGAAACCAACCTTCAAGCAAAGTTTTTCTTTGATTTCAAGCTTGCATCAAAATGAAACCATTTCACATGAGCATAGTTCCCGTTCTATGTCAAGCTCGTTAAAAAATGAAATAGGTTCCTACGACCATAGTTTATGTTATGTTTCAAGCTTGTTAAAAAATGAAACCAACCTTCAAGCAAAGTTTCTCTTTGATTTCAAGCTTGCATAAAAATGAAACCATTTCACATGAGCATAGTTCCCGTTCTATGTCAAGCTCGTTAAAAAATGAAACCAACCACCCTAGCATGGTTTACCTTTGGTTTCAAGCATGCATAAAAATGAAACCAATCCACTAGAGCACAATTTTATTCTATTTCAAGCTCGTTAAAAAATGAGATAGACCCCCCTAAGCATAGTTTACCTTTGGTTTCAAGCTTGCATAAAAATGAAACCATCCACTCGAGCATAGTTTTATTCCATTTCAAGCTCGTTAAAAAATAAGATGGGCCCCCTCAAGCATAGTTATTGTCTATTTCAAGCTTGAGTAAAAATGAAATAGATCTCCCTCCCATCAGTTCGAGTCTCTCGCTAGAGTTAGAACTTGAACCTTCATTTCATCTGATTCTCGTTTCCCCCCCTTGGTGAACATTTTCATATTAGTAGCTAGGTTGGTAGTTGGGTTAGCAAGCATCATTTTTAGAGGAAATGAATCTTGGGGGGCATACCACATGTCATACTGTCAGCAATCATGTTGAGGGAACACTACCATGTTAATCCACTAGAAATCATGCTGGGGGCATTTGCCAACCTCTGGGCATCATGTTGGGAAGGAACCCGTCAATGGACCTTAACCTATGAGCATAGTTCCCTTTCTATGTCAAGCTCGTTAAAAAATGAAATAGGTTCTCGCGAGCAGAGTTCTAATCTTGGGTCAAGCTCATTAAAAAATGAACCATATCCTTTCCCTTTGAGTCGAGTCTCCTCGTAGACTTAGTACCTGAACCTTCTTTTCACGTGCCTATGCCTTAGGCGAATGAAATGAAGCTTGGGGGCATGTCTTCAACCTCTGGAAGTTATGTTGAAGTCAACTCGATCGCCTCTCCACACCATGTTGGAGCTAAGTCACTTATTTCCAGCAATCATGTTGGGGGCACACACAAACCTTTGGATGCCATGTTGGGAAAAGTTCACCATTGGGAACATTTTTTAGCATACTTTCCTTTTTAGGTTTCGAGCTCATTAAACCATGAAAAGCACCCTGAGCATAGTTCATTTTCTGTTACAAGCTCATTAAAAAATGAAGCAGACATCATGAGCATTCTTCCAACCTATCTTCGAGCTTGTTAAAAACAGTAAGATGGCATTTGAGCTTACTTTTCACTTTTTTCGTGCTCTGGTTGAAACATGAAAAATTAGTTGAGCTTACTTTTCACTTTTTCGTGCTCTGGTTAAAACATGAAAAGTGGTTTGAGCTTACTTTTTAATTTGTCGTGCTCTGGTTCAAACATGATAAATATTCCGAGTGCTTTTGATACCATTATCGTACTCGTTAAAAATTTAAGTTAAAAAGGTGTGTCTAACGAGTATAGGTTTATCACTTTATCCGGCCTCGCTAGACTATTTACGGAAAAGGAACTGTGCCGAGTTTACTTTTCCTTTGTCGTACTCGGTTATCAACCATGAGAAAGTTGTTCATGGAGTCCTTTTTAAGCTCTTTTCAGACTCCCTAAATAGGAAAAGATTGCCAAGCGAACTTGATGCTTTCATGCTTGTAAAATCATTTGAATGATCGTCTTTCTGGTGATAGTTTACCCCTTTTTCGGACCAGGAAGCACTATTTATGAAAAAGGAATACTCCAACCAGCCATGGCTGGAAGAGTCCTCTCCCGCGTTGTTTTACCCCTTTTCGGGCAATGAGGCTAAATTTACGAAAAAGGACCGTTGGAGTCTGCTTTAGTTCTTTTCAGACTCTCTAAACATGAAATGACGCCTAGTTTTCCTTCTCTAGACTCGTTAAATTTTAAACATTGAAGGGCCCATTATGGGATGAACCCCTCCTTTCCTAGGTTCATGAAACATTTGGGATTGGACTCATCTATGAGATGATCTATACCGAGCATCTGGTTACCCTCATCAAGCTCGTTAAAAACACATGAGACACTCATCAATCATGATGGGGAAAAAAGGAAAGATTTTGTGTTACATCTTAATTACGGCAGTACATAGTCACTCTTGAACATGGTACTCGTTTGCATTTGCATTCAGTACTTGGGTAATCTGTTTGTCCTCGAGTCTTTTCAATTCCATGAGTCACATCGCTCCTTTGGATCAGCCAAAGAATGCTTCCACCATCAGTTGCATTAGGGGTTGGTATCATTCTCGTCATGTCAATACTGCCAAGTCATGCCATGCCCATGTTCAAGAGACATTTGTTACTCATCACCTGCAGTCAGTATACCTTCAATCATGATTGGTCTACCTTGAGTCAGTCTTGCACATTACTATACCGTCCGATCTACCCTACACATATTTTATCGAGTTTCATGTCGATGATGGAGGATTCATCATGGCCCTCCTTCGACGGGTTCATCCTCGTCGACTTCAAATTATCATCCGAGGTTTGAACTTAGAAACCAACCAAGTACCTTGGCCCTGCATGCCTCAATGGCAGGTTACCTCGCTTTCAACATGAGTTTACATCATTGACTCTTGATTAAAAGATTTCATCTTGCGTTCAACTTCAACTCACTTATTCACACTTGATGATATGTATTGTGATACCTTGGGAATCATTGACATTAATGGTGATCTCCCTCGCACTTGTTAACGGTATACATTAATGACCGGTAATCAAGTGGTTTCTACCATTTTCAACTCCAAAACATTGTAATCACATGGATAGATTCGTATCATTGCAGGTTCAGCTTGAAGACCCTGGGGAAGTTCTTTCCTACCCAGGTTGCGATGGGGATTGTTTGGGACACACAGATCCACTTTTGTATTAGTCGTGGCTGTGTTGTTAGTTCAGAGTTACACAGATCCACTTTTGTATTGGTCGTGGTTGTGTTATCATCTCATCATGGATCTACAATTGTGTCTAGTAGCCATGATTGTGTTCAGTCGATCTTTAATATCATGGATCTACAATGTATTGGTCGGCAACCATGTTTTGTGTTGTATGAGACTTGTGGATCTCAGGTCATTTCTGCAGCAACTCCTTCCAACCAACAAGTCCTTGCCATTTTTCTTACTACAAAGCATTTCACCTATCTCATTCCGTCAGCTTCATGCTTTGGGGGGCATTCTGTTACACCAAAATGTCGTCACCCTTGTGCAAGTGTCACAAGTGTCGCAAGTGTTGCAAGTGTCATCATCATGACCGTTGCAAGTACCGTTATTATGACCAAGTGTTGTCATCATGACCGTTGTGATAATGTCGTCATCTTGACCATTGTGTAAACTCTTTTCTATTTTACCTAAACCCATTTTAGAGTAAAAACACATCCCTGAAGTTTCCCATGACTGGAGGGCTTAACTGACCTACTTTTCAAGGTCGCCGCAGTCTGCCCTTGTGTAACATGCGACGTCACAGGTTTTCCTAATGCAACCTGCGACGATGTCAGTTATTTGGATAAAAGAGTATCTTCGAGCCTATTCTCGAAGATGAGTGATGTGGAATCCTATCCCTAGGCTCTAGGTGAGGTGGCACTTCGGTTCCTAACCTTAAGGAAAGATCCCTTAACCATCTCCCCTTAATCCTCAACCTACCCTATCTCTTTAGCCCTAAATAAACACCCACTCTCTCCATGGGAGGGAGGAAGACTATGGTATCTACATGCTGGTGAAATCTATCTTGGGAGCAAGCCTATCATCCTTGCATGCTGGGGGAATCTCTCTTAAGACACCTTCACTCACCTCTTGGAGAATTCATGCTTCCTTGGAAGGGCATGGCAATTGGCTTGTTCAGAGAAGGGATGCTACGTTAAGTCTCTGGTTGTAGTCATATATCTCTATCATGTACTCCTCTATTTACAGTAATGAAAATGCTTTCCACCAATATCGTTCTTATGTGTAATGATGTTGTGTTGTTTACCTGCTTAACTGTTTACATAGATTGCTTATTGTATAGATTCTCTTTACTCGTTTCTCTCTTTTGTGTCTTGACAGGTCTTGCAGCTTGGATCTGACGACCGTGGGACGTAGAGCAACATTCGGGAGAAAGGATAGTGAATCAAAGAGGTAAGACATCTAGTACTTGGTCCTTAAGTAGATCTAGGAAACGTGTTTGTAGCCTGTTCTATTTGTTCTAGACTCACATTGAGCTAGGGAGATCTGGCTCGCCTCCAGTTGAGTGGATTGTCCGGTAACAACTTCAAACCATCATGATCAGTTCTTAATTCAAATTTCTTACTTGTCAAGTAGTGCCTCCGCGTATTCGAGGCATGAATGATAGTTGCAAGTTCTAGATCATGAATGGCATAATTTGGTTCATGTTCTTTCAACTTTCTAGATTCATAATTGATTACATGATCATTGTGAGTCAACACTCCACCAATTCCTTTCTTACATGCATATTTGCATACTACAAAGCTCTCATTAGGATCTACAATCTTCAGAACTGGTGCACTAATAAGCCTTTCTTTGAGTCTTTGAAAATTGTTTTCACACTTAGGAGTCCAATATTCAAACTTCACACACTTTTTCTTCAAGGGTGTGATGGGATGAGATAAGTTTGAGAATCCCTCAATTAACCTTCGGTAGTATCTTACTAACCCCATAAAAGATCTTACTTTTGATACATTCCTTGTTGTCGACCATTCCATAATAGCTCTTATCTCCTCAGGATCTACTGAGACTCCTTCTTCTTAATACTTATATGATGTGGCCCAAGTAATGGATTCTACTTTGATAGAATGAAATCTTACTTATCTTGGAATTCAACTAATGCGCTCTGAGTACTTGCATCACTAATATTATATGCTCTTCATGCTCTTCTTCTTACTTGGAGTAGATAAGGATGTCATCCAAGAATACAATTACAAACTTATCAACATACTTCCTGAAAACTACATTCATCGAGCACATGAATGTTGTTGGTACATTTGTCAATCCAAATGGCACCACTCTAGACTAACAATGGTCGTACCTTGTCTTGAATGGTGTCTTACTAATGTCTTCATATTTTTTTCTGACTTGGTGATATCCTGACCTTAGGTCTATCTTTGAAAATACTTCGGCTCCTATCAGATGATCAAACAAGTCATCAATCCTTGGCAAAGGATACTTGTTTCTGATTGTAGCTTTGTTCAATTATCTATAATATATACAGAGTCTTAGAGTTCCATCTTTCTTCTTTACAAACAACACTAGATCCCCTCAAGGTGACATACTGGGCCTTATGTACCCTTGATTTAGTAACTCTTCTAACTGCATCTGCAATTCTTTCAATTATGGAGTGCTCATTATGTAAGGTTCTTTAGATGAGAGAATTGTACCTGGCACCAAATCAATAGAGAAATCAATGTCTCTCTTAGGTGGCATTCCTGGCAATTCTTGAAATATATCTGCAAAATCTTGTAGCACTGAGTATTCTTTTAGATCCATCTCCTTTCCTTCTCTTGTCTCCTCCATATCAGTTTCATACAAATGACAACCTTTCCTAAAACACTTCTTCAAGTGCAAAGTTTAGAGATATGGGCCTAGGTAGACCTCTCACTGTCACTTGATTGCCTTCTTCATCCAAACAAGTATAAGTCTTGTTTTGATAATCAAGCATGGCATGATGTGCATCCAACCAATCCATGCCAATCAATACATCATATGAACCCAATGGTATGATGTTCAAGCCTACAAAAAAATTTAGACCATTCATTTCCAAAGGACACTTCCTTAATGCTTATGTGATCTTCCTCTTGGTTCCTGTAGCCCACTACACTAGACTTGTTGTTTCAAACTTACTTTTTTTCAAATAACATCTCTCCACTATATTAGGTTCAATATAACTATGGCTAGCTCCAGAATCAATTAAAATATCTATGGATTTATTAGAAATCTTACATGCTACAGCAATCATCTAGGACTAGTGGTCAGCTTGTCTACCATCCAGGGTTGCATATATTCTTTAAATAATTCTTCCAACATCACCAACAATTGATGCTTCTTGAATGTTGTTAATGGTGCTTCCCTTCTATGGACATTGCTTGGCATATTGATTCCCCTTACATACCCAACATTCGACAAGTGGTATTGACCCTTTGTCTGAATGCTCTACCCACTTGGTTTTTTTTTTCTCTGGTTGTCTTTCCTAATAAGACTTATTACTGTTTCTGAATGATGGAGGTTGAAATCCTTTCTTCCTCTGCTCTTTCTTGTCCCTTTTATTATCTCTCCAATCCTTCTGATATGGATCTTTGTTGTTATTCAGATCATACATATGTTTTTCCTTCCAAATGACATCTTTAAGAGTCTTTGGTCTGTCATATTGGATCTTGTCTCTATAGAATGATCGTAGACCACTTAAGAACCTTTGAATCCTCATTTTCTCATCCTTTATGAATCCAACATACTTCATGAGTTCTAGGAACCTTTTCTCATAAGCTTCCATAGTCATGCCACCCAAGTTGAGTTCAAAGAACTCTTCCATCTTCTTGTCATGGTAGTGTTCTGAGAGATATTATTTCTGGAAGTACTTCTTAAAATTGTATTGGCTGGGAATCTACATGTTAAGTCGGTGGCATCTACTGGAGAAATTGTGGTAGAATCCATGTTTATGTCAACATTTCAATCCATGTCTAGGCTCATCTTCAAGACACTAACAATGCCTAAAGATAATCCTATATTGGGCTTGAAACATTGACATAAACATGGATTCCAACGTAGTTTCTCCAATAGATTCCAACTTCTTAAACTTCCTCCAAGAGATTCTATCTTCATTAATATCCTCAGCTTGACTAGTTGATCCCACCAAATGGATGCTTTACCTTGAAAATGGTATATGGCTACCCTTGCTTCCATGTTCGATGTGTTCTGATGCAGGTGGAAAATATTTCTAAGTCCCAACAACCAAGCTTCAACATCCTCCCCTTTCCTTGCTTCTCCATCAAAGGTTGGAGGCTTGATTCTCCTTAGTTATCCCACCAGTTCATTCCGTGCAAGGCTCCTTTTCTTATATCTTACTGGAGATATTTCGGGGCTGCTTTCTAAGATGCTTGATGAGTACCCTTTATTCTTCACTACAAAGGACTTGTGATGAAGTTTTCTTGAAGATGATATATACCTCTCATAATCTCTCCTTGGCATATTGTTTCTTGGTGAGGTTCTCCAATCTCTTTGCAATTGATTCAAACTATGCATGATTCTTTCTTGAGTGTGGATGATCCTGTCATTATCCTTTCTACAAGTTTCTACTTCCATCTTCAAACTTCTTACTGAGTCTTCCAAACTCAATGGTTCAATGCTTCCTTGGTGTCCATTTTTCCTTGCTGTTCCTTTTATAGGGCCCTGCCCAATAAGCTCATTAAACTCTTCTTCGAGGTTGTATGGCATCTTCCCTTCTTACAAATCCATCTCCGCCCTTACTAACTTCTTACCCTTCACTGCTTTTATTAGACGTCAAATTACAATTCAATAATCCTCACCGCTTGCTCATTCACAAACTGACATTACTGGAGGCTGCAATGTGTTCAATGTTAATCACCATTAGCAGTATACACACCATTATATGTATACTACTCTTCTATTTACATCATACATTCCAAAATATACTAAGTTACAAATCTATGGAAGGCCCAACAGTCTGAGAGTTGGAACCTAAGCTCGATACCACTCTGTGGTGTGCCCAATCTCGAAAACAAGGCCACAAACACCACGGGACCCATAGGGGAAGGATGAGCCAAGTGGAATAAGGTTACTATGACTAGGCCAGCATGCCAAAGCCAATAAATTAACAATTGGCCCCTTTTTTGAAAAAAAAGTAAAAACATATCCTTTACTAAAACACATGCTACGCAAGGTAATGTATTTCACTTGCAGACATTGATCATTTATGAGTAAAAACATTATAGATGATCTTATGATGGCCAAGTGCAAATATTTAGCTCATGTATGTGATTGTAATTGCCGGATTGAAGTGCTAGTGAAAAAAAAAAAACATAATTATAGACAATTTTAGATGATTGTAAGTGCACAATTGTTCTTGTTATCATCTGATTGTGTTTCGATATGAGATTATTAGTTTGGTTATGTGAGTGCTGATTTTATATAGTGAATAATAGCAAGATTAAGGATACATCTACAACCATATAGACCATAATAAAATCAAAGACATGGGATACCATATACAGCCATACCAAAACAAATCCCATGGTTGTCCCCTATAGCCATCATTCACTAAAAATAATATTTCATGATTGCCCCCCTCTAGCCATCAATCATTAGTACAAATTAGGTTTTTATGGCTGTCATATGCAACCATCTAACACTAATACAATCAGATTTTTATGGTTGTCATATACATCCATCTAGCCTCATAATACATCGGATCTCAAGCTGTCATTTACAGCCATTAAAACCATAAAAGAAACAGAAGAGAAAGTTGCCATCTATAGCCATAGAAAATGTGAGATAAATAGAAGAGATGGATGCCACCTACAGCCATAGAATATCATGAGAGAAAGAGAATAACTGACTTCCTCCTACATTCATAGAACCATGAGAGAGAGAAGAGAAATTAGAGAATCTAGAGAAGAGGGGAAGGTTCTTCAAAATTCGGTTCAATATCGCACAAAGGCCATCCACCTACATTCAATTATTAACATAACAATCTTTATAACATAGATAGACCATCCATCTTGCATTCAACTACTAATATAACATCCATAAACATAAACATAAATTAAGTTAGCCTTCACGATACATATGCATAATAAAATGGAATAAATAACACATAAGCAAATATTTATCTCAAGAATGCAACTGGATTCAATAGGACCACGTTCCTCCTAGCCATAGACATTCCATGTTGATGCATCTCTCGGCATGATATTCACCCCTGAGCTGAGGACATGGTTCCACAAGTAGAGGTACTTTCAACCAGAGTGGGCGTAGTTCACTCTCTCACCACTTACTCTCCCTTCCATCTACACTACCCGATGAGTTGTGACTACCCGCACTCACCACGGCCCTTTGGAGATCACCACGCTCACCCCAATCAATTGACATGCTAGACTAGGGACAAGTAATGATCCATGAGGGAACAAAGGTAATCAACCAGAAACTCTCTAGTAGCATCACTCTCTCACACCTAACACAAGTCACAATGAGCACCATCCAACCCACTCACTGACTAGCACAACGAGGAGATAGCTCATGTATAAATAAGGCTCAAGGAGGTAAATTTGAACCCAAGGAGACCAATTCGAGTTGGTTAAGGTGTGGTTAGGCTTCATCATAGAAACTTAACTCGAATTGATTGAATGGTAACTTGGCTTAGGAGATTCCCTTCCCAAAATTAGCACTATGAGGAGGAGTTATCAAAACCAAGGAGTCGAGACCAAGAATATATCAAGGAGGGTGCCCTAGTCATGGGAGGTGAGAGAGTGGGTCCAATAGGATAATAAATAACCTAAAAGCACAAAAATAGGGAGAATATCCATGTATAGACGAGTGGGGTGCACTTGTGGTGGTGGAGGCTAAATTATAGCTTATGGAAGCTAAAATATAGCTTACAAATCCTAGAATCTAGGGAGAGGGCACCTTAGTGCAAGTGGGGCCCAAAAAAAGATTATCTCTCATCCAAGGAGGGTGCATTCACCAAGTGGGGCCCACCAAACCTTCATGAGGATGCACTAGAGTAAGAGGGATCCATTAACCATGAATAAGGTGCAATAGTAACTCCATAGGTCAAAATAATCAAGAATAGGGTCCAACAACTCCTAGTCCCCAACCCCCTCACATGTGGAAATCATGTCCCCCCCCCATTCTCATTGTAGTCCATGTTGAGCCATTTAATTTTATTAAGCAATAATAATAACAATAATGTCCAAGTACATAGTCCTGGCACTTTGTGGCACAATAACAAAACAAAAAAATACATATGTATGGGGCTTAAAACATTGGGGTATTAGAGCTTGATTGGTGAATGGCCATGACAATGGGATGTAGTGCTTACACAAGCTAAAGGACGGTGGGATGTAGTGCTTGGACAAGCTGAATTTGCATATAATTCAATGAACAGATTTGGCAGCATTACCAAAAAGAATCCAAAATAGTGCAAATGTTGAATCTTTTGTCGAACACGTGAAAGAGGTCCATGAATAAGTGAAGAAACAATTGCAAAGAAACATTCAACATTAAAAACAAAGAGTTGATACGAAAAGAAGAATCAAGTTCCTTAAAGAGGGAGATTTAATATTGGGACATGTACAAAAGGAAAGGTTCCTAAAAATCAAGAAGTTTGGCCCATTTAAACTTCTAAAGAAAATTTATGATAATGATTGTGTTAGAGTTGCCTGCGGAGTTGGATATTTCACCTATCTTCGATGTTGTTGATTTATATGAATACCATGAAAGAGTAGGTATGTCGTGAAACTAATGAGAATATTGTTGATTGGAGGGATCAAATTTCTGAACATGAAAGGGAAGAAAATGCATAAATCTTAGATGAAAGAATGATTGCGAGGACAAGGCCCATTTCTGAACATGAAAAGGAAGAAAATACATAAATCTTAGATGAAAGAATGATTGCGAGGACAAGGCCCAATTAGAAGACTAAGGAATGTTTGGTCCATTGGAAAGATAAGGGTCTAGAGGACACCGCATGGATTCTAGAAGTAGAGCCGGAATGTGTTATACAATCAACTTGTAAAATTCCTAGCAATTTCTTGAACATGAGCTCACTTTTCTTCTTACCAAAGGGGACTAATACAAGAGTGACCAAAGCATAGAGTGTGCCAACGCCAGGAGAAGTGGATTCCATGACAAATCTCCACCATCCGCCAGTTTGTGTGAATGGTGGATCTTGCTTGCATTGCCAAGGGAAGTAGAAGAATGGAATATGTGATGAGATCTTGATCGTCCCTCTCTTTTGCACAAATGATGGATCTAGCCTATTATCTTTTGCGCAAATTCTGTAGAGACTCATGAGGAGGCCTCTGCATAGAAACCTCAACTGTCAAGTCCACTTGTGCTAATGGCCTAATTTTACCTAGCAAGATTTCAATTGATTAGGGAACGTGCACTTGGGTTTGCACGATGGAATGTCCACCGTCAATTTTAAACTTTAAGATCGAACAGTTGTTAACCTTTTGGGTTTCATCTTTCAATGAATCCACATCGAAATTAATTTCGCCAGTGTCCATTTCCATTTCCACATGTTAATGAATGCATATCCATAGTTTTAAATTTCTTTTCTAAGACAAGGATTTTGGGGGGCTTGTGGCATTATTTTAAGGGAGCATGTGCCATTTCTTTGGGAAACCACTAAACCCCTCCAAAAATATATTAAAGGATGACCCTATTTTTTATTGGAAAATAACAATTATTTCTTTGGAAAACCACTAAACCCCTCCAAAAATATATTAAAGGATGACCTTATTTTTTATTGGAAAATAACAGTTGTTATGAAGGAAGGGAAGTCAGCTCAGTGATAAAAAATAATCTATGTAATGGGCGCCCAAGTAAGGAGTAAGTCTAAGCAAAAGAAGAAAGGTTGAGGTAGAGGGAGGTCCTCAAAACCTAGGCAAGGACAGGCACTAAGAAAGGAGATTTTGAAGAGGTCAATCTACACAGAAAGTGAGAGAAAACATAGAGCAATGAAGGACCAACATGAAATCTTTTCTTATAAAAAAAATGAGTAGAGCTCATGAAATTTGGGTTTGTATAATCTTGGTGATTGTAAAACCTGCCTAAGACTAAGACTAGGTGGTTATTTGCATATTTTTTAACAATTAAAATCTTCCAAGTATGGAGCCTGTAATTTGTATGTTCTAAGTTTTTAATAGATGTAAATTGGAAAATTTTAATGGTATCCCGTGTTTGTGAACTACTTGGATATGTTTGAGAGTGGCTATGTACTCTGAGTTCCAACCTAACTAGTTGTTTTGAATTTTTAATAACCCCTAGGGTACATCACAATCGTTCAAATTCAATGTTTCATATTTTAATGGTTTCTAAAAATTCACCAAGAATGTCAAATTTGCATTAATTTCTCTAAAAATCATCTTTGTTGTTACAATAGAGTGCAAGTCCACAAGGGAGGGCTCAAAAAAATGCACACCAAAATTCGTATAAGTGTTGTTTTGAGAAAGTTTGACAACAACTACCAACAAATATCCACGATGTATAGAGAGTTTAAAACACATCCACACTAACATGCAAACTAAACAATGAACATGCAAAACACATCTACAACATACTTGCAAACAAAATGGAAACTAAGTTAAACCCTAATTACAAAAGGGAAGCAATTTGTAATTGTTCCTCCACTTAGATTCCATTTTGCTAAATCACATGCTTGTTTCCTTACATCTCTAAATGATTATTAAAGTATGCAAATGGATCTTGATATAATTTACTTCTTAATATAAAATGTAATATAAAATGCAATAATATGAAGGGGAACATTGTATTAAATTTAGGCCTTACATTGAGTATTAGAGTTAAAGGTTTTACCATGGGACTTTTGGGAGGTACATAGTTTAAAATACAATATAAATGTGTAAATGCATTGCTCTTAAAATGCCTTCAAGGTAATCAAATATTTATATTGTACACCATGCTTTATCATCATTGGGAATAGAATGTCAAAATTTAACTTGAGAATTCTTGTTAAGTTTCACATGTCATGAGGGGTGTTTTGAATGTCATAATAAGTATTCCATTTAAACTCATAATTGTACTAAAGTTGTAAGGTGTCATCTAGGGCACATAAACAATAATTCATGAAGATATAAGAAATAGGCGTCAAAGCACGTCATCTTCTCATTACTTAAAGTACATATATACAATTAGAATTGAACCTTTGATTTCGAATTCCAAGTGGTCTCTTGGACTCCTGGGTGACTCTTGATCTACCCTCAATAACCATTGATCTTATTTACACGTGAGTGGTGCTCACCAATCCTAACACCAAGGATTAGGCTCCAACAAATCCCCCCTTAATCCGAATTTTATACATATAAGTCCAAAAGAAGAAGAGAGATGAATAAGTGGAAGTGGACAGCTACCACCAACTGAACATTTCCATCTCGAATATCCTTTACTAAGAAGGTTAGCTATAAGCTTGCAAACACTTATGTTAAATACAAGAGCTCTCTAAAGGGATGGTTTTGGCTAACGATCAACCGAAAGGGGCTAGCAAATGAAGAAATATTCTACTATGTGTGTGGTTTAATGTTGACCACAAATTCTTGAACTTGGCGACAACACTCACTTAGAGGTTCTCTAGAACTTGGCTCAAAGGATCAGAGGTTCTGTCTGGAATGGTGGTTTTGGGATGACCACAAACCAACTGAAAAGTTGAAAACAAGAAGTGAAGAGCTGCAACATGATGAACATTTCCATCTTGACAACCTTTTTCCAAGTTATCTAGAAGATTTCACATGCTTTTGTTAATATAAGGTGCTCTCTATACCGGTGGTTTTAGGATGACCACCAACTCTGGAGCTCAGTCAAAAATAGCTTTTCACAGGCTCACTTGTTACTGACGGTCTTCATTCCCCCCTGTTAGGAACAATGTGAGGAGAGGAGAGTCTCATGGTGTCACAGCTAGACACAAAACACATGAGTACTCTATGTCATGTGTATCTTCTATCTTCAAAATACATGCATATCAAAATAAGGCATCTCTGAATCTGGTGGCTATCTAAATTCACTGTGGATCAGGCTCGCTTGATATGATTTACTTGAGGAAGGATGTAAGTGTTTGTTGTCAGAAGGACAAGGCTTCGAAACTTGAAGTCAAACATCATGTCCCCCCTGTCAGGTACAAAGTAAGAAGCAGTACAATAATCTGATGCAAGCTTCAATCTTGCAGGTTTCTTCAGCTTCACACACTGATATGAAGAATGGTTGCGCTTCCCACAATATCGACGAGGATGAAGATCAAAGTAGTGATCTTTCATATGGCCAACTCGGACACAATGTTGGCATCTGGAACTCTAAATAGGTTGTACATCTGACAATATTTCATTGTTTTCTTGCAACTAATAGGAATCATCTTCAAACAAGGGTTTATTTTGAACAAGCACTAGTTCAGAATGTTGATTCGTATTATGTGCATCTTCCTCAATGGATTTTAAATTCTGCAACTGATTTATGACAGTTTTGATTTTTCTTTGTTGATTGTGATTGAGTCATTTGCAGCTGAATGTACTAGAGTATTAAAAAACTCTAATGTGTATTCTGTATTAGACATAGTGACTACAATTTGAGGCCTCCTTGTGCAGATATCAAACTGAGGGTTTCTTGCAAATCTGCCCTTTACAAGCAAAGTTTCAACAGATTCAAACGTAAAAGAGAAGGGGTGTCGGTCTGAGTTTGGTACTGTACACAAAACACAAATGCAAGTACCAAAACAAATACTAGAACTTACAAACAAAACACAGTCTGCAAGTTACATTCTTGAATGTTGAACTGAGAATCTGCTATACCTGAATGCTGTAGAACTTCTCTTTTTTTGGAGCAGTTGTAGAAACAACTGCAAACTTGCTTGGATACTTCAAGTGGGCACACCGAACTAATCTTGCAAGCTCACTTTTGTCAATTATATGTAGGATAACTAATGGCTAGAGAAAGAGCACAATGCATTTCAAGAAGTCAAGTGCACTATTCTATTCTGCAGCTCTTAAAACAATTCTGCAACAACATGCAAATTGATTTTACAGCCGCATACAAATCACTTATGTAGCAAACTAGCAGCTTCACACGTTCTGGAAAAGTGTCTTTGCCCGTGGGGACATCATCTTTTGTAACTTGAATCTTTGAACCTGCAACTTAGAACAAATTTTGGAAGAAAACTTCTTAAAAACTCTGCAGCATTATTATACAAGTTCAATTCTACAACAGTATTTAGTTCTTTTAATGTAATCTCCGGGCAGTCTTTTGCAAGAAAGGCAGTCCAAATCTTCTCTGCAAAACTGACAATCAACACTTTCTGTAATAGTTTGTGCAAGTTACACTACAGTGAGCTTAATCTACATTGAATTCGCAGCACAAACTGCTATTAGGTGCTTCTCTCAATGCAAATATCTATACAAAAGATTGTTTTTCAAGCTTCAATGCTTCCATAGAGTTGACATACCCTTTTATGCACTAGTCATGAGAGAAACTAGCTCAACAAATCTCAACACAATATTGTACAGTCTTCATAGCAAGCTCCACGCTTAGCCTTCAATCACAGAATTGCAGCATTCACTACCTTGAATATATTCTAGGGTTTACTCACACAAATAGAAAGAAGCATCTCCAATTCATTAGAGCCATCTTTGGGTCATTGGCTTCAAAATAAATTTGTATTGCCATAACATAATTAGCATACAGAGACTAGAGTTCGTATTATAAAGGATGTGAGATGATAATATCAGGAAGCCATGCAAAATACACATTAATGTACGTCTCGAATATGTTGATGACTGGTATCTATCTAATGAGAAAGCAACAGCTTCAAGAGTGTACCAACTTTACTACTCAACACAACAACGAGCAGTAACCTATCCACGCAACAATGAACTGCACGGTTCACAACGCTCTTTCCATGAATTACCAATGCTTAACCACACCAGCACTTTAAAGGAAGAGAAGGAGAACAAACTCCAACGCAGAGGTAATTAATAAATTCACCAATGGCCTTCAGTATATTCGGAGCACCAGTCACTAGTCATGATATCACCGGAAGAGGTCGCAGCACACACCGACTTCAATGCAGAAATCACTCCATAGTTCAGACCACTCTATTCACAACTCCAATGTCTTCATTGGAGTAAATGAAAGTTCAACGCAACAATCCAAACCTCAATGATAAGCAACAAAAACTCTAGATTTCATGTTACGCATCTTTTCAACAGCAAGCCTTCAATAGTGTCATGGAGCCACTGTGCCTTCTATAGTATGTAGAGCGTTATTCTCTCAAGTGATTGCAGTATCTAAGGTTTAGTTGGAGCAGCTAGCTTCCATACGCAGAGAATAGTATTTAAAGGTGAGTAGATATATCTATATGAAAATTTCAATACCTCCAAGAGTGTGAGGATCCATCATCCATCTCACCCAAAAAATATTGAGCACCCAAAACATTGCAAACCACTCACGTATCATAATTTAAGGCTTGATAACTTAACCAAGAAAAATTAAAGCGCTCTAAACCAAATAAGCATGTTACAACTGTCATGCTGGGAAGAATGGTCGCATTCTTCCAGTGATCCTTATGTCTACTAGCTATGACTATCTACACCAGCTTTACTCGTTGTTGCGGTGACATTAAGGATCCCATGAGAAACTCTCATAATACATTTTAAAAGTGTCGCATCTCCACAAACACATAGCTCGAGAGAAAAAGCTTCATACACAAACATTATTTCAATGTGGATAGCATCATGAATTATGTTACATGCTTTAGAGTTTGAAGGGTTGAAAAATTGACTGCCAGGTTGGGAATTAACGCGGGGTTTCTCCCACAAGTAGGGTTTCCAAACCCTAACCTACGTTCAAAATGCTAGTGGAGGTGTATGCACATCAAGTCACTAGGCTCCAAGAAAAATTATACAGCCAATCACGTGCAGTATTGAGAGGAGTATCACTCATGTGTTGAAGGAGTATGCAAGTCACGTGCAGTATTGAGAGGAGTATCACTCATGTGTTGAAGGAGTATGCAAGTGGGAATGAAGCTCTCTGACAGAAAAACATCTTACGTATAGAAAGAAAAAAAAATAGGGTTGCATTAAGTGAGAGAATGGTCATAGCTCTTAATGAGATGTGGCGGAGGAGAGAAACAGTCTCACACAGGTTCTGGTCAGAGGTTAAACATGAATGGGAGGAATCACCCAGGTCGCGGGAGTGTGCAATGGAGACTCACGCCTTACACATGTTGGGTCCATAATAATATAAATATGCGATATGGGAATACTAAGAGACTCGGGCCTGAAAATATATCCCAGACAGAGACGCAGATTTAAACATATGCTTCAGTAATAATATTCAAAATATCTTTCATGCATAAAGAGATGTGTGAATAATCAGTTCAAACGTACGAAGCATGGTAGTGCACCAACCCAACTCCATGAATTGTAACGCGCACACACATATCCATGAAGCAATGGAGCAATGGCACGTACTAGTCACTCCAACGAATGGCAGAGAATATGGCTGAATTAGGATTTGAAATGCTCTATAGGTCTGCGATGACAGTAGAGCAGGTGAATGGTCACACAAAGGAAGGTGCATCTCTCTTAATTAATTTACTTTGTCTGGCATAATATAGTAGAATAAATGAAGACAAAGAGCAGAGAATAGTGTAGGAGATGGCAGTGCCAGACTGAGAAGAAGTAGCAGCAGCCAGGAGAATAATTGCAGTACTGAGTACAGGCTATGGGATAATAAGCGCTCTGATTCCACTATAAGGTGATAGCTAGGGCATATAAACAATAATTCATAAACACATAAGAAATAAGAAGTGACCTTAGATTTCGAATTCCAAATGGTTGGACTCTCGGGTGATTCTTGGTATATTCTCAATAACCAATAATATTCTTAACAAATGAGTGGTGCTCACCAATCCTAACACCAAGGATTGGGCTCCAACAAAAACTATAAGCTAAAATATATACAATGAAATAAATAAGGATGTAAAACAAACTAAAAGTTAAAAACAAGCAAACATATTTCAAAAAAAGGGATAGCTTGTCACGGTATAATCATAATGACAAAATGAAACTATAATCCCTTTTAGGCATTTAGATAACCTATGCTAATGCATAAATAAGACATATTTTTGAAATAAACATGAGGCATTTAGATAGCCAATGCTAATGCATAACAAGACATATCTTTGAAATAAACATAATAGAGAGTGACGGTGCAATAATCCTATTAAGGTTGTCCTATTTACTTTAAAAGGAAATAAAATAGAATTAAAGCATGTTGATATGCCTATAGTTTTCAAGGACCCGAGTTAAGGAAGTTTTATCCAATCCATCTCAAAGTTGGTTTCATGTAGAAACGTGACAAAGAAAGAGGTTAATTGGTTTGTCTAGAATGTGTTTGTGAATCTATACATGACAAAGAAAGAGGTTAATCGGTTCGTCTAGAATTTGTTTGTGAATCTATACATGACAAAGAAAGAGGTTAATTGGTTCATCTAGAATGTGTTTCTAAATCTATACATGATAAAGAAAGAGGTTAATTGGTTTGTATAGAATGTGTTTGTGAATTTATACTTGGGAAGGTAATTGGAAAATGGGAATATTAATAGAGTTTATATTTTAAAATGAATTATCCAATAAATTTAACTAATAATGGGTACCCGCATGAAGCTGGTACCCAAAATAACCGCAACAACAGTGCATGAGCGGAAAAAATAAAACGACGCGCGCGCGTCTCCAAAGGCGCCCACGCGTCTCTGCTTCTGCAATGCCGAACGTCCACGTGGACAAAAGGGGCACGCGCCTTTTACGCGTATGCACAAAATGGCACGCACGCGTTAGTAATGCGTGCACACCTCTGTTTTTTTATAATAAAAAAACAGAGCTCACGGGTTTGTCATTTTCGACAAACCTGTGAGCCCAATCTCCAACCCACGAGTGCACTGTCAAACCTGCAAACGCATCTTCGTAAACCCAAATCGTCCTCAACACCAAGCAATCGCCCCTACACCACGGTGCCATCAATTTCTCCAGGTAGGTGCTCCTCAAAGCACAAATTTGCGTTTATTTTTTTTTCCATTTGAATTTGAATTTTTAAAACAATTTACAATCCATTAAAAAACAAAGGAAATTTAATTGCAGGCCATCTACACCTAACAAGATGTCAGGCACACCTGAACCATCCAATGAAACCAATGAAACCCGACCTCCAAAAGACAATATGGGAACCGACAATGAACCCAATGAAAACCCTGAAGATCAATTACACCAAGACTTAAATCAATTGAAGGCACTAAGTAATGAATTGAACAGTACAAAGGAACCCTCTCGGGTTTTCTTGGATTCATCACTTCAGAACATTATTGAATCAATCAATATTGCACACAGTGAGATAACAAACTTGAGCCAATAGAGGGCTCAAATGAGGGAACACTACTCCATTGGGTTGTCCAAAGAGCAGATAAAAGACCTCAACATCACCAAATCCCAGTTGTATAGCAAGTTCATAGTTCCCTCGACGGGACAGCCTCCAGCGGTGACGAGGGCTCGGGTTTGCATGGACTGGTGCATTTACCATCCATGGAGAGATAACTAGAGAAAGAGGTGGTTCATGGTGTTTGACAGGCCCCCGTGCAACAATTTGGAGGTCCCACAGTATTTCCTTCGAAAATTGTGGGCTGAGTTTGAGTTAGGGTACCATGTCAACTATTTTGATATCACTGAGTTTCAGGGTGTCATTCTTAGCTATGCCCAAGATTGACCTCAGGCGCACCGCAACCCACTTAGAGGACCTCCTACACCCAGGAGAGAGCCAAACCCCCCTCCTTAGCCACCTGGGTTTGGTAGCGGTCTACATGAGATTCATGACTCCGTCGGATGTGCCACACATGACTTGCTTAGACATACCAAATTTGTGGCCATGTCTTCCCAGAGCCGGGAGGACATCGATGAGACACAGACAGTTGCACAGTCTATGGGTGGTGGGCGAGACATGTCGGATACAGGTGGAACCTAGGCAGGGCCTTATAGTTCTGCTGGAACAACGGCACATCATTGTTCTCACTGTGGTCATTCTTGCCATGGTGATATGCAGCAGCATGCCACAGGGAGCTTCATGGATCAGGTTTTCTATTGTTTTATTTAATGTTCAAGTATTTGTTGTATTTTATTTGATATCGTATTGTTTAATATATTTAACTTTGAATTACACATTGTTGACTTTATTTGTTTTAATGTTCAGTTATTCGGTGCCGGGTCTCCATCCCCCAGGTGGGAGGACGTCGGTTCCTTTGACCTCGATGGAGCCATGGCGGCAGCGGAGGAGATTGCGGCACCATACACACAGGTAACTTCATTACTTTGAATAATTAGATCCAGTTACGAGTAATTTGTGTTCAGTAATTACAAATTAATTAGCACTGAGTAATTACCATATTATCATCATATTTTACCGTTGTGTTTATAATATTGTCTAATTTATTTGAGAGCTATAAATTCGTATAATCCCACCAAAAAAAAAATGAAACCTTATAAAACATGAAAACCTAAGAAAACTATAAACATTTGTCCATGTTCACTTTAGGCATCCTAGACCTCTGATGATTATACAAATGGGAGAGAAATTTCCAAAATCTGTCATTCTTACTTGACCAATGATGAGCCCACAGCTGGGGTTTTGGTGATGCCCGCAGTGTCCTTCATCCTCAGACTACCATCCAATGCTTGCTTGCTCTTCCTGTGCTTGACCAATGTCATGTGTGTTATTGTTGCTTTGCCGTTTTTCACCATGTCATCCAAGTTATCTTTGCCATGTACTCTCCTTGTCCAAATCATCCTCAAATGATCACAATATGGGTCATTTGACTCTTGGCTCAATAGGTGTGCCAATTGCTCCAATGCCCATCACTTTGTCCACCAAATCAACCTTTGTTGCCATGCCCTTATGCCATGTGTTCTTCAAGCTTAAACTTTGAGAATATATTACCATGGTAATTATCACTTTCCCCCGTATTCTACTAATAGGTTCTTTTAATGGTAAGGTGGTCAAATCACTTCTATGCTTCTGCTAACTTTGTTGCATCAATTGAGTTCACTGAGATATTGTACTTGTCACTTTCGCATCCACCGAGACCAATAGGAAAACTATTTATTGCTATGAACTTTCACTGCATTGTGCAAAACTCTCGGGAAAAAGAGAATCATAGTGGCCAAGCTTCTAGAAATTCAAGAACCTGATGTTTCTCATGTCCTTATTACCCTAGTTTATTATCACAGGATTTCCAATTTATTCTAATACTTGAGACTGGAAGTAATCATACTACTACTCCTAGAACATGTTATTAGGAAAGACATATAAACAACGTAAAACAACTTATCACATGTATTGTCACTAAAGTTTTGAAAATGATGTAAGTCCCATAAGGAAGAGCGATAATCTTACAAATATGGTCTATGGGGCCTTGCTATTATCTTGATTCAAATTCAACTTGGTAAAATATTTGGCATCAAGAATACTCATTTAACTCATTTCACTCAAGATTTCTTTGATTTCAATCAAGTGATATCATTCTGACAACATAGCTATTCAATCAAGAACACATAATTACTCATTCAATGCAAAAGAACATGGCACATTCAAGCTTGTAAGTAAGTTAATCATGAAAAAGATTTCTCTTTCTTCCTTTTTCTAACGATCAACACTCTAAAGTGTATTAAATAACATGCACACTAACTTAACTGCTATTTAGCACCTCTTTGCAAATTTAAACAATGAGATGCCATTTTATTTGATGATGTAAATGTTATGGAAATAAAGGGACTCAAGATCCTCACTCTAGGGATGCAAATACTTTTCCACTAGGAGAATCAAGCTAGTAGGAAACTACAAATCTATAAGAAGACATCAAAACCTAGGAACTCTTCATCCAGAACCCAAACACATTACATAGGTTTCCAATTCAAATTTGTAAATGGACATGAATTCCATTCACTTATGAGGCACTGCACATCTCTCTAGGGCTAAAGGAAAAGCTCACCTACTCGTGGGGATGACTCTAGAAAAGGAAAAGCTCACCAAGTCACCTTCTATGCCCTCTCACCTTATTTAATTTTAATTTCATGCCATGCCACCTTCTATCCTTTCAGAATATTGAATATCATCTAACTTGAATATAAATTAATTGCAGTCATGTTTTTTAAGTACCATCGTTGTCATTCTCATTTGCATTTTGTTTAATATTGTTAATATTGTTTTTATAAATTCAGTCTAAAAATTATAGTGTTCGCACAGGTGTCCACGGGCTCCAGTGACCAGCCACCGCTACCAGGGACCAGCAGTTCTCCCCGTGCGTAGGTATCATGTGTATTAAAGCATAAATTTAATTTCAAATACGATGACTTGTCCGTGTATATTTATATTTTTGTATATTAAACTATGAGGTTATAAATGTGTATGCAAATGCGACCACCTCGGCCTGCCTATGTCATTATTCCTCCCTCCCCGACCTTTCGGCCACCCTATATGCCAGTTGTATCCCCTGGCATACATGCCCCATTCCCCAACCCATTCCATCCAGCCCCCCCCTCCTATATAGCACCACAGTTCCATCCAGCTCCCCCTTACGTATCATATCCAGCTCCACCTCCGTATCAGTTTCCCATGTTCCCACCCTCCCCCATCCGACCACGGCACACCACCCATCCACAGTCACCCATCCCTCTACCGCAACACAGACCTCGCCCCCCCCCCACATTCCCCCACCACACTCGCTTCCCCTTCCAGGGTGCCCTGATCCAAACTACAGCCACTTGGGGTTTATAGCCCTAGATGTCCATCTCCACTTCGCCCACCCTAGTCCATGCCTCCTCCTGCCACCCGCCCTTCTTCCATTGTTCCCCCCAGTGGTGTAGCCACCGTTGATGTGGCTACATCCTCCCCTTTACCATCCACCCTAGCATCGAAGCAGGCTGTCTAGCCGACTGCTCCATCCGCCAGCCCCAAAGACCAGCTGATTTTGTTCACGGTGAGATTGACTAGTTTATCAAAATCTCGTTCAATTTTAATGGAAATTACTATATGCATCTAGTTTCAGCATTGATCTGATTGTTCTGAATGTTGCAAGGTGGCATTGCCGAGAGACTTGGATCACGGAGGAGGGAGACCCCCTCACGACTTACAGTCTCGCATGCGGTGAGTTATCCAAGATTTTAAAACTATTTTTATTTTGAAATTATGTTTTATACTTGTATAATTGCCAAGAAAAGTTGACATATTATTGTTGTCGTTTCAGAGCTCAGGGGGACGTGCTCAAAGATGCTGGAAGGACCCAGCTTCCTCTAGCACGAAGAAGAGGAAGATTGATTTTGGAGATGCACCTGGTAGCTCCGAGGGTGGGCAGGAGGATTGAGAGACCCTCCTATGTACACTAGCCACGATGTGGCATTTTCGGCACGAGTTGCCATATTTTGTACAGGGCACCATGGGCCATATTTTTTATAGGGCACGAGTTGCCTTTTTTTGTACGAGGCACGAGTTTCCATTATATAGACGCTGGGAACGATGTTCCATTTTTCCAAAAAGTGTACATTATTGGATCATTTTTGCATATTAATAGATGGATCTGTACTTGTGTATATGAGTTTGTCTTTGATTACATTTTTGCATACATGATTTTGTCTTCGATTCACAACTCTCATCTATGGATCATAGTGTTAATTGCATGTTATTTGAATGGTTATTATTTCACAAATTTGTCTTAAGCAGTTACACACAACATATCCTAAATGTTTATGGTTTATTGAATGAATGTTTACAATCATCTAATCATTTACATTCTAGAAGTTACCAAACCTGTGCAAGTGGTTTACTGATTTTATTTCCAGCACATCTTTTTATATTTATATGCTCATGGATCATATGGCAAAACATTTAATTAATTAATTTTGTGAAGATAAGATTTCAGCCATCTTTATTAAAGTGATTCAAATCACTACAACCTAGTTGGACCCTTAATAGATTGGGTAACACCCTCTTGCAAAGATTTTACTCTCTCCAAGAGGGTCTCATTCAATAATCACTCGTAAACTAATAACTATAACCTTGGCATTATTAGATAATATCATTTGTGGATGATTTTGGGAAATAAGCCAACATGTTTTAATGTGAATTTTGATTCTACAACATTATGGTTCATTGTTGATTTAAGTTTTGTGAATATCTTTATTTATCCATGAATGATCTTTCATTTTACACATGAGCAAATATTTATTTCTGAAAGGTGTCTATTGGATTAATTCACTTGCAACTTTATGAATTAAGCACTTATGTGGGACTTTAACTTAATGGAAAACACATCTTAATCTTCAAACAATTTTGAAATCCTAAGACCTTTTCTCCAACCTTGATCTAGAAGCCTCCCTTGGCCTTTAAAGTAGGCCTAAAACTTGGGAAAATCTTTGCTAAGGTAACAATGGCAATCATCTTCGGAAGTCGCACTTGTAGCATTAGAGGATTAGGACTTTGCCACTTGGGTGTGAAAACAAGATGTAACAGGATGCACTAGCATTTATGTATGAGAGAGATAGGGAGCGCATGCATGCGCCATCCTCCATTAATTTCCAGTTTAGATGTTTTTCCTAAATTAGCAGTTCAGTTCTAATTTTGCATTTTTTGTTTTATTTAGTTTTGCATGCACAGTGAGAGAGTGCAGTTCCCTAGGCACTCATACGTGAGGATTGCAGTCTAAGTTAAGGGGGGTAGATCTCTAGGAGGATACATGCTTGCATGCCTCAGATAATCCCAATACAGGTGCACTTAGTTGGCCCATTTATCCATGCAAACAAGGCGCTCTAGAGTTAGAGTCTTACACTCTTAGGATACCCAAACCCTATCACTAAACCATCTTCTTCATCCTCACCATCACCATCACCATCACCATCAACGTCTTCATCGTCACCACCATCTTCATCTCTAACTCTAACCCCAATTCAATTTCCTTCTATAACTCTATCCCTAACCCTCACCCAAACCCTAGCACTAAACCATCATCTTCATCTTCACCATCACCATCACCATCACTGTCACCATCACCATCATCATCATGTCTTCATCATCATCACCATCTTCATCATCATTGTTAACTCTAACTCTAACCCTAATTCAATTTCATTCTATAACTCTAACCCTAACCCTCACCCAAACCCTGGCACTAAACCATCTTCTTCATCATCACCATCACCATCACCATCACCATCACTGTCAAAGTCTTCATCATCACCACCATCTTCATCATCATCATTAACTCTAACTCTAACCCTAATTCAATTTCCTTCTATAACTCTAGCCCTAACCCTCACCCAAACCCTAGCACTAAGCCATCTTCTTCATCCTCACCATCACCATCACCATCACTGTCACTGTCACCATCATCATCATGTCTTCATCATCATCATTAACTCTAACTCTAACCCTAATTCAATTTCTTTCTATAACGCTATCCCTAACCCTCACCCAAACCCTAGCACTAAGCCATCTTCTTCATCCTCACCATCACCATCACCATCACCGTCACCGTCACCATCATCATCATGTCTTCTCATCATTAACTCTAACTCTAACCCTAATTCAATTTCCTTCTATAACTCTAGCCCTAACCCTCACCCAAATCCTAGCACTAAGCCATCTTCTTCATCCTCACCATCACCATCACCATCACCGTCATCGTCACCATCATCGTCATGTCTTCATCATCATCATTAACTCTAACTCTAACCCTAATTCAATTTCCTTCTATAACTCTAGCCCTAACCCTCACCCAAACCCTAGCACTAAGCCATCTTCTTCATCCTCACCATCACCATTACCATCACCGTCATCATCACCATCACCATCATCATCAACGTCTTCATCATCACCACCATATCCATCATCATCATTAACTCTAACTCTAACCCTAACTCTAGCTTTAACTCTAACTCTAACTCTAGGTTCATCATCAACATCTCCATCATCCTCATCTTCTCCATCATCATCATCTTCATCACCATCACCATCACCATCACCATCACCGTCACCATCACCATCATCATCACCATCATCATCATCATAAGTGCCCGGCGGACGATTTTCCAGAGTTGACCCCCGTGTGCAAAAATTGCACACTCCCTCACTGAGCAAAACCCTAGTTTCCAAGTTGGACGTACAAGATGGCACCAGCACCACGGGAGCGGAGGAGAGGGGCACCCTTAGCACTATCCCGGTGTCCTGAATCCAACGGAGTCGATGGTTCATCGATCGGAGCCACAGTCGTCATTCTATGGCTCGTTTCGTCTCGCATCCAAAAGGCCTTCAAGGCCACCTACTGGATACCTGCCGAGGGCATGGAAGTCCAACTGTGCAGCAAAACCAGGTTCCAGGGAATCCTGCAGGTGTGTCTAGGTAGGTTCCGGCTGGCAACACTAGCCGTAAGTGCCCGACGGACGATTTTGCAGGGTTGACCCCCATGTGCAAAAATTGCACACTCCCTCACTGAGCAAAACCCTAGTTTCCAAGATGGACGTACAAAAAGGCACCGGGGCCATGGGACCAGAGGAGAGGGGCACCCCTGACACTATCCCGGCATCCTGAATCCAACGGAGTTGACGGTTCGTCGATCGGAGCCACGGTCGTCATTCTATGGCTCGTTCCATCTCGCATCCAAAAGGCCTTCAGGGACACCTGCTGGATACCTGCCGGGGGCATGGAAGTCCAACCCTGTAGCAAAAATGGGCTCCGGGGAGTCCTGCAGGTGTGTATAGGCAAGTTCCGTCTGGGAACGCTTATCGTAAGTGCCCGACGGACAATTTTGCAGAGTTGACCCCCGTGTGCAAAAATTGCACACTCCCTCACTGAGCAAAACCCTAGTTTCCAAGATGGACGTACAAGATGGCATTGGGGCCATGAGACTGGAGGAGAGGGGAACCCCTGGCACTATCTCGGCGTCCTGAATCCAACAGAGTCAACGGTTCGTCGATCGGAGCCACGGTCGTCATTCTATGGCTCGTTCCGTCTCGCATCCAAAAGGCCTTCAGGGACACCAGTTGGATACCTACCGGGGGGATAGAAGTCCAACTGTGCAGCAAAACCAGGTTACGGGGAGTCCTACAAGTGTGTCTAGGTAGGCTCCGGCTGGGAACGCTATCCATAAGTGCCCGGTGGACGATTTTCCAAAGTTGACCCCAATGTGAGGGCCATCCAAATTTGCTCAAGGGGGGCATTTCTCGTCCCAAGGCCCCCGGGCATGCGTGGCCACCGTGGACAGGTCCATAATGACCACGTGGACCTGTGGGAGGTGATAGAATCCAATTCCTCTTGTCGGTTTCGATTCCGTGGCCTCGGGGCAATTCCTCCAAGTGTCCCTGAACAGCCCCGGGGTGCCCGACTAGAATGCCCGTAGCACCCGAACCGTGGCTCGGTTCGCAAATTTGTCGATTCCGGTGGGTCTGGGATGTTAGGTTTCAGCTAGGAGACCCCTCACAGCGTCCCCCGAAGACTCGGAAGCGGTGCCAACAAGCCATCTCTAGAGCTAGGGTTTTGCTCAGTGAGGGCCATTCCAAATTTGCTCAAGGGGGGGATTTCTTGTCCGGATGCCCCCGGGCATGTGTGGCCACCATGGATAGTTCCACAATGGCCATGTGGACCTGTGGGAGGCGATGGAATCCAAGTCCTCTCGTCGGTTTGGGTTCCGTGGCCCTGGGGAAAATCCTCCAAGTGTCCTTGAACAGCCCCGGGGTGCCCGACTAGAATGCCCGTAGCACCCAAACCGTGGCTCGGTTCGTGAATCTATCGATTTCGGTGGGTCTGGGATGGCGGGTTTTAACTAGGAGCCCCCCCACAACGTCCCCCGAAGACCCGAAAGTGGTGTCAACGAGCCATCTCCGGAGCTAGGGTTTTGCTCAGTAATGGCCATTCCAAATTCGCTCAAGAGGGCCATTTCTCATCCAGATTCCCCCGGGCATGCATGGCCACCGTGGACAGGTCCACAATGGCCACATGGACATGTGG
Source organism: Larix kaempferi (assembly GCA_027924585.1). NCBI lineage: Eukaryota > Viridiplantae > Streptophyta > Pinopsida > Pinales > Pinaceae > Larix > Larix kaempferi. The sequence continues at coordinate 21,848,132 of BSBM01000088.1, forward strand.
GAGGTGACAGAATCCAAGTCCTCTCGCCAGGTTGGGTTCCGTGGCCTTGGGGAAAATCCTCCAAGTGTCCCTGAACGGCCCTGGGGTGCCCGGATAGAATGCCCATAGCACCCGAACCGTGGCTCGGTTCCCGAATCCGTCAATTCCGGTGGGTCTAAGACGGCAGGTTTCAGCTAGGGGACCCCCCACAGCATCCCCCGAAGACTCGGAAGTTATACCAATGAGCCATCTCCGAAGCTAGGGATTTGCTCAGTGATGGCCATTCCAAATTCGCTCAAGGGGGGCATTTCTCGTCTGGATGCCCCCGGGCGTGCATGGCCACCGTGGACAAGTCCACAATGGCCACAAAAGTTCCCGATGGACTATTTTGCAGAGTTAACCCCCGTGTGCAAAAATTGCACACTCTGATGGGCAAGCGGCTTACAGAAGGAAATATGGCGGTTGTAGATATCTATGCTTTTCTTCCGACGAAAATTGTAACAGGATTTCCATTTATAATACAGGCATATTTTTTACTAGTTTCATGAAGAGAAAGTATCATTTTCAATAACAAGTGGAACCAGGGAATCCTTCGTTGTGTTCCATTAGCCCTTTGTTCAGCATTTCGTGCTCTGGTAAGTGGTAATTCACCTCTATCATCGAAAACTTGGGTCTATAGGTACCTTCCCTTTCATATTCCTCGTAATGCACACATAGTCCATCCTTATCTTGATAAACAAGAGTTTTATAATAGCTTGAATTTTTTGGGCATGGTTATCTCCATGTATTCGGTTGTTTGATTGGTTGACAAGCTTGCCTAAAAATCTGTACGTTGAACTTCTTTGTTTTATTGCTGAAAATTGGAAGGGATTTTCAAGTCACCTGCAAAACGCTCCTTTGTTGAAATATGTAAGTTCTTCCAACAACATTGATCTGGCTAGTGTATCAAATGCTATTGTCCACACCAAAATTTATCTTTCGTCAAAGGAGTCACACATATTGTGGCTAACCAAATGGTCTAGGGAGCTTGGAAATGCCGCCAAATATTATTCCATGCCTAAATCTACCCAGAAGGCAATTATAAATTTAGATCCTCGAGAATGCTTGAATCTACCCAAAAGGCAATTATAAATTTAGATCCTCGAGAAGGTGAGAAACTGTATGAGTGGTTGAATCACTATCCTAAAATTACAGAGCTTTCTATCTCAAAGTTTGTTGAGCGGATCCTAGATGTAGTATTAGACTTAACAGACAGTAAACTTGTTATCACCACTGCACATTTTTTGCACTATTCATCTACAAATAACTACGTCTGGCCCGAAGAGCTTACCAGTCTTTGTAAGAATATTCTCCTAGTGGATGAAGGTGGCAACATCATTAGGGTATGAGGCTCTCTGAAGTTTCTCTAGCCTGCATCCACGAGTAATTGGACCAAGTCAATGGGCCAATTTAATTGGGCCAAGGTGTCCCTGAACGGCCCCGGGGTTCCCGACTAGAATGCCCGTAGCACCCGAATCGTGGCTCGGTTCGTGAATCTGTCGATTCTGGTGGGTCCGGGACGGTGGGTTTCAGTTAGGGGACCCCCCACAATGTCCCTCGAAGACCCAGAAGCTGTGCCAACGATGGCCATTCCAAATTCGCTCAAGGGGTGCATTTCTCGTCCAGAGGTCCCCGGGCATGCATGGCCACCGTGGACAGGTCCATAATGGCCACGTGGACCTTTGGGAGCTGACGAAATTCAATTCCTCTCGCTGGTTTGGGTTCCGTGGCCCCGGGGCAATTCCTCCAAGTGTCCCTGAACGGCCCTGGGATGCCCGACTAGAATTCCCGTAGCACCCGAACCGTGGCTCAGTTCACAATTCGTCAATTCCGGTGGGTCCGGGACGCCGGGTTTCAGCTAGGAGACCCCCCATAGCATCCCCCGAAGACCCAAAAGTTGTGCCAATGAACCATCTCTGGAGCTAGGGTTTTGCTCAATGAGGGCCATTCCAAATTTGCTCAAGGGGTCATAATAATCCAAATCGGCGAGCAGACTTGGATTCCGTCAGCTCCCACAGGTCTACATGGCCATTGTGGACCTATCCACAATGGCCACGCATGCCTGGGGGCCTCCGGACGAGAAATGCACCCCTTGAGCGAATTTGGAATGCCCATCACTGAGCAAAACCCTAGCTCCGGAGATGGCTCGTTGGCACAGCTTCCGGGTCTTCAGGGGACATTGTGGGGGGTCCCTTAGCTGAAACCCGCTATCTTGGACCCATTGGAATTGACAGATTCACGAACTGAGCCACGGTTTGAGTGCTACGGGCATTCTAGTTGGGCACCCCGGGGCCATTCAAGGACACTTGGAGGATTTGCCCCGGGGCCATGGAACCCAACCCGACGAGAGGACTTGGATTTCCTCACCTCCCATAGGTCCACGTGGCCATTGTGGACCTTTCCATGGTGGCCACGCACGCCCGAGGGCATCCGGACGAGAAATGGCCCCCTTGAGCGAATTTGGAATGGCCATCACTGAGCAAAACCCTAGCTCTGGAGATGGCTTGTTGGCACCGCTTCCGGGTCTTCGGGGGATGCTGTGAGGGGTCTCCTAGCTGAAACCCGTCATCCCAGACCCACCGGAATCAACGGATTCACGAACCGAGCCACGGTTCAAGTGCTATGGGCATTCTAGTCGGGCACCGCGGGGCCGTTTAGGGACACTTGGAGGATTTGCCCCAGGGCCATGGAACCCAAACCGACGAGAGGACTTGGATTCCGTCACCTCCCACAGGTCCACATGGCCATTGTGGACCTGTCCACGGTGGCCATGCACGCCCAAGGGCCTCGGGATGAGAAATGGCCCCCTTGAGCAAATTTGGATGGCCCTCACATTGGGGTCAGCTTTGGAAAATCGTCCACCGGGCACTTACGGCTAGCATTCCAAGCCAAAACCTGCCTAGACACACCTGTAGGACTCCCCAGAGCCCGGTTTTGCTGCACAGTTGGACTTCCATGCCCCCGGCAGGTATCCAGCAAGTGTCCCTAAAAACCTTTTGGATGCGAGACGAAACGAGCCATAGAATGATGACCATGGCTCCAATCGACGAACCGTCGAATCCATTGGATTCAAGATGTTGGGATAGTGCCAGGGGTGCCCCTCTCCTCCAGTCCCATGGCCCCAGTTCCATCTTGTACGTCCATCTTGGAAACTATGGTTTTTCTCAGTGAGGGAGTGTGCAATTTTTGCACACGGGGGTCAACTCTGCAAAATCGTCCGCCATGCACTTATGGCCAGTGTTCCCAGCCGGAACTTGCCTAGACACACCTACAGGACTCCCAGGAGCCCAATTTTGCTACACGGTTGGACTTCCATGCCCCCGGTAGGTATCTAGTAGGTGTCTCTGAAGGCCTTTTGGATGCGAGACTGAACGAGCCATAGAATGAGGACTGTGGCTTCGATCGACAAACCGTCAACTCTGTTGGATTCAGGATGCCGAGATAGTGCCAGGGGTGCCCCTCTACTCTGGTCCTGTGGCCCTAGTGCCATCTTATACGTCCATCTTGGAAACTAGGGTTTTGCTCAGTGAGGGAGTGTGCAATTTTTGCACACGGGGGTCAAATCTGTAAAATCGTCCGTCGGGCACTTATGATGATGATGATGATGGTGGTGGTGGTGGTGGTGATGGTGACGGTGACGGTGATGGTGATGGTGATGGTGATGAAGATGGCTTAGTGCTAGGGTTTGGGTGAGGGTTAGGGATAGAGTTATGGAAGGAAATTGAATTAGGGTTAGAGTTAGAGTTAATGATGATGATAAAAATGGTGGTGATGATGAAGACGTTCATGGTGATGGTGATGATGAAGAAGATGGCTTAGTGCTAGGGTTTGTGTGAGGGTTAGGGCTACAGTTATAGAAGGAAATTGAATTAGGGTTAGAGTTATATTTAACAATGATGATGAAGACGGTGTTGATGATGAAGACATGATGATCATGGTGACGGTGATGGTGATGGTGATGGTGATGGTGATGGTGAGGATGAAGAAGCTGGCTTAGTGCTAGGGTTTGGGTGAGGGTTAGGGCTCAACCATTGTAATAGATTATGTATTTCAAAAAATTTCCTAAAGCCTAGGTAATTCTAATCTTAAGAACCTATCAAAACCGCTATCTTCAAATGCTACAAATATAAATAGATATATTTAAGAAAATACTAACTCAATTTACTCAAATTTGATCCAAATCACATCACCATTTTATTCAACATAAAAGAGAAGCATGGAACAGTTGAATACATATAGGAAAAATAAAAAGCATAGGTAAGACATGTATGTATGTATGTATCAACAAAAAATGCATGTACCAACGAAATAACATAAAACTACACATACCTCGATGTAGAACATAACATTCTTTGATGCAATTCTTTCTCTTATGTAAAGTTGACTGGCCTCATTCAATAAATCCATCTGGATCCTCTCTGTTGCTAATTGTCTCCATCAATCTCTCGTGCTCTGAATGAGGCAGGTAGTAGCGTACCTTGGTTGAGCTCTTGCTTGACATTGTCTGAAGATGGATGTTTGTGGCAACGATCAAGTTTGTGAAGTGATACACCACTGAACCTGGTCTGTAATCCATGAATACATGCCCACTAGTCTTTCTTGACTTCCCATCTAGTGTAAGATATTCCCCCTTAACCACCATCGAGCCAGTAGGAAATTCAATTCCTTCATCGTCGATTAATGATCCGTAGAGGGTTTGCTTACCTTGGATGCACCATGCCAACCAATAATCCACGCCCCATTCATTGTATTTCGGTGCAACAACTGCGTATATGTGTCCTGGTTGTACAAGATCTGAGATATGGTCGTAGTCTATCGAAATCGCTGACTGGGCCTCCTCTAACTGGGTTGTTTCAACAACTTCACGTTGGTCTACTGCAAGTGACACACGATCCCATTCATCAACCCAGTCCATGCATTTGCATTCATCCCATTCGCCATTGCTGCAAGGGTTGCAAAAGCATGCAAGCTTTCACATCCATATTTCAAATAAGTGGTTGTTTGAGCTTCGAAAAGAATGAAATCCACGTGTTCCTTGTACTATGCCCCAACTATAGGAACGCGATCGATCTATGTCAACCACTAGCCAAAAATTTCTCACCACACGTCCTACCACCGATGATGTTTGTTGATCTCTTGTTCGTTCTGACATTATTGAGGAGCACCATTGAACTGTGGACCGTGCATCTTCGATATGAGGTTCCTTGTCAAACCTCATCTCTTCCCTTCGTAGTGCGGTCTTGATGCATGCACCGGCCCCATCATGCTCACCTTTGTCGTGTCCGATCTCAAAATAGTTCCAGATATGCGGCACATTATAAGTCTTATGCAAAGTACTCATCCATTGGAATACTCGGGCATTTTTGAACTGGCCCGCACAATCATCCGACCATATCCAATGCTAATCCATCTGTATATCTCTCTCCTTCAACTGATCATAGAAAATTCAAAAAAAATGTTGCACATAATGCAGATCATGGGTTCTATCATCACTTATGTAAAAGTTTGTCTCCTTCAGTATTATCCTCTTGTCATTGCTGCGCTCTGGCCCATGCCTATACATAATATGTACCATGACGCTGACTTGGTCTAAATGGTAGTATTGACTCTGGATTTCATTTTGTGGCTGAAGGGTGTAATTTCTACAAAATCCACAATTGACACTATGGTTCCAACGGGAAATGTGTCCCTGCATTTTTTGTACTGCTCATCTTGCCATCGCGCTACATGCACATGTTGAACATATTAGTGCTCGGTTTTCTCGTAGAATTTCATCAAGAAGTCACATACCGGTACCTGTTACCATGGAAACAAGGGAAATATTACAATGTGGCCTTTGGAAAAATGTATATGCCATAAATTGAACGTGTAATATGAAAAATATGCAATATTCATTTGTACCTATGACTTTACCAATGCAATCTTTTTACTTTCTCTGACACTATCTAATTGATAGGTCACGTACTTGAAACTCTGCATCTCCACACCCATCATGCCAAATTTTGTGTCCTTGCTTTCATGAATGCAACGGTTCAAAAGAGAAAACCCATTGCACATAAAACATGTCCCATATAGACACGATTTTTTATAATACTTTTGTCCTTCGGGCCTTGGACACATGATGTTGTGGATAAAGTCTCTTGATGCATTCGGTGGTAGTATGGATTCATTGCATCCCTGCACAATGTTAGTATGCAAATCACAAAATATATGTTTATATGTGTCATAATAATATTCATATTCTACGTGGTATCTACAACAATAAGTGTTCTGATCAATGCATATACGAACGTACCATGGTTTGCGTTTCTCAAAGGACCTTTAGCCCAGGTTCAATTGTGTGTGCTCGTTCCTGAATCTCTCATAGAGTTCAGTTTGTGTGGTGTCAAGGAAGTGTTTAACATGGGGCTCACGTTTAGTAGAACCTTTTCTCAATTTTAGCATGTCTCTTTGGTTTGATGAAGGTCTAGTATGATCATGCAAAACTTTTGTACTAACTCCTTAACAGCATCAATTAGCTTCCTATCTGCACGAGGCAACCTACCAACAAAATCCCAACAATCGTTTCCACCCAGAGTGTCAATATTTTCTCTTATAACATAGTACTTTTTAATAGTTTTTCTATTTAATTTGAGTATGTGAGAAGTGTGTGATAGCAAGCGACGTTGCCTTGTGGACTTGCTTACAACTGACTCCACTAAAACACGACGAGCCGCACAAAGATCTTTTGTACGAGACTTCTTCCCAATCGCATTAAATGCAGATTGGAGATTTCTAACAATATGACTATTGGCCTCTGAACTTTTAACCATCTTTATGCCCAAAATTCTCCTAACAACAGCTAAAGAACGTGACTATAACAAACATAGCAATAATTGACATTTACCTGCATCACCATTGGATTCAAAATATTCTTTGACAATTTTGTTGCATTGCCATTCGATAGTGCGTTTTGGCAACTTGCGTTCAAGCCCCGACATAGCACTCTCATCCACATGAATACGTCTAGGAGTTCTTCTTCTTGCACTGGACAGTCGAGGTAGGGAGGGTGGACATGATACATGAATACCCGAGCTTGTTTGTTGTGGTGCTTGGTTCATAGATTGGGCCATAATGGGAGTGTGGTCGACAGGGTTGTGGTCTTCTTAGGGAGATTGCAAATTAAGCAAGGCTTGTATGTCCATCTCTACACGCAACATCTCCAAAAATTCTTGTGTCGTGAGGAACTTCAGAATGACTCGTTGATGGATTGTTGGTTGGAGATTGTGTTGATGTTGGAATTTGAGTTGGGTCTGTTGGACGCGACCGCTTTACCCGTGGTTCTGAATAAGAGCTTGTCGTGTGAACAACTGTGTTAGGATCAATGGCATGATCCGGGGCAATGATAGGACCATGTCTCAATCTTTCCATTCCCAACCTAGCCTTTTCTCTTAAGTCATTGACCTTTTCAATGGGCAGATTCCTTCTATTTTTTTTTTTGTGTTTTGTGGGTTTCCCATCTCCAAAAGTCTCTTTAACACAACTATCAGGCCTACCCCTGCAAAAGAAATAACAAATAAGATATTAGTGCCATTATACAATGAACCTGACACATTCCAACATAGATTACCACTTTACAAATTAACATATACAACTACAGACTATGTTGGTTTATTTGTGTTCAAATAAACATCATTACCTTACAATTCCAATCAATATAGATGATGTTTGGTCAAGTGTAGAGAGGAGAAACTAGTGTCTTGCCTGGCCATGAATTCATAAAAATTATGGTAGTAACACCCTACAACAGAGATGGCTAGAGATGCCTTGGGAATAGTTTGATAGTTTTTCTACATCAAATAAGGTAACCTTAATTAGTTACATTTTTTGCTTTCTCCCTTAATGTTATCAATTCTAAATTTTGCACCTAGTTTGATTGCTTTGTCTTCCTAGTGGAATGGTATATCCTTCCATTTGAGGCAATGTCCTTTACCATTGTAAATTACTAGGTTATATAACACATTAAGGAGTTGAAGAAACAACAACAAACTATTTCCTTAGATCTATAAACCTTTAGATGATAGAATGTGATTTTGAGTTTAAAATACCCATGGTTGAATTCAACAATGCATCACAATAGAATGAATGTATACCTTGTTTTGTGCAAAACCTTAAGGAGGATGCAAAGGTTTCTAACAAGGATCATGGTCTTAGGAAGGGCGATTAGGGGGGAATATAATTTGACCTTTCAATGTGCAATATCTAGGGTGGGGAGGTGTTGGAGAGTGGGGAACTAGGGACTATACCAACAATCATCATGTTGAATAGAGCATGAAGTGGGAAAGTCTTGATTTTTGGAAAAAAAATCATTATTAAAGGTGAGGGGATATTGTAAGGATGGTAAATATGGATGAATATTATCATATTTGGATTCCCGGAGAAAGGAAAGGTGCATATACTTACAGATATCCTCATTCCATACAATGGTATTGAATAAGAGATGAGAGAGTTGAGGTTTTTTGGATGAGTTGAAGTGATATTTTTAGTTATGTTTAGTGAGTGTGTGGTTTTTTTTTGCTAGCATAATATGAGGTGAAAAGAACAAAATTAACTTGGGAACTAATTACACAATGAGGAGGTTGCATACGTCATCTTGTCTAGTGTTCATATGATTTTTTTTAGATGTGAACTTGGGAAATCTTCTTGTCAAATTCATTGTTGTCTATGCATGGATATTGTTGTGGGCATATGATAAAAACAAAAAGGCATGGGCTCATCTCAAATCTTGTGAATGAAAAGACTCATTTACAATTCACCATACCTCTATAGAAATGATCTCCACTTGCAATGGAAACTGGTAGCTTGAATGAATCCACTAGATTCCAAGACCACTGAATATGTTTGATATATTCCAAGGGTGATTTTGTGTCCAATATATCAAAGAGTGTCCAAAATATCAATGAGTGTGAGCCAATGAGAAACCTGTCAGAGCTTGAAACCCGCGGAAGAAGTGAAACTCGTGTCTTTGGTAGAATTCACAGGAAACAGAGAACTCTATTTTTTTATAACTAGTAATAGGGCCGCGCACGCGTGTTAAAACACGTGCATGCGTGTTTTTCGCGCGTACACGTGAGGAGCGCGCACGCGCCCAAACCCGCGCACGTGCCCCTATATAACATTTAAACCATTTATTCCCCAACGTTTACACCATTTAATGCCAAACCTTCCCCCACTTCGAAAATATTTGCATAAATTGGACTCGGTGATGAAGTTTGAAAGGTGGGTCTTAATTTTTATTGGAAGGGCTTACTCTTTGGCACATTTGATCATTTATGGTTGTCTATGCACCTTGACCCAATTGACATTGTAAGG